>CM077665.1:529287037-529702037 GCA_039707655.1 Elymus sibiricus | reverse complement strand
TTTAAAACAGAGATAGATATAATTTTGGAAGGTACACCTTTCCTGTCAACGTCACGACCAAGAGTTATCAATATCTTCCATGCTAAACAAATTAGCGGCGGTTCCCAAGCGGTAAAAGTAAAGGTTTACTCCCCCTCCACCAACAATCACACTCCACGGCTAGCCGCATCCACGGGTACTGTCCAAACCAACAACATTCCTAGGGGAGTTTTGTTTAATTATTTTTGATTTTTGATTTCGGGACTGGGAATCCCTATTATCGCCCCTCTCGTGTAAGGACAAGTGAATAGACACTCATCATGAGAATAACCCACGTAGTAACAATCACACTCATGTCCATACGGGAGACTCTATGTTAATGTGGAAGGATTTGTGGCTTAAGGAAGAATTGTCTCAGTCACATCCAAGAGTGTTCTCTTATGTCCGAGATGAGGACATTTCGGTTAATGATTTCTTGGGCAACACGACTCTCGGTGAATCCTTTCACCTTCCCCTCTCGGTGCAAGCCCTCGAAGAGATCAGGGACATCCAGCAGTTGGTGGCCCACGTGGGATCGGGAGATCCTTCCCCCCAACGTGACTTCTGGACGTATGTCTGGGGCTCAAATAAATATAATGCCAGCAAATTCTACAAGTTCTTCTTCCGAGACGTTGTGGCACATAACACGTTCTCGTGGTTGTGGAAGTGTAAGGTGATGATGAGAATAAAGGTCTTTGGATGGTTGCTGTTGTCGGATCGTCTAAACACCAGGAACATGCTCAAACGTAGACACTATAACATTGGAAATGACTTAGACTGCCTGCTTTGTGGCCAACACGTTGAGGAAGACCTCGAGCATATGATTTTCAAATGCTCATTCAGTGCTAGATGCTGGCGAACTATTGGATTCGACTGGGGCCTACAACATTCCAGACTAGACTGGCTAGATCATGCAAAACACTCCTGGGATAGGCCAATGTTCATGGAAATCTTCCTGCAAGCATCATGGAGCATTTGGAAGGAGCGAAACAACAAGTTCTTCCGAGGGATCGTACCAACGTATCGATCTTGGTTGGATAGATTCAAGGAAGACTTTGGGCTGCTCAAATATAGAGTGCGTGAGAATAAGAGGGAGTTTATTACTTCCTTCCTAGCATCACTACCCACAACCTAGCAAAACTCTAGCTCTTCTGCTTGTGCTTTCCCAGCATAGTTCCCTAAATGGGAGACTTGACTATGTAATGGAGAGTTGTACATTGTAAGTCTGTTGTTTACTAATATATACACAGTGGGTGCCTCCCCTACTGTTTTGACCGTTCAAAAAAAACCCACTTAGCATGGAAGATACTGACCGCCCCCTGTCGCTCCATAAGTGGTCCAGGCACACAAAACAGATGTTCATTTGAATTTTTAGAGATGGCACATGCAAATTTACTTTGGAATGGCAGGGTAATACTGTTGGAAATATGCCCTAGAGGCAATAATAAATTGGTTATTATCATATTTCCTTGTTCATGATAATCGTTTATTATCCATGCTGTAATTGTATTGATTGGAAACTCAAATACATGTGTGGGTACATAGACAACACTGTGTCCCTAGTAAGCCTCTAGTTAACTAGCTCGTTGATCAAAGATGGTGAAGGTTTCCTAGCCATAGACATGAGATGTCATTTGATAACGGAATCACATCATTAGGAGAATGATGTGATGGACAAGACCCAAACTATAAACGTAGCATATGATCGTGTCAGTTTATTGCTATTGTTTTCTGCATGTCAAGTATCTGTTCCTATGACCATAAGATCATGCAACTCACTGACACCGGAGGAATACCTTGTGTGTATCAAACGTCGCAACGTAACTGGGTGACTATAAAGGTGCTCTACAGGTATCTCCGAGGGTGTCTGTTGGGTTGGCATGGATCAAGACTGGGATTTGTTACTCCGTGTGACGGAGAGGTATCTCAGGGCCCACTCGGTAATACAACATCACAATGAGCCTTGCAAGCAATGTGACTAAAGTGTTAGCCACGAGATATTGTATTACGGAACGAGTAAAGAGACTTGCCGGTAACGAGATTGAACTAGGTATAGAGATACCGACGATCGAATCTCGGGGAAGTAACATACCGAAGAACAAAGGGAATAACATACGGGATTAATTGAATCCTTGACATAGAGGTTCGACCGATATAGACCTTCGTAGAATATGTAGGAACCAATATGGGCATCCAGGTCCCGCTATTGGTTATTGGCCGTAGAGGTGTCTCGGTCATGTCTACATAGTTCTCGAACCCGCAGGGTCTGCACACTTAAGGTTCGGTGACGTTTCGGTAGAATTGAGTTATGTATGATTGGTGACCGAAGGTTGTTCGGAGTCCCGGATGAGATCCCGGACATCACGAGGAGCTCTGGAATGGTCCGGAGGTAAAGATTGATATATAGGAAGTCCCGTTTTGGCCACCGGAAAAGTTTCGGGTATTTCCGGTAGTGTACCGGGAGTACCGGAGGGCCATCGGGAGGGGCCACCCACGCCGGGAGGCCACATGGGCCTAAAGGGGGTTGCACCAGCCCTTAGTGGGCTGGGCAATGCAGCCCTATAAGGCCCATGCGGCTGGAATTAAGTGGGAAGGAAAAACCCCAAAGAAAAGGGAAGGGGAACCAAATATGGAAGGTGTCCTATTTGGACTAGGAAGAAGTGGAGGAGTCCACCTCCTCCTCCTTGGTTCGGCCGCACCTAGGGGGGAAACCCTAGGGCGCCAGCCCCCTTCCCCTCCCTCCTATATATACTAGAGGGGAGAGAGGGCCAAACACCCTAAGCCACGGTGCAGCCCTCTCTCCCCCGTCTATACGGTTTTCCTCAAATCTGTTTTTGTCGGTGCTTAGGCGAAGCCCTGTCGGAACAGCTCCACCACCACCCCCACTACGCCGTTGTGCTGGCAGAGAACTCGTCTATCTCTTCGCTCTCTCTTGCTGGATCAAGAAGGCGGAGATCGTCATCAAGCTGTACGTGTGCTGAACGCGGAGGTGCCGTCCGTTCGGTACTTGATCGGGACGGATCGTGATTGGATCGCGGGACGCTCGGTTATTTGGATCATGAAGACGTTCGACTACATCAACCGCGTTTCTTAACACTTCCCGCTTAGCGATCTACAAGGGTATGTAGATTCACTCTCCCTCTCGTAGATGCTCATCACCATGGATAGATCTTGTGTGTGCGTAGGAAATTTTTTTGTTTCCCATGCAACGTTCCCCAACAGTGGCATCTGAGCTTGGTCTATGCGTAGATGAGATCTCGAGTAGAACACAAAGGAGTTTGTGGGCGTTGATACTCAGATTGCTTCCCTCCTTAGTCTTTTCTTGATTCAGCGGTATTGTGGGATGAAGCGGCTCGGACCAACCTTACTCGTCCACGTACGAGAGACCGGTTCCATCGACTGACATGTAACTTTGTTGCATAAGATGGCTAGCGGGTGTCTGTCTCTCCCACTTTAGTTGAATCGGATTCGACAGAGGCGGTCCTTGTAGAATGTGAAATAGCAACTTTTATATCACCGTTGTGGTTTTTGCGTAGGTAAGAATCGTTCTTGCTAGATACCCGTAGCAGCCACGTAAAACTTGCAACAACAATTAGAGGACGTCTAACTTGTTTTTGCAGGGTATGTTGTGATGTGATATGGCCAATTACATGATGAGATATATGTGATGTATGAGATGATCATGTGTTGTATAGAATATCACGACTTGCATGTCGATGAGTACGGCAACTGGCAGGAGCCATAGAGTTGTCTTTAATTATTGTATGACCTGCGTGTCAATCATTAAGCGTTATGTAATGCTTTACTTTATCGCTAAACGTTAGCAATAGTCGTGGAAGCAACAGTCGGCGCGACAACCTCATGGCGACACGTTGATGGAGATCAAGATGATGGAGATCATGGTGTCATGCCGGTGACGATGGAGATCATGCCGGTGCTTTGGAGATGGAGATCAAAAGCACGAGTTCATGGCCATATCATGTCACTTATGATTTGCATGTGATGTTAATCCTTTTATGCATCTTATTTTGCTTAGGACGACGGTAGCATTATAAGGTGATCCCTCACTTAAATTTCAAGATAAATTGTGTTCTCCCCGAGTGTGCACCGTTGCGAAAGTTGGTCGTTTCGAGACACGCTGTGATGATCGGGTGTGATAGACTCTACGTTCACATACGACGGGTGTAAGCCATGTTGCACGTGCGGAACACTCGGGTTAAACTTGACGAGCCTAGCATGTACAGACATGGCCTCGGAACACAAGAGACCGAAAGGTCGAACATGAGTCATATAGTAGATATGATCAACATGAAGATGTTCACCATTGAAACCACCTCAACTCACGTGATGATCGGACTTGAGTTGGTGGATGTAGATCATGTGACACTCGAATGACCGGAGGGATGTCAATTTGAGTGGGAGTTTTAAGTAATATGATTAACTAAACTCATTATCATGAACATAGTCAAAGTGTCTTTGCAAATTATGTTGTAGATTACTAGATCGCGCTGTAGCTCCCTTGAATTTTTATATGTTCCTAGAGAAATAGAGTTGAAAGATGATGGTAGCAATAATGCGGACTGGGTCTGTGATATGAGGATTGTCCTCAATGCTGCACAGAAGGCTTATGTCCTTAATGCACCGCTCGGTGTGCCACCCCCCTCTAGCATCGTCTGTAGATGTTGTGAACATCTGACAGGCACGTTCCGATGACTACTTAATAGTTCAGTGCGTCATGCATTACGGCTTAGAATTGAGGCTCCAAAACGTTTTGAACGTCACGGAACATATGAGATGTTCTAAGAGCTGAAATTGGGATTTCAGGCTCGTGCCCGTATTGAGAGGTATGAGACCTCCAACAAGATTCTTTGCCTGCAAGATGATGGAGAATAGCTCAATCATTGAGCATGTGCTCAAATTGTTTGAGTGCTACAATCTCTTGAATCGAGTGGGAGTTGATCTTCCAGATAAAATAGTGATTGATATAGTTCTCCAAGTCACTGTCACTAAGCTACTAGAGCTTCGTGATGAACTATAAAAGGCCAGAGATGGCGATAATGATCCCTGAGCTGTTCGCAATGTTTGACACCGCGAAGGTAGAAATCTAGAAGGAGCATCAAGTGTTGATGGTTAGTGAAACCACTAGTTTCGAGAAGGGCAAGGGCAAGGAGGGAAACTTCATGGATGGCAAGTCAGTTGCTGCTCCAGTGAAGAAACCCAAGGTTGAACCCAAACCCGAGACTAAGTGCTTCTATTATGAGGAAAACGGTCGCTGAAGTGGAACAACCCTAGATACTTGGTAGATAAGAAGGCTGGCAACGTCGACAGAAGTATATTTGATATACGTGTTATTGATGTGTACCTTACTAGTACTCCTAGTAGCACCTGGGTATTAGATACCGGTTCGGTTTGCTAAATGTTAGTAACTCGAAATAAAAGCTACGGAATAAACGGAGGCTAGCTAAGGGCGAGGTGACGATGAGTGTTGGAAGTGTTTCCAAGGTTGATGTGATCACCATCGCACGCTCTCTATACCTTCAGGATTAGTGATGAACCTAAATAAGTGTTATTTGGTGTTTGCGTTAAGCATGAACGTGATTAGATCAAGTTTATTGCAATACGGTTATTCATTTAAGTTAGAGAATAATGGTTATTCTGTTTACATGAATAATACCTTCATGGACTCATTCGATTTCGAATCGGTTGAGACATGCGGACCATGCCTCATGGGCAAGATGACTAAAACCCCGTTTTCCGGTATGATGGAGCGGGCAATTGACTTATTGGAAATGATACATATTGATGTATGTGGTCCAGTGAGTATTGTAGTGTGCGGTGGATATCGTTATTTTCTTATCTTCACTGATGATTTGAGTAAATATGGGTATATTTACTTAATGAAACACAAGTCTGAAACGTTTGAAAAGTTCAAACAAAATCAGAGTGAAGTTTGAGATCATCATGACAAGAAGATAAAATGTCTGCGATACGATCGTGGAGGTGAATATCTGAGTTACGAGTTTGGTATACAACTTAAGACAATGTGGAAGTTGTTTCACAACTCACGCCACCTGGAACACCATAGTGTGATGGTGTGTCCGAACGTCATAGTCATACTCTATTGGATATGGTGCGAACTATGATGTCTCTTATCGATTTACCACTATCGTTTTAGGGCTATGCATTAGAGACAACCACATTCACTTTAATTGGGACACCATAAGTTCGTTGAGATGACACCGTATGAATTTTGGTTTGGCGGAAACCTAAGTTGTCGTTTCTTAATGTTTGGGGCTGCGACGCTTATGTGAAAAAGGGTTTTTACCTAATGAGCTCGAACCCAAAGCGGACAAATGCATCTTCATAGAATACCCTAACGTAACAGTTGGGTGAACCTTCTATCTCAGATCCAAGCACAAAGTATTTGTTGCTAAAACGGGTCCTTTCTCGAGAAAGAGTTTCTTTCGAAAGATTGAGTGGGAGGAAGATAGAACTTGATGAGGTTGTTGAACCTTTGTTTCAACCAGAGAGTAGCGCAGCGCAGAAAGTTGTTTCTGTGGAGCCTATGATTAGTTGAAGAGGAAGTTAATGATGATGATCATGAAGCTTCGAATCAAGTTACTATCAAACCTCGTAGGTCGACAAGGACGCGTACTGCTCCTGAGTGGTACGACAACCCTGTCTTAGAGGTCATGTTGTTGGACAACGACGACCCTAAGAGCTATGGAGAAGCGATGTTGGGCCCGGATTCCAAGAAATGGTTAGAGGCCATGAAATCCGAGATGGGATCCATGTAAGAAAACAAAGTATGGGCTTTGGAAGTATTACCTGAAGGGCGTTAGGCCATTCAGAACAAATGGATTTTTAAGAGGAAGACGGACGCGGACGGTTATGTCACCGTCTATAAAGCTCGACTTGTGGCAAAGGGTTTATCACAAGTTCAAGGAGTTGACTACGATGAGACTTTCTCACCCGTAGCGATGCTAAAGTCTGTTGGAATTATGGTAGCAGTTGCTGCATTTTTCGATTATGAAATCTGGCAGATGGATGTCAAAACATTGTTTCCTTAACGGTATCCGTGAGGAAAGGTTGTATGTGATACAACCGGAAGGTTTTGTCAGTCCTAAGGATGCTAAAATATATGCAAACTCCAGCGATCCTTCTATGGACTGGAACAAGCATCTCGGAGTTGGAATATAAGCTTTGATGAGGTGATCAAAGTTTTTGAGTCTATACAAAGTTTATGAGAAACTTGTATTTACAATAAAGTGAGTGGGAGCACTATAGAATTTCTGATAAGTATATGTGGTTGACATATTGTTGATCGGAAATGATGTAGAATTTCTGGAAAGCATAAAGGGTCGTTTGAAAGGAGTTTTTCAAAGGAAGACCTAGAATGAAGCTACTTAAATATTGGGCATCAAAGATCTATAGAGATAGATCAAGATGTCTGATAAGACTTTCAATGAGTACATACCTTGACAAGATTTTGAAAGACTTCAAAATCGATCAGTCAAAGAAAGAGTTCTTGCCTGATTTGTAAGGTGTGGAGTTGAGTGAGACTCAAAGCTCGACCACGGCAGAAGAAAGAGAAAGGACGAAGGTCGTCCCCTATGCCTTATCCATAGGCTCTGTATAGTATGCCAAGTTGTGTACCGCACCTAGTGTGTGCCTTGCCATGAGTCTGTCAAGGGGTACAAGAGTGTTCCAGGAGTGGATCACTGGACAGCGGTCAATATTATCCTTAGTAACTAGAGGACTAAGGAAATATTTCTCGATTATGGAGGTGATGAAGAGTTCGTCGTAAAGGGTTACGTCAATGCAAGCTTTGACACCTACCCAGATGACTCTGAATAGTAGTCAGGATACATATAGTGGAGCAGCCATTTGGAATAGCTCCAAGTGGAGTGTGGTAGAAGTGTCTACAGTATGACATAGAGATTTGCAAAGTACACACGGATCTGAATGTCGCAGACCCGTTGACTAAAGACCTCTCTCACATGCAAAGCATGATCTGATCGAACCCCAGAACTCATTGGGTGTTAGATTCATAACAATGTAAATCACATGGTGATGTGAACTAGATTATTGACTCTAGTGCAAGTGGGAGACTGTTGGAAATATGCCCTAGAGGCAATAATAAATTGGTTATTATCATATTTCCTTGTTCATGATAATCGTTTATTATCCATGCTGTAATTGTATTGATTGGAAACTCAAATACATGTGTGGGTACATAGACAACACTGTGTCCCTAGTAAGCCTCTAGTTAACTAGCTCGTTGATCAAAGATGGTGAAGGTTTCCTAGCCATAGACATGAGATGTCATTTGATAACGGAATCGCATCATTAGGAGAATGATGTGATGGACAAGACCCAAACTATAAACGTAGCATATGATCGTGTCAGTTTATTGCTATTGTTTTCTGCATGTCAAGTATCTGTTCCTATGACCATGAGATCATGCAACTCACTGACACCGAAGGAATACCTTGTGTGTATCAAACGTCGCAACGTAACTGGGTGACTATAAAGGTGCTCTACAGGTATCTCCGAGGGTGTCTGTTGGGTTGGCATGGATCAAGACTGGGATTTGTTACTCCGTGTGACGGAGAGGTATCTCAGGGCCCACTCGGTAATACAACATCACAATGAGCCTTGCAAGCAATGTGACTAAAGTGTTAGCCACGAGATCTTGTATTACGGAACGAGTAAAGAGACTTGCCGGTAACGAGATTGAACTAGGTATAGAGATACCAACGATCGAATCTCGGGCAAGTAACATACCGAAGAACAAAGGGAACAACATACGGGATTAATTGAATCCTTGACATAGAGGTTCGACCGATTTAGATCTTCATAGAATATGTAGGAACCAATATGGGCATCCAGGTCCCGCTATTGGTTATTGGCCGTAGAGGTGTCTCGGTCATGTCTACATAGTTCTCGAACCCGCAGGGTCTGCACACTTAAGGTTCGGTGACGTTTCGGTAGAATTGAGTTATGTATGATTGGTGACCGAAGGTTGTTCGGAGTCCCGGATGAGATCCCGGACATCACGAGGAGCTCCGGAATGGTCCGGAGGTAAAGATTGATATATAGGAAGTCCCGTTTTGGCCACCGGAAAAGTTTCGGGTATTTCCGGTAGTGTACCGGGAGTACCGGAGGGCCATCGGGAGGGGCCACCCACGCCGGGAGGCCACATGGGACTAAAGGGGGTTGCACCAGCCCTTAGTGGGCTGGGCAATGCAGCCCTATAAGGCCCATGCGGCTAGAATTAAGTGGGAAGGAAAAACCCCAAAGAAAAGGGAAGGGGAACCAAATATGGAAGGTGTCCTATTTGGACTAGGAAGAAGTGGAGGAGTCCACCTCCTCCTCCTTGGTTCGGCCGCACCTAGGGGGGAAACCCTAGGGCGCCAGCCCCCTTCCCCTCCCTCCTATATATACTAGAGGGGAGAGAGGGCCAAACACCCTAAGCCACGGTGCAGCCCTCTCTCCCCCGTCTATACGGTTTTCCTCAAATCTGTTTTTGTCGGTGCTTAGGCGAAGCCCTGTCGGAACAGCTCCACCACCACCCCCACTACGCCGTTGTGCTGGCGGAGAACTCGTCTATCTCTTCGCTCTCTCTTGCTGGATCAAGAAGGCGGAGATCGTCATCAAGCTGTATGTGTGCTGAACGCGGAGGTGCCGTCCGTTCGGTACTTGATCGGGACGGATCGTGATTGGATCGCGGGACGCTCGGTGATTTGGATCACGAAGACGTTCGACTACATCAACCGCGTTTCTTAACGCTTCCCGCTTAGCAATCTACAAGGGTATGTAGATTCACTCTCCCTCTCGTAGATGCTCATCACCATGGATAGATCTTGTGTGTGCGTAGGAATTTTTTTTGTTTCCCATGCAACGTTCCCCAACAAATACCGCATATAGGTAGATATAGTTGATACGTCTCCAACGTATCTATAATTTTTGATTGTTCCATGCTATTATATTATCTGTTTTGGATGTTTTATATGCATTAATTTGCTATTTTATATTAGTTTTGGGACTAACCTATTAATCTAGAGCCTAGTGCCAGTTTCTGTTTTTTCCTTGTTTTTGAGTATTGCAGATAAGGAATATTAAACGGAGTCCAAACGGAATAAAATCTTCGGAATGATTTTTCTTGGACCAGAAGAAACCCAGCAAACTTGGAGATGAAGGCAGGAGATCTGCCGTGGCGTCACAAGCCACCAGGGCGCGCCTTAGGGGGGGGGGGGGGGCGCCCCCCTGGCTTGTGGCCCCACGGCAGCCCTCCTAACCCTATTCTTTGGCCAATAAATTCCCAAATATTCCCTGGATACCAAAAAGAGCCACGAAAATACTTTTCCGCCGCCGGAAGCCTCTATTCCCGTGAGATCGAATCTTGGAGCCTTTTCCGGTAATCTGCCGGAGGGGGATTCGATCACGGAGGGCATCTACATCAACTCCATTGCCCCTCCGATGATGCGTGAGTAGTTTACCACAGACCTTCGGGTCCATAGCTAGTAGCTAGATGGCTTCTTCTCTCTCTTTGTTCTTCAATACCATGTTCTTCATGATTTTCATGGAGATCTATCCGATGTAATACTCTTTTGCGGTGTGTTTGTCGAGATCCGATGAATTGTGGGTTTATGTTCAGATTATCTATGAATATTATTTGAATCTTCTCTGAATTCTTATATGCATGATTTCATATCTTTGCAAGTCTCTTCGAGTTATTGGTTTGGTTTGGCCAACTAGATTGGTAATTCTTGCAATGGGAGAAGTGCTTAGTTTTGGGTTCAATCTTGCAGTGTCCTCACCCAGTGACAAAGTAGGGGTAGCGAGGCACGTATTTGTATTGTTGCCATCAAGGATAAAAAGATGGGGTTTTCTTCATATTGCTTGAGTTTATCCCTCTACATCATGTCATCTTACCTAATGCGTTACTCTGTTCTTCATGAACTTAATACTCTAGATGCAGGCAGGAGTCGGTCGATGTGTGGAGTAATAGTAGTAGATGCAGAATCGTTTCAGTCTACTTGACATGGACGTGATGCCTATATGCATAATCATTGCCTTGGATATCTTCATAATTATTCGCTTTTCTATCAATTGCTCGACAGTAATTTGTTCACCCACCGTATTATTTTCCTTCATGAGAGAAGCTTCTAGTGAAACCTATGGCCCCCGGGTCTATTTTCCATATTATATTTTCAGATCTATAAACCAAAAATACCAGAAATACCTCGCTGCATTATTTTTACTTTTGTTTTACTTTTAGTTTTAGCAATCCTATCTATCTATCTCTATCAGATCTCATCCTTGCAAGTAACCGTGAAGGGATTGACAACCCCTTTATAGCGTTGGGTGCAAGTGTTTTAATTATTTGTGTAGGTAGATCTATTGGGGACTTGCTTGTATCTCCTACTGGATTGATACCTTGGTTCTCAACAACTGAGGGAAATACTTATCTACTTTGCTGCATCACCCTTTCCTCTTCAAGGGAAAACCAACGCATGCTCAAGAAGTAGCAAGAAGAATTTCTGGCGCCGTTGCCGGGGAGATCTACATCAATCCTACCAAGTACCCATCACAAACTCATCTCTTGCATTTACTTTATTTGCCATTTGCCTCTTGTTTTCCTCTCCCCCACTTCTAAAATGATTTTCAGAAAAAACCAAAAAGATTTGCCTTTTTATTCGCCCTTCTTCCATTCGTTTTTTCGTTTGCTTTTTGTTTGCTTGTGTGCTAGATCGTTTCGTTGCCACTATGTCTGAATCGGGGATGGTTATCATTGAAAATCTTGAGGGTATTGCTAGTACAAATCTTGAATTTTGCTCTCTAGATCATGAAACTGAACCTCCTCCTAATTATAAAGCTAAAACTTTTCAAGTGGGAGACGGAAATATTATTGGGAAGAGTGTTATCCAAGAGTTCTTTGATTGTACGGGAGTGATGCCTATGAATAAGAGATCTATTCTTCTTAGCACAAATTGTTATGCGGATGCTATTGTCATGCTCGTTGAAAAACTGGAAAGAAAATTTGTGCACGTTCATCCTGCTTTGCAAAAAGTGTTTTATGAACTTCCCAATATTAATCATCCTAAAGCTAAAAAGATTGCTACTATCGTCCTTATGCGTGAATTTGATTTTATCGTACAAGAATCTAGGGAGATTTTTGCTTTCTATAATAAAGACATTGAACACCCTCCAATTGAAGAATTTCTCCATGATAAAGAAACCTTGCGTAGTCTGGAATCTAGAGACTATCAATCTTATAGTGAGAATCTTAGGAGGAGAGTTCCCTACGCGGAAGTCAGTCAAACCTTGTATCTCAAGACTTATGATGAATTTGATTGGTTTACTAGGGGATTTTTTTGTAGGGTATGAGGATGATTTGTTGGAAAAGATGGCTAGGGAACCCGTTAGAAATAAGATACATGTTTTATACAATGATATCTATGGTGATGATCCAGATTTCGGGTTTATGAATGTCAAAATTACTAGTCAAAGTTCTTTTCATGAATTGAGTTCCCCTACTAGGAGGGAAATAAAGTTAAGGATAGATCTATTTAGGAAAGCTTTTGATGGTTTGATCAAGTATGGATTGCATACCAAAGATGACAATACCTAGATCTATTGCGTTATGCCTAGCTAGGGGCGTTAAACAATAGCGCTTGTTGGGAGGCAACCCAATTTTATTTTTATTCTTTTGTTTTTGCTTCTGTTTTTGAGTGTTTCACACATTATTACCTCTGTAGTAATTGTGTTTTCTTGTTTAAATTAGTGTTTGAGCCAAGTAAGACCTTTGGGATGGTCTACGGTGTTTGTGATTTGATTTTGCTGAAAAACAGAAACTTTTTCTCTCAGTCCAGGAATTTTGTAAATTCACTGGAACGTGATTTTGATCTGAATTTTTTACACACGATTGATATACACATTGCCCTAATTTTCCTAATTTTTCAGAATTTTTGGAGTTACAGAAGTATTCGAAGTCTATAGATTGCTACAGACTGTTCTGTTTTAGACAGATTCTGTTTTCTTTGTGTTGTTTGCTTATTTTGATGTATCTATGGGTTGTATCGGGGGGTATGAACCATGGAGAAGTTGGAATACAGTAGATATTACACCAATATAAATAAAGAATGAGTTCACAACAGTACCTAAAGTGGCGATTTATTTTTCTTATACTAACGGATCTCATGAGTTTTCTGTTGAGTTTTGTGTTGTGAAGTTTTCAAGTTTTGGGTAAAGATTTGATGGACTATGGAATAAGGAGTGGCAAGAGCCTAAGCTTGGGGATGCCCAAGTCACCCCAAGCCATATTCAAGGATACCAAAAAGCCTAAGCTTGGGGATGCCCCGGAAGGCATCCCCTCTTTCGTCTTTAATCCATCAGTAAATTTACTTGAGGCTATACTTTTATTCACCACATGATATGTGTTTTGCTTGGAGCGTCTTGTATGATATGAGTCTTTGCTTTTTTAGTTTGCCACAATCATCCTTGCTGCACACATATTTTGAGAGAGACACGCTGAATCGTGAATTTATTATAATACTCTATGTGCTTCACTTATATCTTTTGAGCTAGGCAATGTTGCTCTAGTGCTTCACTTATATCTTTTTAGAGCACGGTGGTGTTTTATTTTATAGAAATTATTGAACTCTCGTACCTCACTTATATTATTTTGAGAGTCTTTAAACAGCATGGTAATTGGTTTAGGTTATGAATTTAGTCCTAATATAATGGGCATCCAAGAGGGATATAATAAAAACTTTCATATTAAGTGCATTGGATACTATGAGAAGTTTGATTCCTTGCATATAGTTTTGAGATATGAAGATGGTAATATGAGAGTCATGCTAGTGAGTAGTTGTGAATTGGAAGAAATACTTGTGTTAAAGTTTGTGATTCCCGTAGCATGCACGTATGGTGAACCGTTATGTAACGAAGTCGGAGCATGATTTGTTTAATGATTGTCACCCTTTGTGTGAGGGTTGGGAGCGCGCGATGGTTAACTCCTACCAACCTCTCCCCTAGGAGCATGCGTCTAATGCTTCGTTTCGATAACTAATAGACTTTTGCAATAAGTATGTGAGTTCTTTATGACTAATGTTGAGTCCATGGATTATACGCACTCTCACCCTTCCACCTTTGCTAGCCTCTATAGTATCGCGCAACTTTCGCCGGTGCATCAAACCTACCTTCCTCAAAACAGCCACCATATACTTTCCTCAAAACAGCCACCATACCTACCTATTATGGCATTTCCATAGCCATTCCGAGATATATTGCCATGCAACTTCCACCGTTCCGTTTTTCATGACACGCACCATCACTTTCATATTGCATATAGAGTCATATTTTGTTCTAGGTATCGAGTTGTAATAATTTTTTTTGAGTTGTAAGTAAATAGAAGTGTGATGATTTTCATTATTAGAGCATTGTCCCATGAGAGAAAAGGATGATGGAAGCTATGAATCCCTCACAAGTTGGGATGAGTCTCTGGACTTTACAAATAATAAAAGAGGCCAGCGAAGCCCAAATAAAAAAAGAGAGGCCAAAGATGCCCACCAAAATAAAAAAAATTGAGAGAAAGAGAGAAGGGACAATTGCTACTATCTTTTTCCACACTTGTGCTTCAAAGTAGCACCATGATCTTCATGATAGAGAGTCTCCTATTTTGTCACTTTCATATAACTACTGGAATTTTTCATCATTTGCACAACCACTTAGTTTTCTTTTTGAGCTTTCATACACTTATAGCTCTAGTGCATTCGTTGGATGGCAATCCCTACTCACTCACATTGATATCTATTGATGGGCATCTCCATAGCCCGTTGATACGCCTAGTTGATGTGAGACTATCTTCTCCTTTTTCCTCGCAACCTCCACCATATTCTATTCCACTTATAGTGCTATATCCATGGCTCACGCTCATGTATTGCGTGAGAGTTGAAAAGGTTTGAGAACATAAAAAGTGTGAAACAATTGCTTGACTTGTCATCGGGGTTGTGCATGATTTAGATACTTTGTGTGGGGAAGATGGAGCATAGCCAGACCATATGATTTTGTAGGGATAACTTTCTAAGGCCATGTTATTTCGAAAGGACACAATTGCCTTGTTGGTATGCTTGAAGTATTACTGTTTTTATGTCAATATTAGACTTTTGTTTTGAATCTTATGGATCTGAATATTCATGCCACAATAAAGAATATTACATGGATAAATATGTTAGGTAGCATTCCACATCAAAAATTCTGTTTTTATCATTTACCTACTCGAGGACGAGCAGGAATTAAGCTTGGGGATGCTTGATACGTCTCCAACGTATCTATCATTTTTGATTGTTCCATGCTATTATATTATCTGTTTTGGATGTTTTATATTCATTAATATGCTATTTTATATTATTTTTGGGACTAACCTATTAATCTAGAGCCTAGTGCCAGTTTCTGTTTTTTCCTTGTTTTTGAGTATTGCAGATAAGGAATATTAAACGGAGTCCAAACGGAATAAAATCTTCGGAATGATTTTTCTTGGACCAGAAGAAACCCAACAAACTTGGAGATGAAGGCAGGAGATCTGTCGTGGCGTCACAAGCCACCAGGGCGCGCCCTAGGGGGGGGGGGGGTGCCCCCCTGGCTTGTGGCCCCACAGCAGCCCTCCTAACCCTATTCTTCGGCCTATAAATTCCCAAATATTCCCTGGATACCAAAAAGAGCCACGAAAATACTTTTCCGCCGTCGGAAGCCTCTGTTCCCGTGAGATCCAATCTTGGAGCCTTTTCCGGTAATCTGCCGGAGGGGGATTCGATCACGGAGGGCATCTACATCAACTCCATTGCCCCTCCGATGATGCGTGAGTAGTTTACCACAGACCTTCGGGTCCATAGCTAGTAGCTAGATGACTTCTTCTCTCTCTTTGTTCTTCAATACCATGTTCTTCATGATTTTCATGGTGATCTATCCGATGTAATACTCTTTTGCGGTGTGTTTGTCGAGATCCGATGAATTGTGGGTTTATGTTCAGATTATCTATGAATATTATTTGAGTCTTCTCTGAATTCTTATATGCATGATTTCATATCTTTGCAAGTCTCTTCGAGTTATTGGTTTGGTTTGGCCAACTAGATTGGTAATTCTTGCAATGGGAGAAGTGCTTAGTTTTGGGTTCAATCTTGCGATGTCCTCACCTAGTGACAAAGTAGGGGTAGCGAGGCACGTATTTGTATTGTTGCGATCAAGGATAAAAAGATGGGGTTTTCATCATATTGCTTGAGTTTATCCCTCTACATCATGTCATCTTACCTAATGCGTTACTCTGTTCTTCATGAACTTAATACTCTAGATGCAGGCAGGAGTCGGTCGATGTGTGGAGTAATAGTAGTAGATGCAGAATCGTTTCGGTCTACTTGACACGGACGTGATGCCTATATGCATAATCATTACCTTGGATATCTTCATAATTATTCGCTTTTCTATCAATTGCTCGACAGTAATTTGTTCACCCACCGTATTATTTTCCTTCATGAGAGAAGCCTTTAGTGAAACCAATGGCCCCCGGGTCTATTTTCCATATTATATTTTCAGATCTATAAACCAAAAATACCTCGCTGCATTATTTTTACTTTTGTTTTACTTTTCGTTTTAGCAATCCTATCTATCTATCTCTATCAGATCTCATCCTTGCAAGTAACCGTGTAGGGATTGACAACCCCTTTATAGCGTTGGGTGCAAGTGTTTGATTATTTGTGTAGGTACATCTATTGGGGACTTGCTTGTATCTCCTACTGGATTGATACCTTGGTTCTCAACAACTGAGGGAAATACTTATCTACTTTGCTGCATCACCCTTTCCTCTTCAACGGAAAACCAACGCATGCTCAAGAAGTAGCAATAGTGGACTCATCTGGCACAACTTGCTTTAAGGGTTTTGATGCACAAGCCGTATTCCCGCTTAGTACACGCGAATGCTAGCAAATAGATTGAGAAGCGGCCAGCTAGAGAGCGAAAACGGTCATGAACATGCATTACATATAATCAACATTGAATACTAGCATGAGTAGGATATGGATACCACGAACATAAATATCATGAAGGCTATGTTGGTTTTGATTCAACTACATGCGTGAACATGTGCCAAGTCAAGCCACTTGAAACATTCAGAGGAGGATACCATCATCATACCGCATCACAACCATTTTAATGCATGTTGACACCCAAGATAAATCATTATCCACTTCTAGCTACTTAAGCATGGCATGAACAAGCTGAATCAAGGATACTGGGTTAAACATATTTACAAAAACAAAAACAAGTTGAGTTCATACCCGCTTTTCTCTGCAATAGTCAATTCATCAAATGTCGTCACTATTACCTTTCACTTGCACGACCGAATGATAAGAAAATAATAATAGTGCAAGAATGCCGTAGACTAAGCTAGAATATGCAAACATTTTATTCAGGAGGAGAAGACGAAGTAATATGGGCTCTTTGTTAGATAAACAATAATGCAGATGAGAGCCACTCAACAATTTCATTGTGGTCTTCTCCTAGGTACGACTCAAATAAAAAGAAAAGAATTTCAGAGAAACACACTGAAATATTTTTGGAGTTGTTGTTTTTTCTTGAAGAAAGCAAATTAAAGAGGAAAAACAAAAACGAGAAAAACTATTTACACGGGAAAGCTCCCAACAAGCAAAAGAAGAAGCGAGAAATCTTTTTGGGTTTTCTTTTGATGCTACAATTAAACTAAGCTAGAAAGAAAAACTAAAAAGAAGTGGGAAATATTTTTGGATTTTTTCAAAGTTTTTCAAACACACAAGAAGAAAGCGAGAAAACAAATCTAGCATGGATATTACAATGAAAAAGTGTGAACACCGACAACTGGAATGAAATGTGTGAACATGAATGTAATGTCGGTGGAAATACATACTCCCCCAAGCTTAGGCTTTTGGCCTAGCTTGGTAATCACCATTTGTATGAATAATAATCTGGGCGATGGCTCACCGAGGCCATCGGAGCAGACTCCGCGGCCCTCCTGGCAGCTTCAACCTCCGCATTGTACGCATGGGCTTCACTCTCAAGGACATAATATCTTCCCCTGTTGTGAAAATCAAAGAGAGCAGGAGCAGGCAAAGCGACAGGCACAACAGGTTTTTTTATTAAACCTCAAGTTATAGGTGTAGTTGGTGGCTGTACCCGTTAGGAACTTATGACGCTTCATAGCATCAAAGTCTAAATACTAAGTAGGTAAGATGGGGTCATTAGGCCATGGTGAGACATTCAATCTCTCCGCTACACGGGAGGCATAGATTCCTCCATAAAAATTACCGTTAGCAGCATTAAGCTGCAACCTCCGTGCAACAATTGCACCAAGATTATAATCCTTATTCCCAGTTATGGCAGTGTGTAAGAGACTTAAATCATGAGCACACAGTGTGCTACAATCTTGTTTGCCTACGATACATTTACCGTTAAAGAGCGCAAAATATTGTATTGATGGGAAATGGATGCTGTTAATTCTCCCTTGTGTTACCCCCCCCTATATTCACTGAAGCAAAGATTAAATAAAAATGACTCGTATTCAGATTTTGTTGGTTCGTCGAGGGAACCCCAATATGGAAGTTTGCACGCTTCACTAAACATTTCTAACGGCATGGTGAAGGAACGATCATACAAGTTGAATGAAACTCTAGACTCGCAAGAAAAATATTTAAATTTCTTTGTGAAGGTTTTCGTGAGTTCGAGGTGTTGGGGGCACTTATCTGCGATGAAGGGAGCAAGCTCTGTGTTGTGGATAAATTGGTCAAATTCCTCCTTAATACCTGCACCTTCCATGAACTCGTCGCACGGCCACAAGCATGATTTGGTGGCGGCATCTCGCATCGAGCTTTCGCTTGGTTCAACATAAGACTGTCGAACCGAGCTTCCACTTGATGAGGCTTCCGAGGATCTCCTCCTCGAAGAACTCCTAAAGAATTGCATTTTTTATTCCTATAAAAATTCTGAAAAAAAAATTGTCAACAAACTTTGTAAGATTGTTAGCAGCTACTCCTAAGCAGGCATTGAGGCCATATTGAGCATTCAAACTACTTAGAACTCTAAGAATTCAACATGCAAGCTCATCTACAGCAGCACCAAGAGTAGCTAATTACTCTAAAAATAACCCACTAAATCAAAAACTAATTGGAGCAATGGAGGAGTCACATACCAAGTAGCAATCCCTCCAAACAGTTTCAGAAACGGAGCTTCGAGCTAAGAGATCGAAATCCGCGGGTTTGAGAGCAAGAACACGGGAATGGTGGCTATGGTGATTTTTTTCTGGAGGTAGGGGATGATGTGGGCTAAAGAGATAAGTGAGGAGGCCCACGTGGGGGCCACAACCCACTAGGGCGTGCCTGGGGGTCCTGGCGCGCCCTGGTGTCTTGTGGGCACCAGGTGCACCCCCCTCTGGTATTATTTGCACCAGAAATTCAGAAATATTTGGAAAAAATCGTGTTAAATTTTCAGGGCATTCTGAGAATTTTTATTTTTGGCTTATTTTTTTATTGCATGGGAAAACAGAAAACAGGATAATCATGGCATTTTATTTTATTTAACTAACTAAAACATAAAATAAAAGGTGGGAGCAGAAAGTTGTGCTTACTAGATTCATCAACTTCATACCTCTCAAAAATGATTCATTAATAAGGTTGATCAAGTCTTATTAACAACCACTTCCGATTAGCGTGAAACCGAAGAACTTTCGTAAAACACTAGGTTACCTCAATGGGGATGTGCATATCCTCGACAATAAGTATATCATATTTCTTTTTGGCAGTAGGTAGAGGTAATTGAAAGCTTCCAATAGTGATGGTCGGAGATTCTTCAATAACATTTATACCATTCACTTGGAATTGTTTCTTCGGAAAGTGCACCGTATGCTCATTACCATTTATAAGAAAAGTGACTTTGCTTTTATTGCAATCAATAACAGCCCTTGCAGTATTCAAAAAGGGTCTACGAAGGATAATCGACATGTTGTCGTCCTCGGGCATCTCAAGAATAACAAAGTCCGTTAAGATAGTAACATTTGCAACAACAACGGGCACATCCTCACAAATACCGATAGGTATGGCAGTTGATTTGTCAGCCATTTGCAATGATATCTCGGTAGGTGTGAGTTTATTCAAATCAAGTCTTTTATATAAGGAGAAAGGCAGAACACTAACACCGGCTCCCAAAGCACACAAAGCAGTTTTGACATAGTTTCTTTTAATGGAGCAAGGTATAGTTGGTATTCCCAGATCTCCAAGTTTTTTAGGTACTCCATCCTTAAAAGAATAATTAGCAAGCATGGTGGAGATTTCAGCTTCAGGTATCTTTCTTTTATTTGTGATGATGTCTTTCATATACTTTGCATAAGGGGGCATTTTTAGGATATCGGTTAAGACGGTACGCAAAAAGACTGGCCTAATCATTTCAGCAAAGCGCTCAAATTCTTCATCATCCTTTTTCTTAGATGGCTTAGGTGGAAATGGCATGGGTGTCTGAACCCATGGCTCTCTTTCTTTACCATGATTCCTAGCCACAAAGTCTCTTTTATCATAACGTTTATTTTTAGGTTGTGGGTTGTCAAGATTAGCAGCATGCTCTATTTCAACATCATTATCTGGTTCTTCATCATTGTTAGGTTGAGCATCTTCATGAACCTCATCATTATCATTTTCATTATCACTAGGTGAATGTTCATTACCCGACTGAGTTTCAGCATCGGAAATAGAGACATTATTATTATCAGGAGGTTTTTGTGTCTCAGGTTCACAAGGGGTATGCAGAGTCCTATCATTTTTCTTTTTTCTTTTTCTTCTTAGAAGGACTAGGTGCATCAGAATTAGTTCTCTGAGAGTCTTGTTCAATTCTTTTAGGGTGACCCTCAGGATAGAGTGGTTCTTGGGTCATTCTACCTCCTCTAGTTACTACTCTAGCAGCAAAATCATGCATATTATTATTCATTTTATCAACCAATTCTTTTTGAGATTTATCAACTTGTTCTAACTGAGTTTGAACCATAGAGGCATGCTTTCCTACACCTCTAACATCATTACTGATTCTAAATAGCAAGTCACTCAAGCGAGCAATCATATCAGAATTATATTTCAATTGTTTCAGAACATGAGCGTTGAAATGATCTTGCTTCATAATATAGTTGTCAAACTCATATAAGCATTGACTAGGATGTTTATTGTGAGGGGTGTCACTTTCATTAAACTTTAATAAAGAATTTACCTCTACCACCTGTGGAGGTGGTGTTGTGTCAAGGCCATGTATTTCTTCAATAGGTGGCAAATTCTTAACATCCTCAGCTTTAATACCTTTTTCCTTCATAGATTTCTTTACCTCTTGCATATCTTCAGGACTAAGAAATAAGATACCCCTCTTCTTCGGAGTGGGTTTAGGCGGTGGTTCAGGAGGAGTCCAATCATCATAATTCTTCAATATGTTATTCAATAATTCTTCAGCTTGTTCAACAGTTCGCTCCCTGAAAACACAACCTGCACAACTATCTAGGAAGTCCCTAGAAGCATCGGTTAGTCCATTATAGAAGATATCAAGTATTTCATTTTTCTTAAGGGGATGATCAGGCAAAGCATTAAGCAACTGGAGAGGCCTCCCCCAAGCTTGTGGGAGACTCTCTTCTTCAATTTGCACAAAGTTCAATATTTCCTGTAAGGCAGCTTGTTTCTTATGAGCAGGAAAATATTTTTCAGAAAAGTGGTAGATCATATCCTGGGGACTACGCACACAACCAGGAGCAAGATTATTGTACCATGCCTTAGCATCGCCCTTTAATGAGAACGGAAATAACTTAAGGATGTAATAGTAGTGAATCTTCTCATCATGAGCAAAGAGGGTGGCTATATCATTCATCTTAGTAAGGTGTGCCACTACAGTTTCAGTTTCATAGCCATGGAAAGGATCAGATTCAACCAAAGTAATTAACTCTGGGTCTACAGAGAACTCATAATCCTTATCGGTAACAAAGATAGGTGAAGTAGCAAACTTAGGATCACATTTCATTCTAGCATTCAATGTCTTTTCCTTATATTTGCGTAGCAATTTCTTAAGATCATTTTTATCCTTGCAAGAAAGTATTTCTCTAGTTACCTCTTCGTCCATAACATAACCTTCGGGTATCTTATGCATTTCAAACTCAGGAGAGCTAGGACTAATAGGTGTTTCATAGTCATCATCAGTTTCATAAGCTTCATCAGTTTCAGCAATCTCATCAATTTCAGTAGTTTTATTCTCTTTAGCTCTAGCAATTTGTTCATCAAGAAATTCTCCTAGTGGCACAATATCATCAAGCATGGTACTAGCATCATCATAAGCATCATTCATAGCAGAGGTGGCATCATCAATAACTCACGACATATCAGGATTACTAGCATGTGGTGGTGTTGCAAGCTTACTCATAACAGAAGGTGAATCAAGTGCAGAGCTAGATGGCAGTTCCTTACCTTCCCTCGTCTTAGAGGGAAAAATCTTAGTCTTTGGATCCTTCAGATTCTTCATAGTGATCAATTGATATAAATCCCAAGTGACTCAACAAATATAGCTCTGCTCCCCGGCAAAGGCGCCAGAAAAAGGTCTTGATAACCCACAAGTATAGGGGATCGCAATAGTTTTAGAGGGTAGAGTATTCAACCCAAATTTATAGATTCAACACAACGGGAGCCAAAGAATACTTGAGAGTATTAGCAGTAGAGTTGTCAATTCAACCACACCTGGAGATTAAATATCTGCAGCAGAGTGATCAGTAGCACAGTAATATGATAGTTTGATAGCAGTAGTGACAGTAACAGTAGCGGTAACAGTAGTAGCAATAGTTTTGTAGCATTTGGAACAGTAGCAACAACAATAGTAACTTAGCAAGAACAATAAGTGGAAAGCTCGTAGGCACTGGATCGGTAACTCGTTGGACGATATTCATCATGTAACAGTCATAACCTAGGGCGATACAAAACTAGCTCGGTTCATCAATGTAATGTAGGCATGTATTCCGTAAATAGTCATACGTGCTTATGGAAAAGAACTTGCATGCTATCTTTTGTCCTACCCTCCCGTGGCAGCGGGGTCCATAAGGAAACTAAGGGATATTAAGGTCTCCTTTTAATAGAGAACCGGAACAAAGCATTAACGCATGGTGAATACATGAACTCCTCAAACTACGGTCATCACCGCGAAGTATCCCAAATATTGTCACTATGGGGTTGACGGATCATAACACGTAATAGGTGCATATGACTAGGCAAGATCGGATCAAGAACATGGATATAGAGATGATAACATAAACGGTTCAGATCTGAAATAATGGCACTCGGGCCCTAGTGACAATATTAGGCATAGCAAAGTCATAGCAACATCAATCCCAAAACATAATGGATACTAGCAATAGTAGAAAACAGGCCTTCCATTTCAACCTTGAGTCCCGGTTTGGCTTTGGACCGGGACTAATGTGTCCATTAGTCCCGGTTCCAACGGCTAGGAGCGGTCGGGGTGTACGGGCCCCATTAGCCCCGGTTCATTCGAGACCTATAGTCCCGGTTTGTATCACAAACCGGGACTAAAGGGGTGGTGGCAGGCTGGTGTCAGCCTGGGCCCCCCACGAGCCCTTTTAGTCCTGGTTTGTGATACAAACCGAGACTATAGATTGACCTATAGTCCCGGTTTGTTTAACCAACCGGGACTAAAGCTTTCCCTATATAAACCCTTCGTCCAGCCCGACTCCATTTCTCTGTTTTCTCCATTCGAACTCCCCTCTCTGTTTCTTCTCCTAGCTCGAGCTCATCCCTCCATTTTTGCCAAGATTTGTCAAGATTTGAGGCACCCCAATCCATCCAAGTGTTCACAAAGGTTAGCAACTTTGTCCTTTCATCTCTTATTGCTAGATCAGCTCCTGCAATGCTTTATAAGTATAGTGATTTGTGGGTTTTAGTTTGGATGTAATTATGTGATAGCTTTTTTGATTTATATGCAATTTGAGCTCAAATTAACTCCTTAGTTTGCATATGTGTAGGTGTGGTTTGCTTAGTGTGCCTTCCCATCCCCGTCCTAACCACCGTCGATCGACCGCATCGTCCCGTCGCCGGCACCACCTTGGTGAGCCTCTTCTTGTGTTCTTATCATTTTTATAAATAAAATCGTATTTGTATGATTTAGATAGTTACTTGCATAGTTTTCTTACTTGTATGATTGTTGTTATATATAGTGCCATGGTTATGATATCCGTGCCCGTCGGCCCTCGTCCGGTTTACGATTCAGATGTGGTATATTCTCTTTTATAACTATTTGTTGCATTTCGTGTTAATGACAATTATGCCCATCAAGTTGACATAGATATTTTTATCTAGGAGGTAGTTGAACCGGAAATGCCAACCGACCCTATTGTCGAGAAGTTAAATTTAGTTGAAAAAGAAAACGAGGATTTGAAAGCAAAATTGAAAAGAGTTGAAGAAGAGAAGATGAAATTGGAGTTGTACGTTGCCGATGTCATCGATGATCACAAGATCAAGATGGATGCAATGCGCTTGAAGATTAGAAAGATTAGAAAATATGCCATTAATAAAGAGGCTTGGTATCATTATGCTGTTGGATCAATTTTTACCTTAGTTGCGATTTTGATCGCATTTGTTGTTGCATTTAAAATGTTTTAGCTAGACACTTTTATGTTGTTTTAATTATGAGAATAAGTGTGTATGAACTTTATGTATGAACTTGTATTAATTTGGTCTTCTCGGTGTTGTGTAATGAAGATGAACCGGCAATGGATGTACGTTGACCGACGCTCTCCCCAGTTCATTAATGGCGTGCAGAGTTTTTTGCGTGCAGCTGAGGCAAACAAGCGGGATGGTTTTATGTGTTGTCCATGTGGTGTGTGTAAGAATCATAAGACTTACTCTTGCTCAAAACAGATTCACGTCCACCTGTTTACGTCCGGTTTCATGTATGGCTATAATTGTTGGACCAAGCATGGCGAAAGAGGGGTTCTAATGGAAGAGAATGAAGAAGAAGAGGATGACGACAACTATCCTGGGTATCCTGAATTTGATGGTACTACAATGGGGGAAGAGAATGAAGAAGAAGAAGCTGAGGCATCAGATGAGCCCGCTGATGATCTTGGTCGGGCCATTGCTGATGCAAAGAGAAACTGCGAAAATGAAAAGGAGAAGTTGAAGTTGCAGCGCATGTTAGAGGATCACAAAAAAAGGTTGTACCCAAATTGCGAAGATGACAACACAAAGCTCGGTACCACACTCGAATTGCTGCAATGGAAGGCAGAGAATGGTGTAGCTGACAAGGCATTTGAAAAGTTGCTGAAAATAAGGAAGAATAAGCTTCCAAAGGACAAGGAATTGCCCGACAGTACATACAAAGAGAAGAAGGTTGTCTGCCCTCTAGGATTGGAGGTGCAGAAGATACATGCATGCCCTAATGACTGCATCCTCTATCGCGGTGAGTACGAGAATTTGAATGCATGCCCGGTATGCAATGCAGTGCGATATAAGATCGGTCGCGATGACCCTGTTGATGATGTTCAGGGCGAGCGCCCTGGGAAGAGTATTCCTGCCAAGGTGATGTGGTATGCTCCTATAATACCACGGTTGAAACGTTTGTTCCAAAACAAAGAGCATACCAAGTCGTTGCGATGGCACAAAGAAGACCGTAAGAAAGACGGGAAGTTGAGAGTAGCCGCTGATGGGTCGCAGTGGAGAAAAATTGAGAGAGAGTGGCCGGACATTGCAGATGACCCAAGGAACTTATGGTTTGGTTTAAGTGCAGATGGCATTAATCCATTCGGGGAGCGGAGCAGCAAGCATAGCACATGGCATGTGACTCTATGTCTCTATAACCTTCCTCCTTGGTTGTGCATGAAGCGGAAGTTCATTATGATGCCAGTGCTCATCCAAGGCCCTAAGCAACCCGGCAACGACATTGATGTGTACCTAAGGCCATTAGTTGATGAACTTTTACAGCTGTGGAATAAAAAAGGTGTACGTGTGTGGGATGAGCACAAACAGCAGGAATTTGACCTGCGAGCATTGCTCTTTGTAACCATCAATGATTGGCCTGCTCTTAGTAACCTTTCAGGACAGACAAACAAGGGATACCATGCAGGCACGCACTGTTTAGATGATACCCAAAGTATATATTTGGACAAATGCAAGAAGAATGTGTACCTGGGACATCGTCGATTTCTTCCGGCCAAGCATGCCTTAAGAAAGAAAGGCAAGCATTTCAAAGGTGAGGCAGATCACCGAAAGAAGCCCGTCCTCCGTACCGGTGATGTAATACTTGATATGGTCAAGGATTTACAAGTAATATTTGGAAAGGGTCCTGGCAGACAATATGTTCCGACTGACGCTGAGGGACGCGCACCCATGTGGAAGAAGAAATCTATATTTTCGGAGCTAGAATATTGGAAAGTCCTAGAGGTCCGCTCTGCAATCGACGTGATGCACGTGACGAAGAATCTTTGCGTGAACCTGCTAGGATTCCTGGGCGTGTATGGGAAGACAAAAGATACACCGGAGGCACGGGAGGACCAGCAACGTGTGCACGAAAACGACGGCATGCATGCAAAGCAGTATGAAGGTCCTGCCAGCTACGCTCTTACCAAAGCAGAGAAGGAAATCTTCTTTGAATGCCTGCTCAGTATGAAGGTCCCATCTGGCTTCTCGTCGAATATAAAGGGAATAATAAATATGGCAGAGAAAAAATTCCAGAACCTAAAGTCTCATGACTGCCACGTGATCATGACGCAATTGCTTCCGGTTGCGTTGAGGGGGCTTCTACCAAAAAATGTTCGATTAGCCATTGTGAAGCTATGTTCATTCCTCAATGCAATTTCTCAGAAGGTAATCGATCCGGAAATCCTTCCAAGATTACAGAATAATTTGGTCCAATGTCTTGTCAGTTTCGAGCTGGTGTTCCCACCATCCTTCTTTAATATTATGACGCACGTCCTAGTTCACCTAGTCGAAGAGATTGCCATTCTGGGTCTTGTATTTCTACACAATATGTTCCCCTTTGAGAGGTTCATGGGAGTCTTAAAGAAATATGTTCGTAACCGTGCTAGGCCAGAAGGAAGCATCTCCAAGGGCCATGAAACAGAGGAGGTTATTGAGTTTTGTGTTGACTTTATTCCTGACATTAAGCCGATTGGTGTTCCTCAATCGCGGCATGAGGGGAGACTGCGTGGAAAAGGCACGCTTGGATCAAAATCAATAATATGTACGGACGGGCATTCTTTGGCGCAAGCACACTACACAGTTCTACAGAATTCTACCTTGGTCACCCCATATATCGAGGAACACATGGATATTATACGCTCGAAGAACCCGGAGAAGTCTGACCCCTGGATTCAACATACACACATTGAGGCTTTCGGCGGTTGGTTGCGAACACATCTCATGAATGACGACAATGTTGAAGATGACTTGTACTTGTTGGCCAAGAGACCATCTTCGACTATATTGACTTTCCAAGGGTACGAGATAAATGGGAATACATTTTACACGATCGCCCAAGATAAAAAGAGCACCAACCAAAACAGTGGTGTTCGCTTTGACGATGTGGCAAACACCAAGGAAAAGGACACATATTATGGTTACATAGAGGAGATATGGGAACTTGACTATGGAGGTGATTTGAAGGTCCCTTTGTTCCGGTGCAAATGGGCCAATCTGACTGGAGGAGGGGTAATGGTAGACCCGCAGTACGGAATGACAACAGTGGATCTCAACAATCTTGGGCACACAGACGAACCATTCGTGCTAGCCAATGATGTGGCGCAAGTTTTCTATGTGAACGACATGTCTACCAAACCGAGAAAAAGGAAAGATAAGAAAGTGGATACATCATACGATGAGCCAAAGTGCCACATAGTTCTTTCTGGGAAAAGAAACATCGCGGGAGTGGAGGACAAGACAGACATGTCAAAAGATTATGAAAAGTTTGATGAAATTAATCCCTTCGCAGTGATGACTTACCCAAGCATCATGTTAAATGATGAAGATTGTCCATGGTTACGGCGCAATAATCAAGGGACACACGCGAAGAAAAAGTTTTATACCCCAAGATCCCACTCTGGGATGTGATTGGCTGCACCGTCATCACTTTTCTTCTCTAGTGATAGTAGCCGGGATGGTTCAGTTTGTACACGAAGTGCATCCAGTTTTTGTTGTAACCCTCTCAACTTTTTAGCACATGCTATGTGGGCGAAATGATGATACCATGCCAAGTTTCAACCTTTTCAGAGTTCATTTGTAGTGCTTTTTCATTTCAGGGTCATTTAGCTCAAAACAATTCATTAAATGCATGAAAAATAGCAAATGAAGTTAGAAAGGGTTGAAATTTGAGGATGTGGCTTCCAATGGTTCATATTGAATGCACAAAAAGTCTGGAGTTGAAATAAGTTAAAAAAATGAAATGCCTTTGTAACATATGAGTTTTCGTCCGAAACCCTCATAGTTCGAAGGAGATGGTTCAGTTTGTACACGAAGTGCATCCAGTTTTTGTTGTAACCCTCTCAATTTTTAGCACATGCTATGTGGGTGAAATGATGATACCATGCCAAGTTCAACCTTTTCAGAGTTCATTTGTGGTGCTTTTTCATTTCAGGGTCATTTTGCTCAAAACAATTCATTAAATGCATGAAAAATAGCAAATGAAGTTAGAAAGGGTTGAAATTTGAGGATGTGGCTTCCAATGGTTCATACTGAATGCACAAAAAGTCTGGAGTTGAAATAAGTTAAAAAAATGAAATGCCTTTGTAACATATGAGTTTTCGTCCGAAACCCTCATACTTCGAAGGAGATGGTTCAGTTTGTACATGAAGTGCATCCAGTTTTTGTTGTAACCCTCTCAACTTTTTAGCACATGCTATGTGGGTGAAATGATGATACCATGCCATGTTTCGACCTTTTCAGAGTTCATTTGTGGTGCTTTTTAATTTCAGGGTCATTTAGCTCAAAACAATTCATTAAATGGATGAAAAATAGCAAATGAAGTTAGAAAGGGTTGAAATTTGAGGATGTGGCTTCCAATGGTTCATATTGAATGCAAAAAAAGTCTGGAGTTGAAATAAGTTAAAAAAAATGAAATGCCTTTGTAACATATGAGTTTTCGTCCGTAACCCTCATACTTCGAAGGAGGTATAAAGCTAAAAAGAGTTAAACAGAATCTGGTTCATATTAAAACACCTATTTAAAATATCCTAAAAATTCCAAAATTTAACATAATGATAAAACATACTGATATTAAACAACAGCAAAAACAATCACTCAAAAATCTAATTTTAAACTAAAGTTATTCACAAACTAGTGATTCACAAAAAATTCAAAAGAATTCAAATTTAAACTATTTAAATTTGAAAACTATTGGCACTAACAGAAAGTTTGTAATTGTTTTGACCTAAAGCAAAAAGATTCATTAAAAAACTATAAATATTCTAACAGTTATTACAAATTTAAAAACGGTTATTCCAAATATAAAAACAGAAAAACAAAAAAAGAGAAAATAGACCTTTAGTCCCGGTTGGATCCACCAACCGGGAGTAAAGGTCCCTTCCCGCGCGAATTTGGGCCGCCGAAAAGGCCTCTTTAGGCCCGGTTGGTGATTCCAACCGGGACTAAAGGGTCTTTAGTCCCGGTTGGAGATACCAACTGGGACTAAAGGTCCTCCCTATATAGCGGCGCCTCCTTCCTCCCCCAAATTCACTCCGTCTTCACTCGCTTCGACGACGCCGCCAGGCTGCCCCGCCCGCGCCCTCGATCGACGGCGCCGTCCGTCCACGCGCCGCCGCCGCTCTCTTCCTCCACGCCGTCGCCCTCAGCTCCACCGGCGCCGCTCCTCCCAGCCGCCGACCGTCGCCCTCAGCTCCGCCGATCCTCTCCCTCACCTCCGCCGACTCTCTGCCGCCACTCTCCTCCTCCACGCCGTCGCCCTCAGCTCCGCCGGCGCCGCTCCTCCACGCCGTCGCCGTCAGCTCGACCGGCGCCACTCTCCTCCTCCACGCCGTAAGCCCGATCCGTCCTCCGCCCTCCAAATTGATGTGTATGTTTATGTTAGATGTATATGTGTATTTGTATGTGTATATATGTGTATGTTAGATAAAATTAGGAGTACTAGGAGTTTATAGTATTTGTATGTTAGATATATTGATGTGTATATGTGTGTGTTAGAAAAAATTGATAATACTAGAATAATATGTCACTTTGACGCAATTAAAATAAATGATACATTTTATTAGTTTAAATTTGCCCCTTGGAGTTTATAGCATTGTACGTATGATCATAGGTACTAAAGAATTTACCGATCGTTGGGGGAGTTTATACATTTTATTAGTTTAAATGTATGTATGTTTAAATGTATGTTTTAAATGTTTAGATGTTGCTGATTTGCTAATTGACATATTGCATATAAAGCATCTTTCCTAACTGTCGAATCGATTGCATAGCGTAGCCGTCGAGTCGACGATGCCCATCCCGCATCCTCGTCGTCGACTTGGCGGCAACCACCTGCTTGAGAGGCGCCATGTTCGGGACTGGGCTCCGCCGGGCTGGCACTGGGAGGTGCTGCCTTCCGGGGCGCGGAGCTTGGTGAGGAATGAGGGTCCCGTCATCGACCCGGAGGTTATTTGGTGGCGGTCGCGTGGACCACTGTCGGTGCAGAGGGAGTCGGCCCCCGCGGAGGTGATACGTCGCCGTGTTAGGTAGGAGGACGAGCACGTCCGACGCTACATGGCTGCGTTGGACGCCAGGTTCTCCAATACCTGGCAGGTTCTTCAGGGATCTCACCCGAGCTATGATCCTGTCATAGTTCCTTCTCTTTGGGTGTCCACCGCCTGCGCCGCGAGACGCCAACTATATCTGTATTAGTGGATACTATTCGATGATGTATTAGTGATATTATTCGATGATGTATTAGTGATACTATTCGATGATGTATTAGTGATACTATTATTCGATGATGTATTAGTGATATTATATGATCATATTGTTGCATTGCCTTGTATTGATTTGCATATCTCCGGTTCTGCTTATTGAATGCATTCTAATTGTTTTATATTTGACAGACCGAAAGTAATAATCAATTTTTGAATCATGAACACAGGAAATGTTGTCGTCTGATGACGACGATAGGATCCAAGCGTGTGAACTCTGCGGCGAAGATAAGGGTCTTTGCGACCAGCCTGGGCTGCGAGACGGCGGGTTCTTCACCATGAAGCTTTTCGAGGACTTCAATATTTCTACGGTACGCAACTATGACAACTGTTTTTTTTGTAATTAAGCATGACTTCTGTTTCTTTACTTCAACGTGTAATTTCTGTTTTATACAATTCGACTAGTTCATCCCCTGTCATGCAAGACGGTATTTCTTGGAGAGGCTCGGTTTCGAAGAGCACGAGAGTTTCGAGACGAGGAGAGCCAACCTGAGGACTAAACATGGTCACACATTTCTGGTCAAAGTAATGAATGTAGTTAATAACACAGAATTAGGGTGCTCAAATTGGGAAGCTCTTTGCAAGGCATATGGATTTCAAGAGGATATGGAAATAACCTTCGATCTTCGTCCTGAAGATCATATTGAAGGTAACATCGACATTTGGGTGGATGTCGATATGCTTCCTGTTTTACCTTCATGTGAGTTTGTCAACCATGCATATTTGTCAAATAATTTGCATTCTATATTTAAAAATAGTTGGTGTTCATCCATACTAAATTTGTTAATTTATAATTTACAGCTTATTTCATTTCCTCGAGTGAAACACATAACATAATTGACACGACACACTACACTTATGGATCACATCTAACTTGGGAGGAGAAGGATGATCTTATCAACTTTGTTATTGGTGTCCTAGTTGGAAGGGAGATCTTCCCGTATAATTTGGGAACTGGCCCAAATTATACATTGTACAGGACACTAGTGCATAGGTTGAGGGCGGATGACATTTGCCGAAATATCTTGGTAAGAGTTGCTAATTAAGTACACTACTATTGCGTAAATGGTATTGATTACGTACATTGCTAACTAGGCTACTATTATGTTCTTCAACATAAACTGCCAAATGAAGTTGTGCCTCCGTTGATGCATGGCGAAGGTAATATGACAATTAAAAGCCCCTTCCAGCCCGAGTTCTCTTTTGCATACTCGATTGAGCGCAAACCACCAAGACGGCTCCAAATTGAAGCATGTGGACAAATAAAGAAGGATCGCAAGCCACAAGTTGGAGACCGTTGGATCTCTTTGCTTCATCATGGAGACATAGGTGTTATTCTGTTTTATGTCATTTTACCTAGGAGGGAGGAGTAGGTCCTATGAGAGAGAAGTTTTTCTGGTTTATATTAACTTGCATGATCGATTAGGATGATTAGTATTATGATTTTTTTTGTTTTATGAGATTTTAACTTGGTATGATTAAGATGATGATGAGTTTTTGAGTATGATGATGATGAGTTATATGACATATATTTGATTAAAGTGGATGGATGCAAGTGATCATGTTGAATTAGAGGAAAAAATTAAATGGAAAACACAAAATGAAAAGGAAAAATAAACAATGAAGCCTTAACCGCTAAACCTTTAGTCCCGGTTGGTGTTACCAACCGGGACCAAAGGACCCCATGCCCTAGCGCGCGCTGCCGGCCACGTGGCCAGGGTTTAGTCCCGGTTCGTAGCCAACCGGGACTAAAGGCTTGGACCCTTTAGTCTCTATACTTTAGTCCCGGTTGGGGAACCGGGACTAAAGGCCCTTCCCAACCGGGACTAATGGCATGTTTTCTACTAGCGTAGGGATCAAGCCCTAACAAAACTAACTCGATTACTTGATGAATCTCATCCAACTCCTCACCGACCAGCAAGCCTATGAAGGAATTACTCACTCCCGGTGGGGAGCATCATGGAATTGGCGATGGAGAAGGGTTGGTGATGACGAAGACCGGAGATTCCCCTCTCCGGAGCCCCAAACGGGCTCCAGATCTGGCTTCCCGATGAAGAACAGGAGGTGGCGGCGGCTCCGTATCGTAAAACGCGATGAAACTTCTTGTCTTATTTTTTCTCCGAAAATAGGAATTTATAGTGGCGGAATTAGGGTTAGTGGGGCCACGAGGTGGGCACAACCCACCAGGGCGCGCCCAGGGGGCCTGGCCCTGGTGGGTGCTGCTCACCCTGGCCCCCCTCTTCGGTCGATTTTGGCTCCAATAATTCACATATATTCTGAAATAATTCTCCAAAAAGTTTCGTTCCATTCCGAGAACTTCTATTTCTGCACAAAAAACAACACTATGGTAGTTCTGCTGAAAACAGCGTTAGTCCGGGTTAGTTCCATTCAGATCATGCAAATTAGAGTCCAAAACAAGGGCAAAAGAGTGAGGAAAAGTAGATACGTTGGAGACGTATCAGAAATATTTTTGGGTTTTCTCAAAGTTTTTCAAACACACAAGAAGAAAGCGAGAAAACAAATCTAGCATGGATATTACAATGAAAAAGTGTGAACACCGACAACTGGAATGAAATGTGTGAACATGAATGTAAGAGTTGCTAATTAGGTACACTACTGTTGCGTAAATGGTATTGATTACATACATTGCTAACTAGGCTACTATTATGTTCTTCAACATAAACTGCCAGATGAAGTTGTGCCTCCGTTGATGCATGGCGAAGGTAATATGACAATTAAAAGCCCCTTCCAACCCGAGTTCTCTTTTGCATACTCGACTGAGCGCAAACCACCAAGACGGCTCCAAATTGAAGCATGGGGACAAATAAAGAAGGATCGCAAGCCACAAGTTGGAGACCGTTGGATCTCTTTGCTTCATCATGGAGACATAGGTGTTATTCTGTTTTATGTCATTTTACCTAGGAGGGAGGAGTAGGTCCTATGAGAGAGAAGTTTTTCTGGTTTATATTAACTTGCATGATCAATTAGGATGATTAGTATTATGATGTTTTTTTGTTTTATGAGATTTTAACTTGGTATGATTAAGATGATGATGAGTTGTTGAGTATGATGATGATGAGTTATATGACATATATTTGATTAAAGTGGATGGATGCAAGTGATCATGTTGAATTAGAGGAAAAAATTAAATGGAAAACACAAAATGAAAAGGAAAAATAAACAATGAAGCCTTAACCGCTAAACCTTTAGTCCCGGTTGGTGTTACCAACCGGGACCAAAGGACCCCATGCCCTAGCGCGCGCTGCCGGCCACGTGGCCAGGGTTTAGTCCCGGTTCGTAGCCAACCGGGACTAAAGGCTTGGACCCTTTAGTCTCTATACTTTAGTCCCGGTTGGGGAACCGGGACTAAAGGCCCTTCCCAACCGGGACTAATGGCATGTTTTCTACTAGCGTAGGGATCAAGCCCTAACAAAACTAACTCGATTACTTGATGAATCTCATCCAACTCCTCACCGACCAGCAAGCCTACGAAGGAATTACTCACTCCCGGTGGGGAGCATCATGGAATTGGCGATGGAGAAGGGTTGGTGATGACGAAGACCGGAGATTCCCCTCTCCGGAGCCCCAAACGGGCTCCAGATCTGGCTTCCCGATGAAGAACAGGAGGTGGCGGCGGCTCCGTATCGTAAAACGCGATGAAACTTCTTGTCTTATTTTTTCTCCGAAAATAGGAATTTATAGTGGCGGAATTAGGGTCAGTGGGGCCACGAGGTGGGCACAACCCACCAGGGCGCGCCCAGGGGGCCTGGCCCTGGTGGGTGCTGCTCACCCTGGCCCCCCTCTTCGGTCGATTTTGGCTCCAATAATTCACATATATTCTGAAATAATTCTCCAAAAAGTTTCGTTCCATTCCGAGAACTTCTATTTCTGCACAAAAAACAACACTATGGTAGTTCTGCTGAAAACAGCGTTAGTCCGGGTTAGTTCCATTCAGATCATGCAAATTAGAGTCCAAAACAAGGGCAAACGAGTGAGGAAAAGTAGATACGTTGGAGACGTATCAGAAATATTTTTGGGTTTTCTCAAAGTTTTTCAAACACACAAGAAGAAAGCGAGAAAACAAATCTAGCATGGATATTACAATGAAAAAGTGTGAACACCGACAACTGGAATGAAATGTGTGAACATGAATGTAAGAGTTGCTAATTAGGTACACTACTGTTGCGTAAATGGTATTGATTACGTACATTGCTAACTAGGCTACTATTATGTTCTTCAACATAAACTGCCAGATGAAGTTGTGCCTCCGTTGATGCATGGCGAAGGTAATATGACAATTAAAAGCCCCTTCCAACCCGAGTTCTCTTTTGCATACTCGACTGAGTGCAAACCACCAAGACGGCTCCAAATTGAAGCATGGGGACAAATAAAGAAGGATCGCAAGCCACAAGTTGGAGACCGTTGGATCTCTTTGCTTCATCATGGAGACATAGGTGTTATTCTGTTTTATGTCATTTTACCTAGGAGGGAGGAGTAGGTCCTATGAGAGAGAAGTTTTTCTGGTTTATATTAACTTGCATGATCAATTAGGATGATTAGTATTATGATGTTTTTTTGTTTTATGAGATTTTAACTTGGTATGATTAAGATGATGATGAGTTGTTGAGTATGATGATGATGAGTTATATGACATATATTTGATTAAAGTGGATGGATGCAAGTGATCATGTTGAATTAGAGGAAAAAATTAAATGGAAAACACAAAATGAAAAGGAAAAATAAACAATGAAGCCTTAACCGCTAAACCTTTAGTCCCGGTTGGTGTTACCAACCGGGACCAAAGGACCCCATGCCCTAGCGCGCGCTGCCGGCCACGTGGCCAGGGTTTAGTCCCGGTTCGTAGCCAACCGGGACTAAAGGCTTGGACCCTTTAGTCTCTATACTTTAGTCCCGGTTGGGGAACCGGGACTAAAGGCCCTTCCCTACCGGGACTAATGGCATGTTTTCTACTAGTGTAGGGATCAAGCCCTAACAAAACTAACTCGATTACTTGATGAATCTCATCCAACTCCTCACCGACCAGCAAGCCTACGAAGGAATTACTCACTCCCGGTGGGGAGCATCATGGAATTGGCGATGGAGAAGGGTTGGTGATGACGAAGACCGAAGATTCCCCTCTCCGGAGCCCCAAACGGGCTCCAGATCTGGCTTCCCGATGAAGAACAGGAGGTGGCGGCGGCTCCGTATCGTAAAACGCGATGAAACTTGCTGTCTTATTTTTTCTCCGAAAATAGGAATTTATAGTGGCGGAATTAGGGTCAGTGGGTCCACGAGGTGGGCACAACCCACCAGGGCGCGCCCAGGGGGCCTGGCCCTGGTGGGTGCTGCTCACCCTGGCCCCCCTCTTCGGTCGATTTTGGCTCCAATAATTCACATATATTCTGAAATAATTCTCCAAAAAGTTTCGTTCCATTCCGAGAACTTCTATTTCTGCACAAAAAACAACACTATGGTAGTTCTGCTGAAAACAACGTTAGTCCGGGTTAGTTCCATTCAGATCATGCAAATTAGAGTCCAAAACAAGGGCAAAAGAGTGAGGAAAAGTAGATACGTTGGAGACGTATCAGAAATATTTTTGGGTTTTCTCAAAGTTTTTCAAACACACAAGAAGAAAGCGAGAAAACAAATCTAGCATGGATATTACAATGAAAAAGTGTGAACACCGACAACTGGAATGAAATGTGTGAACATGAATGTAATGTCGGTGGAAATACGTACTCCCCCAAGCTTAGGCTTTTGGCCTAGCTTAGTAATCACCATCCATAGAAGCCATCCGGTCCCAAGTCAAAGTGAGGTGGAGGCGGCACCTGAGTGTCCCACCCCTGGTGCTCCTCCTCAGCTGCTGCTAAGTTGTTCTGGTAAGCTGTAATGTCATCTGGCATGATCCTGTATCCGTTCCTGGCAATAGAATCAAATAAAGCAGGTGCAGGCAACGGAATAACATCACGGGTTTCTTTGCTGAATACTAGGTTGTAATGAATGTCACGAAAAGAGTCAGTTACGTCAAGGAATTGGTGATCCTGCAACGACTTGTGATCCAGGTAAACTTGGGACAAGAGATAATCATGTGGGCGAATCTGAACATTAAAGTGTCTCGCTAAACGAGTAGCATAAATACCACCATGTATCTTTCCCTTAGTCTTGTTAAGGTTTAAGCGACGTGCAATTATAGCCCCATACTAAAGGTGTGGTCATCATACAGTGCACGGCGTAAAATAGCGAGGTCGGGGGCACTGAGTGCGTCGACATTCTCCCTAGCGGTTAAGCACTTCGTGATGAACAAAGCAAAGTAATGTACTGAGGGAAACTGCAAACTGGTAGCAATAGCGTTTGACACGCCTCTATCTTCACCCACTATTAAAGCGAGGAGAAAATCCTCAAACTCTGATGGTCTAGGTTCTCTTAATTGCCAATTAGAGGGAATCAAGCATATATCACAAAAGTGAGTTAGCGGCATTTTGTAAGTTTCAGCATAAAGGTTAAACTGCACCTCAGGGGGGTTATTCTTTCTCAGAAAATGAAAACATTGCACAAAGGAATCTGTAAGGATGTGATATTGGTCACACTTAGCTGCGAGGAACTCGGTCAGCCCAGCGTTTGCAACAAATAGAGCGAACTCTTGGTGAAACCCGGCCTCCTCCATGAAGGCATCATTCGGCCATTCACACGGCCGCACCTCATCCCTTTTGGGGTGTGAAGGTCATTGTCCGATGATTCCCCAATGACTCCTTTGGCATTTTTCTTGGAGGAGAACTTCCTAAAGAAACCCATCTTATTCCTATAAAAATTCTGAAATTTTTTAGTCCACAAAAATTTTGTCAACAAAACTTCGTGAAATTGATAGCAACTACTCCGAAGCATGCATAGAGGCCATATTGAGCATTCAAACTACTTAGAACTCTAAGAATTCAAAATGCAAGCTCATCTACAGCCGCACCAAGAGTAGCTAATTACTCTAAAAATAACCAACTAAATCAAAAACTAATTGGAGCAATGGAGGAGTCACATACCAAGTAGCAATCCCTCCAAACAGTTTCAGAAATGGAGCTTCGAGCAAAGAGATCGAAATCCGTGGGTTTGAGAGCAAGAACACGGGAATGGTGGCTGTGGTGATTTTTTTCTGGAGGTAGGGGATGATGTGGGCTAAAGATATAAGTGAGGGGGCCCACGTGGGGGCCACAACCCACCAGGGCATGCCTGGGGGTGCTGGCGCGCCCTGGTGTCTTGTGGGCACCAGGTGCACCCCCTCTGGTATTATTTGCACCAGAAATTCATAAATATTCAGAAAAAAATCGTATCAAATTTTCAGGACATTCCGAGGACTTTTTTTGGGTCAATTTTTTATTGCACGGAGAAAACAGAAAACAGGATAATGATGGCATTTTATTTTATTTGACTAACTAAAACAGAAAATAAAAGGTGGGAGTAGAGAGTTGTGCTTACTAGATTCATCAACTTCATACCTCTCAAAAATGATTCATTAATAAGGTTGATCAAGTCTTATTAACAACCACTTCCGATTAGCATGAAACCGAAGAACTTTCGTAAAACACTAAGTTACCTCAATGGGCATGTGCATATCCCCAACAATAAGTATATCATATTTGTTTTTGGCAGTAGGTAGAGGTAATTGAAAACTTCCAATAGTGATGGTCGGGGATTCTTCAATAACATTTATACCATTCACTTGGAATTGTTTCTTCGGAAAGAGCACCGTGTGCTCATTACCATTGATATGAAAAGTGACTTTGATTTTATTGCAATCAATAACAGCCCATGCAGTATTCAGAAAGGTTCTACCAAGGATATCGACATGTTGTCGTCCTCGGGCATCTCAAGAATAACAAAGTCCGTTAAGATAGTAACATTTGCAACAACAACGGGCACATCCTCACAAATAAACATAGGTATGGCAGTTGATTTGTCAGCCATTTGCAATGATATCTCGGTATGTGTGAGTTTATTCAAATCAAGTCTTTTATATAAGGAGAAAGGCATAACACTAACACCGGCTCCCAAATCACACAAAGCAATTTTGACATAGTTTCTTTTAATGGAGCACGGTATAGTTGGTATTCCAGGATCTCCAAGTTTTTTAGGCACTCCATCCTTAAAAGAGTAATTAGCAAGCATGGTGGAGATTTCAGGTTCAGGTATCTTTCTTTTATTTGTGATGATATCTTTCATATATTTTGCATAAGGGGCCATTTTTAAGATATCAATTAAGCGGGTACGCAAAAAGACTGGCCTAATCATTTCAGCAAAGCGCTCAAATTCTTCATCATCCTTTTTATTAGATGGCTTAGGTGGAAATGGCATGGGTTTCTGAACCCATGGCTCTCTTTCTTTACCATGTTTCCTAGCCATAAAGTCTCTTTTATCATAACGTTTGTTTTTAGGTTGTGGGTTGTCAAGATCAGCAGCAGGCTCTATTTCAACATCATTATCTGGCTCTTTATCATTCTTAGGTTGAGCATCTTCATGAACATCATCATTATCATTTTCATTATCACTAGGTGAGTGTTCATTACCAGACTGAGTTTCAGCATCAGAAATAGAGACATCATTATTATCAGGAGATTTTTGTGTCTCAAGTTCACTAGAGGTATGCAGATTCCTATCATTTTATTTTTTATTTTTCTTCTTAGAAGGACTAGGTGCTTCAGTATTAATTCTCTGAGAGTCTTGTTCAATTCTTTTAGGATGACCTTCAGGATAAAGAGGTTCTTGGGTCATTCTACCTCCTCTAGTTACTACTCTAGCAGCAAAATCTTTCATATTATTATTCATTTCATCAAGCAATTCTTTTTGAGACTTAGCAACTTGTTCTAACTGAGTTTGAACCATAGAGGCATGCTTTCCTACACCTCTAACATCATTACTGATTCTAAATAGCAAGTCACTCAAGCGAGCAATCATATCAGAATTATATTTCAATTGTTTCAGAACATGAGCATTGAAATGATCTTGCTTCATAATATAGTTGTCAAACTCATATAAGCATTGACTAGGATGTTTATTGTGAGGGGTGTCACTTTCATTAAACTTTAATAAAGAATTTACCTCTACCACCTGTGGAGGTGGTGTTGTGTCAAGGCCATGTATTTCTTCAATAGGTGGCAAATTCTTAACATCCTCAGCTTTAATACCTTTTTCCTTCATAGATTTCTTTGCCTCTTGCATATCTTCAGGACTGAGAAATAAGATACCCCTCTTCTTCGGAGTGGGTTTAGGCGGTGGTTCATGAAGAGTCCAATCATCATAATTCTTCAATATGTTATTCAATAATTCCTCAGCTTGTTCAACAGTTCGTTCCCTAAAAACACAACCAGCACAACTATCTAGGAAGTCCCTAGAAGCATCGGTTAGTCCATTATAGAAGATATCAAGTATTTCATTTTTCTTGAGAGGATGATCAGGCAAAGCATTAAGCAACTGTAGAAGCCTCCCCCAAGCTTGTGGGAGACTCTCTTCTTCAATTTGCACAAAGTTAAATATTTCCTGTGAGGCAGCTTGTTTCTTATGAGCAGGAACATATTTTTTAGAGAAATCGTAAATCATATACTGGGGACTAGACACACAACCAGGAGCAAGAGTATTGTACCATGTCTTAGCATCACCCTTTAATGAGAACGGAAATAACTTAAGGATGTAATAGTAGCGAAGCTTCTCATCATGAGCAAAGAGGGTGGCTATATCATTCAGCTTAGTAAGGTGTGCCACTACAGTTTCAGTTTCATAGCCATGGAAAGGATCAGATTCAACCAAAGTAATTAACTCCAGGTCGACAGAGAATTCATAATCCTTCTCGGTAATAAAGATAGGTGAAGTAGCAAACTTAGGATCACATTTCATTCTAGCATTCAAAGTCTTTTCCATATACTTGCGTAGCAATTTGTTAAGATCGTTTCTATCCTTGCAAGATAGAATTTCTCTAGTTACCTCTTCGTCTATAACATAACCTTCAGGTATCTTAGCCATTTCAAACTTAGGATAGCTAGGACTTATAGGTGTTTCATAGTCATCATCAGTTTCATAGGTTTCATCAGTTTCAGCAATCTCATGAGTTTCAGTAATTTCATTCTCTTTAGCTTTAACAATTTGTTCATCAAGAAATTCTCCTAGTGGCACAATATCATCAAGCATGGTACTAGCATCATCATAAGCATCATTCATAGCAGAGGTGGCATCATCAATAACTCGCGACATATCAGGATTACTAGCATGTGGTGGTGTTGCAAGCTTACTCATAACATAAGGTGAATCAAGTGGAGAGCTAGATGGCAGTTCCTTACCTCCCCTCGTCTTAGAGGGAAAAAATCTTAGTCTTTGGATCCTTCAGATTCTTCATAGTAATCAATTGATATAAATCCCAAGTAACTCAACAAATATAGCTCTGCTCCCCGGCAACGGCGCCAGAAAAAGGTCTTGATAACCCACAAGTATAGGGGATCGCAACAGTTTTTGATGGTAGAGTATTCAACGCAAATTTATAGATTCGATACAAGGGGAGCCAAAGAATATTTGAGAGTATTAGCAGCTGAGTTGTGAATTCAACCACACCTGGATATTAAATATCGGCAGCAAAGTGATCAGTAGCAGAGTAGTATAATAGTTTGATAGCAGTAGTGACAGTAATAGTAACGGTAACAGATATAGCAATAGTTTTGTAGCAATTGGATCAGTAGCAGTAGCAATAGTAACTTAGCAAGAACAATAAGTGGAGAACTCGTAGGCGCTGGATCGGTGAACTCGTTGAATGATATTCATCATATAACAGTCATAACCTAGGGCGACACAGAACTAGCTCCAGTTCATAAATGTAATGTAGGCATGTGTTCCGTAATTGCATGACATCTTCTGTCCTACCCTCCCGTGGCAGCAGGGTCCATAAGGAAACTAAGGGATATTAAGGCCTCCTTTTGATAGAGAACCGGAGCAAAGCATTAACAGACGCTGAATACATGAACTCCTCAAACTACGGTCAGCACCGTGAATTATCCCAAATATTGTCACTATGGGGTTGACGGATCATAACACGTAATAGGTGCATATGACTAGGCAAGATCGGATCAAGAACATAGATATAATGGTGATAACATAGACAGTTCAGATATGAAATCATGGCACTCGAGCCCTAGTGACAATCATTAGGCATAGCAAAGTCATAGCAACATCAATCTCAGAACATAATGGATACTAGGGATCAAGCCCTAACAAGACCAACTCGATTACATGATGAATCTCATCCAACTCCTCACCGACCAGCAAGCCTACGAAGGAATTACTCACTCTTGGTGGGGAGCATCATGGAATTGGCGATGGAGAAGGCTTGATGATGACGAAGACCGAAGATTCCATTCTCCGGAGCCCCAAACGGGCTCCAGATCTGGCCTCCCGATGATGAACAGGAGGTGGCGGCGGCTCCGTATCGTAAAATGCGATGAAACTTTCTCTCTGATTTTTCTCTCCGAAAATAGGATTTTATAGCATTGGAATTAGGGTCAGTGGGGCCCCGAGGTGGGTACAACCCACCAGGGCGCGCCTGGAGGGGGTGGCGTGCCCTGGTGTATCGTGCCCAGCCAGGGCTCCCCCTCCGGTGGTTCTTGGCTCCAGTATTTTTTATTTATTGTAAAATAAATCTCCAAAAAGCTTCGTCCAGTTCCGAGAACTTTTATTTATGCATAAAAACAACACCATGGTACTTCTGCTGAAAACAACGTCAGTCCGGGTTAGTTTCATTCAAATCATGCAAATTAGAGTCCAAAACAAGGGCAAAAGTGTGAGGAAAAGTAGATACTACGGAGACGTATCACCTATGTGTTCTCTTGTTAAATATTTCACGATGATGTTGGATACATGACCTATGTTGCTTTCTGAAACTATATATATCATATATGTGCTGTGAAACTGTAGGGAAATAACAGAAAACAGACAAAAAAGAGGCAATACACGCACTTTGCCGTCTGCCAGTGGATGACAAAGACCTTTGCCCTCGGTAGGCGGACAACAAAGGTGCCACGTGGCAGCAACTTGTGCAACCTGGGAGCACCAGGTCTGCCCATTTGGTCACTTTGCCGTCCGCTGCGGCAACGTGCAGACGGCAAAGACAGACCTGACAGACAGCAAAGAAGAAAAGGGGCAGACGACAAAGAAGCAGGGAGTGACGTGCAGCCATAGGACTGCTGACGTCAACGAGCAGAAGGCAAAGGCACCTACTGGTTTGCCGTCAGCCAGCGGACGGCAAAGTATGCCGTTAGCCACCTAACGGGGCTAACAGCTGTACGTTGCCGTCCAGGAGCTTTCCCGTTCGCCTTCCTAACAAAGCAGACGGCAAAGGTCTTTGACGTACGTTGCAGGTTTGCAGACGGCAAAGAACCTCATTACTGTTACTATCAGCGCCGAAAGTGGGGCCGTCAGCCAGCTGACGGCAACGATGTTTGCCGTCCGTGGTACGGTTCTTTGCCGTCTGCTATGGCAGACAACAAAGAATCTGATTCCTGTAGTGGATATGAAAAATCCCCGCACTTGAAACACGGCCTAGCTTCCAAGACATGTGAAAGGATATGGTCAACTACAGGGGGGTGAATAGGCGACTAACAATTTCTAACACCTTTTTAACAAATTAGGGTTGACAATAAATAAGGTTGTCTAGATATGCAACTAAATGGACAACATATATGATGAGCTCAACAACAACAATACAAGCAAGCACAAGAGTAGCTTTACAAACAAGGTTGGGGCAATCTCCACAACTTAATTGGAGGCTCCAACTCCACCACCAATCTTGACCACAATGGAATGTGGCTTCGAGGTGACTTCTTCCGTCTAGGGTGCCTAAACACCCAACACTAGTGCAGAATCGGCCTATAGTGCCGGTTCGTAAGGGCCTTTAGTGCCGGTTCTCCAACCGGCACTAAAGGGTGGGGACTAAAGGCCCCCCCCCCCTTTAGTCCCGGTTCAACACGGCCCGGCACTAAAGGCCCACCACGTGGCACCTGCCGGCGCCGTGGGCTGGCGGACCTTTAGTCCCGGTTGGTAACACCAACCGGGACTAAAAGTATTTAATTCTTTTAATTTTGGTTTATTTTTCCTTTTAATCCTTTAGGGATTTATGAATTAATTATGGTTTATTTTTCCTTTTAATTTTTTGTTTTTCATTTAATTATTTTTCATTTCAAACATATATTACGCTACTACATACTGTACACGTTGTGCATATATATATAAATAGAATTTCTCATAGAACCGATCATATATATATATCATCAAATTTCTCGTACGATGACCATTGACATACATATATATATATATATATATATATATATATATATATATATATATATATATATATATATATATATATACAATTTCTCCTACAATTTGCGGATCATTACTTATGCAGGCATTACTGCTTCTTGTAATGGTATTGTCCTTTGGGATCTATGACCTGGTCGAGCAGATATCCAGCTATTTCCTCTTGAATTGCTCGTACGCGAGCCGTTGGTAGGAGCTGGCCCCGCATCTCCGTCAGCTATAAGAAGGAGATCAAGATGAATATATTAGTAGTGTGTATATATATTAGCTAGATCACGATAAAAAAATTATGGATAGTGTGCTGGCAACCGTACCCAAAGATTTCTTTCATCTCTACTCCTTTCAGACGTGATCATGCGAATGTTCTCGCAAACGTAGTATGCGCATAAACTATTCCCCTGCTCCTGCCTCATGCACTTTACGAGAATAAAATTCAATCAGGTAATAATTAATCAAGCATGATACTGGTATTGAAACTAGAATTAAAGAGATGCACGGACGTAGCTAGCTAGTACTACTTAATTACCTTGGGTCGCACCCATGTCAGCTTTTGTGGCCAGTCGCCTGGGACCAGTTTGATGAACTTGGCCCAAGCCCTGCCCGCCGGCAAAGAAAATGAATAAAGGAGTTATTAACTAGTTGATATCAGGAAATGAAGTAAAGAGGCCGACATAGTGCGATAATGATTGAAATTACCTGTCGACCATCCCCCTCACGGTTGCGTATTCGAATGGATTGTTATATAGTGAGTCCAGTACTTCAACTTTTCCCTTGTCAACTTCAATGATTATCAAGATCAAGTGGTAACTGCATGCGCACACGTTTTGTATAATTAAGCGGGCATGTGCATAACTCATCAACTACACTTATTAACATCTAGTAAGCAAAAAATAGAATTTGTAGTACAAGATATAGTAACACTCACCCGAAGTTGTAAGGAAGTAGTATTTCTGGTTGGGTGTTTAGTCGCTTCAAAAACTCTAGCAGGAATCTCTCTGTGTCGTTTCTCGACCATTCAGTTGTCCATATCTTTTGATTAATCGTATTTGGGTCAATGAACCCAATGCCATAGCATCCAGCTTTTTTCATTTCATACATCTTCATTCTGCATAATACCACAGAAAAGAATATAGTGAGGATAATTACAGGTAATGAACGAGAACACAGCTAGCTAGAGACTTAAATTACAGAAAGAAATCACTTACAGACAATAGCAACTGACGATAGATTTGTCGAGTGCGTCTTGATTGAATAAGTGAAACAACTCTTCATAATCAACCCACAAATCTTTTCCATGGAAGTAATGCTTTTTCTTGACTTTCACCATGAGGGACTCTTGATTGGTATTTGCTGTTTCTTGCATGTACTACGTATGCAAATTGTACATTCTCGTTGGTAGAAGCTTGACATCGTCAGGCTTGACCAGAGGTTTGCCGCGGACATATTGCCATTTTACTTCCTCCTCTTTAAGCCCGGGGATTTCGTCAAGGCCTAGGAGTTGTTCAACAGTGACACCGCCCTCTTTAGCCTGCCTTTTATGATCGTCGGTTATTACCAGCCGATCGGGGGTACTCACAGGTGTTTGTACAATGAGCGGGGGGATCGATTGCACTGCCTGTTCTCCAAGCTAGGGAACAGTTTTCCCGCTTTTTTTGCCAACTGCTTGGCTCGAGCTCGAGCTCGACTCCTTTTTTTGTGCAACATATGACTTCTTGATAGATCGCACATAGTCGCAGTCCTTATGCTAGACAGCCGGTCGAGCCATATCAATAAAGTGTTGTGAGACATGCTCACGTACTCTCTCCTTTGGCGGCGGGGGCGGTTTCGGTCCAAAATGGGCCTTCAATAGGGCATTCACTACGGTGTTGAGTTCCTCCTCAGTCAGGTGGTAAGACAACTTCGGAAGAGGCTTGAGGCTTGGACCATATTTGAATTTCTTGCCTATTGTACCGCTAGCCGTCGTAGCTACGGCCTCTCTCTTCTGCTATTGCTTAGGCGACGGAGCACGCTGAGTCGGCGAAGACGGCAGATGCGGTGCCGGACTTGGAGGAGGAGGAGTCGGCTGACGCCGTGCCGGACTTGGAGGAGGAGTCGGCTGACGCGGTGCTGGACTTGGAGGAGGAGGAGTTGGCTGACGCCGTGCCGGACATGGAGGAGGAGTCGGCTGACGCGGTGCCGGACTTGGAGGAGGAGGAGTCGACTGACGCGACGGCGGACTTGGAGGAGGAGGAGTCGGTGGCCTTGGAAAGACGATGCAATCCTTTTTCCATAGAATGATACGATGTATGGCCTCTACCAGTGTTCTCTCCTCGTCACCTCCAAGAATCTCAAGTTGTAGCTCGTGATATCCTGACATCACTTCATCAACCCCGACACGAGCATAGCCAGCTGGAATAGGATTGCAATGGAAGGTTGCTTCAGGGGGGTTTGCTTAAGCATAGCCATCTGCCACCTTCATGGATAAGTTCTTCACTTTCATGTGTAGCTCACAGTTAGTCCTGTCTTTGATATCATCCACAGGGTAGCTAGCTAGCAGTGCATCATCGATATCGGCCGGGGCGGAACCCACGCTGCTTCTCGGAATAGATGGGACGGTGCTATCCAATGCTGGATCGATCTGCTCATGCTGCCGCTGAGACGCCCTTTCTTGGCTGAGTGAGTCGATCTGCTCCTGCTGCTGTCTGAAAGCGCGTTCCAACTCCAGGTGCTTTGATTCTAGGCCTTCAAGGCGGAGTGCTTCCTCCTTCTTCTGCTCCTCCTGCTTCTTCTTTCTCGTATGGCTTCTGTAGTCGTTGTTCCAATCCGCAAACCCCTCAAACCACGGAACAACGCCTTTGCCTCGTGTTCTTCCCGGGTGTTCAAGATTCTTTAGGGCGCGCGTAAGCTCGTTGTTCTCTCTATTGGGCGTGAACACCCCCGTTCGAGCTTCTTCTATTGCAAGAAGTATTTCGTCTGTCACTTCTTTAAGACTTGCCTTCACCTTAATCAGCCCTGTCTCTGGGTCCAACTTCCCCCCATGCGCATAAAACCATGTCCTGCACCTGGGGGGCCATTTCAATGTAACTGGAGTGACCCCTGCACTAATCATCTCTTGCTCAGATTGATCCCACTTAGGCAAGGCCACCTGGTAGCCACCTGGCCCCAGAGTATGGTGCCACTTCTTTTTCGCAACATTAATCTTGTTTTTTCTCGACCGTTCCTTAGCGTGTTTCGATTCCTTGAACTTCACGAAAGCGTCCCAGTGATCTTTTGCCTTCACCAGTGCTCCCTTGAATTCTGGAGTCTTCTTTTTTTGCTTTGACGTACGCAGTCCATGTATTTTTCTTGAAGGTGTTGAATGCGATCGCCATCTTTTTAAGAGCATAGTTTCTGACTTTCTTCAGATCTGCATCTGTCAAATTATCTGGTAGGGTGAAATGCCGCATGAGCGATTTCCAAAGCACATCTTTTGCTCTTTCGTCAACAAAAGTAACTCCTGCTCGATCTCCCTTTGGTGGCTTTTTCCATTCTTGAACGGAGATCGGGATTTGGTCCCTGACAATAACTCCGCATTGATTCTTGAACTTGGTCGCATTTTTCCTAGGTTCAAGCGGTTCGCCATTTGATGTTTTGATGGAATCGATGTTGAACTTTACGCCAGACTCCAACTTTCTGGCCGGGCCTCGAACTACCCAGTTGCTTGTAGAAGATTTGCTCGATCCGGAGGCCAAAAAGAAGAAAGATCGATTCGTTAATACATACAAATCAATTAAGACATGTAATGATCACTGGATGGCTTATATAATAAATATACCTCGCCGGTCTTTGTTATTTGAAGAACATTTTCTTCGTCAACATCGTTGTCGCCTTCATCTATTCGTTCGTCTTCATCAAATATCATACAACCCTCACCGGAATTGTTCAGATATTGCGAGCCGTCATCTTCAGGTTCATGCTCTGGGCTCGGGGAGCGTATGATGTCGAACAGAGCCTCTTCTCCTTCTCTGCCGGTATTGTCCATAGCTTTTATTGAACTAATCCAGAAGAAAGATAAAACAATTTAGTATTCAAATTAGAATGCATGCAATCAATAAGGAAAAACTGAATCATAGTACATAATATGCATCTCGAATAATTCATATAATATGCATCATCGAATATAATATCGAATAAATCGTCTCGAATATTATCGAATATAATCTCGAATACATCTCGAGTATTATCACTAATACATCTCGAATAGTATCATATATATAACATCACTAGCTAATACAGATCGAATATTATCGAAGAATCTAGTTCACTCGTGGTTCCTGAGGTGCGGGCGGTGGACACCCAAAGAGAAGGAACCATCACAGGATCATAGCTCGGGTGAGATCCCTGAAGAACCTGCCAGGTATTGGAGAACCTGACGTCCAACGCATCCATGTAGCGACGGACGTGCTCGTCCTCCTCCCTGACACGGCGACGTACCACCTCCGGCGGGGCCGGCTGCCTCCGCACCGAATGTGGCCCACGCGAACGCCACCAAAGAAGCTCCGGGTCGACGACGGGACCCGGGGCCGGGTTCCTCACCAAGCTGCGCGCCCTTGAAGGTAGCACCTCCCAGTGCCAGCCCGGCGGAGCCCAGTCCCAAACGTTGCCCCTCTGAAGCAGGACGTCATCGCGAACGAGTCGACGACGAGGATGCGGGCCGGGCATCATTGTCGCCGAGAAGAAATTCTATGCAAATTTAACATTCATCTAACATTTCTATAACTAAAAGTATAAAAAACTAAAAAACATTCATCTAACATTTATATATCTAACATTCATCTAACATTTCTATAACTAAAAGTATAAAAAACTAAAAAACATTTCTATAACTTTTTTATATATAACATTTATCTAGCTATAACTAAAAGTATAAAAAACTAAAAAACATTCATCAAACATTTATATATCTAACATTTCATCTGACATTTATATTTCTAACATTTCATCTAACATTTCTATAACTAAAAGTATAAAAAAACTAGAAAACAGAAAAACAGAAAATAAGAATGTGTGTGTGTGTGTGTGTTCATGCATGTGTGTATGTGTGTGTGCGGGCTCGATGGGAGGGGCGGCCATGGCGGCAGGGGCTCACAGCGGGGCGACGGCCGGCGAAGCGAGGCGAGTCGTCGGCGACGGCGACTGCGACGGCGACGGCGCACGAGGTCGAGGATCGGGCGGCGCGACGACGGCGGGCGGGGATCGGCGAGGAGGCACGGGCGGCGTCGGGGAGGAGGCGCGGGCAGCCGGCGTCGGGGGCGGCGGCGATGATCTCCGGCGTCGGGGGAGGCGACGGCGTTGCGCAGCAGCCTGGCGGCGTCCTCGTTCGGCGTCATCGAGAGAATGGAGATGAATCGATCTGAAATTTTGCAAACTGCTGCTTATATACAACAACCTTTAGTCGCGGTTGGTGGCTCCAACTGCGACTAAAGGTCATTTTTCGCTAGTCCAAGCGGCGGGAAGCGCAGACCTTTAGTCGCGGTTGGTGGCTCCAACCGCGACTAAAGGGTGCCTTTAGTCGCGGTTGGAGCCACCAACCGCGACTAAAGGCTGGTGCTTGCGCAGGCGCTGTGCATGGCGCAAGTTTAGTCCCACCTCGCCCAGCGAGGGGCGCCCGCACCAGCTTATAAGCCCCGCCGCGGCATCTCCCTCGAGCTCCTCTCTAAGAAGGCCTTTGTGGGCCTATTGAACCCGTGCTGCCCTGTTGGGCCTACTGGGCCTTGCGGGCCTGCATCCTGGCCCAATTAGAGGTTGGGTTTCTAGTCGTATGCTGGCCGTGGCTGCCCAGTAGGCGGGCTTTTTTTTATTTACTTTTCAGTTTTTTTTATTTCTTATTTTCTTTTGTTTCTGAGGTTTTTTTGCTTTATTTAGAGTTAATGAGTGAATCTTTTTGCGTTAGGTCAAAAAAATTATAAAATTTCTGTTAGTCGCAGTAGTTTTCAAATTTGAATAGTTTAAATTCGAATTATTTGAAATTTGTGTGAATCACTAGTTTGTGAATAACTTTACTTTAAAAATAGATTTTGCAGTGATTCTTTTTTCTGCTGTTTAATATTAGTGTGCTTTATCATTATATTCAATTTGGTAATTCTTAGGTCATTTAAAAAATGAAATGCCTTTGTAACAGACGAGTTTTCGTCTGAAACCCTCATACTTCGAAAGAGATTGTCCATTTTGTACACGAAGTGCATCCAGTTTTTGCCGTAACCCTCTCAACTTTTTAGCACATGCTATGTGGGTGAAATGAAGATACCATGCCAACTTTCAACCTTTTCAGAGTTCATTTGTAGTGCTTTTCAATTTCAGGGTCATTTAGCTCAAAAAAATCAGTAAATGCATGAAAAATAGCAAATGAAGTCAGAAAGGGTTGAAAATTGATGACGTGGCTTTGGACATAATATTTATTCGCGTTTCAAATGCCAAAACACATAAGTACACTACTATTACAAAGATTCCCTCCGGTTTGTCCGAAGTGGGACTTTCCAGATATATAAGTCCGGAAACTAACTAGAGAAGCCGGTCACATCCCAGACTGGGATCTTTTGGTATAAAACTTTTTCTTCGCGTGTGTCCCTTTGCGCCGTAACCATGGACAATCTTCATCTTTTAACTTGATGCTCGGGTCAACATTCACTGTGAATGGAGCAATTTCATGAAACTTTTCATAATCTTCTGACATGTCTGTCTTGTCCTCCTCTCCCACGATGTTTCTTTTCCCTGAAAGAACTATGTGGCGCTTTGGCTCATCATATGATGTATTCGCTTCCTTATCTTTTCTTTTTCTCGGCTTGGTAGACATGTCCTTCACATAGAAAACCTGCGCCACATCATTGGCTAGGACGAATGGTTCGTCTGCGTACCCAAGTTTGTTGAGATCCACTGTTGTCATTCCATACTGTGGGTCTTCCTTTACCCCGCCTCCTGTCAGATTGACCCATTTGCACCAAAACAAAGGGACCTTCAAACCAAGTCCATAGTCAAGTTCCCATATCTCCTCTATGTAACCATAATATGTGTCCGTTGGCCTATTGGTGTTTGCTGCATCAAAGCGGACACCACTGTTTTGGTTGGCGCACTTTTTATCTTGGGCGATCATGTAAAATGTATTCCCATTTATCTCGTACCCTTTGAAAGTCAATATAGTCGAAGATGGTAACTTGGACAGCAAGTACAGGTCATCTGCAACAGTGTCGTCATGCATGAGACGTGTCTGCAACCAACCGGCGAAAGTCACCGTTTGTTCATGTGTAATCTAGTCGTCAGACTGCTCCGGGTGTTTGGAGCGTAGAATATTCTTGTGTTGCTCGATATACGGAGCCACCAAGGCAGAACTTTGTAGAACTGTATAGTGTGCTTGCGCCAAAGAATGCCTGTCCTGGCATATTACTGAATTCTTTCCTAGCGTGCCTTTTCCACCCAGTCTGCCCTCATGCCGCGATTCAGGAACACCAATCGGCTTAATGTCAGGAATAAAGTCAACACAAAACTCAATGACCTCCTCTGTTTCACGGCCCTTGGAGATGCTTCCTTCTGGCCTAGCACGATTGTGAACATATTTCTTTAAGACTCCCATGAACCTCTCAAAGGGGAACATATTGTGTAGAAATACAGGACCCAGAATGGCAATCTCCTCGACTAGGTGAACTAGGACGTGCGTCATGATATTGAAGAAGGATGGTGGGAACACCAACTCAAAACTGACAAGACATTGTACCAAATCATTCTCTAACCTTGGTAGGATTTCTGGATCGATTACCTTCTGAGAGATTGCATTGAGGAATGCACATAGCTTCACAATGGCTAATCGAACGTTTTCCGGTAGAAGCCCCCTCAATGCAACCGGAAGCAGTTGCGTCATAATCACGTGGCAGTCATGAGACTTTAGGTTCTGGAACTTTTTCTCTGCCATATTTATTATTCCCTTTATATTCGACGAGAAGCCAGACGGGACCTTCATACTGAGCAGGCATTTGAAGAAGATTTCCTTCTCTTCTTTGGTAAGAGCGTAGCTGGCATGACCCTGAAACTGCTTTGGATCCATGCCGTCTTCTCCGTGCATACGTTGCTGGTCCTCCCGTGCCTCTGGTGTATCTTTTGTCTTCCCATACACGCCCAAGAAGCCTAGCAGGTTCACGCAAAGATTCTTCGTCACGTGCATCACGTCGATTGCAGAGCGGACCTCTAGGTCTTTCCAATAGGATAGGTCCCAAAATATAGATTTCTTCTTCCACATGGGTGCGCGTCCGTCAGCGTCATTCGGAACAGATTGTCCGCCAGGACCCTTTCCCAAGATTACTTTTAAATCCTTGACCATATCAAGTATATCATCACCAGTACGGTGGCGAGGCTTCTTTCGGTGATCTGCTTCACCTTTGAAATGCTTGCCTTTCTTTCTTACGGGATGCCTGCTTTGAAGAAATCGACGATGCCCCAGGTACTCATTCTTCTTACATTTATCCAAATATATACTGTCGGTCTCATCTAAATAGTGCGTGCATGCGTGGTATCCCTTGTTTGTCTGTCCTGAAAGGTTACTGAGAGCAGGCCAATCATTGATGGTTACAAACAGCAACGCTCACAGGTCAAATTCCTACTGTTTGTGCTCATCCCACGCACGTACACCTTCTATACTCCACAACTCTAAAAGTTCTTCAACTAATGGCCTTAGGTACACATCAATGTCGTTGCCGGGTTGCTTGGGGCCTTGGATGAGCACTGGCATCATAATGAACTTCCGCTTGATGCACAACCAAGGAGGAAGGTTATAGATACATAGAGTCATAGGCCATGTGCTATGATTGCTGTTCTGCTCCCCAAAAGGATTAATGCCATCTGCACTTAAACCAAACCATACGTTCCTTGCATCCTTTGCAAAGTCCTTCCACTTTCTCTCGATTTTTCTCCACTGCGATCCGTCAGCGGGTACTCTCAACTTCCCGTCTTTCTTACGGTCTTCTTTGTGCCATCGCATCAACTTGGCATGCTCTTTGTTTTGGAACAAACGTTTCAACCGTGGTATTATAGGAGCATACCACATCACCTTGGCGGGAATCTTCTTCCTGGGGCGCTCGCCCTCAACATCACCAGGGTCATCGTGGCCGATCTTATAGCGCAATGCACAACATACCGGGCATGCATTCAAATCCTCGTACTCACCGCGGTAGAGGATGCAGTCATTAGGGCATGCATGTATCTTCTGCACCTCTAATCCTAGAGGGCAGACAGCCTTCTTTGCTTCGTACGTACTATCGGGCAATTCGTTGTCCTTTGGTAGCTTCTTCTTTAACATTATCAGCAACTTTTCAAATGCCTTGTCAGATACACCATTCTCTACCTTCCATTGCAGCAATTCCAGTGTGGTACCTAGCTTTTTCTTGTCATCTTCGCAATTTGGGTACAACAATTTCTTGTGATCCTCTAACATGCGCTGCAACTTCAGCTTCTCCTTTTCACTTGCACAGTTTCTCTTTGCATTGGCAATGGCCCGACCAAGATCATCAGCGGGCTCATCTGATGCCTCTTCTTCAGCTCCTTCCCGCATTGCCGGCTCAGCTTCTTCCCCCATTGTTGTACCATCGTATTCATGGAACCCATGGCCAGGATAGCTGTCGTCATCCTCTTCTTCTTCATTCTCTTCCATTAGGACCCCTTTTTCTCCGTGCTTGGCATTCCACGACCTCCCAAGGGGCTGTTAAAAAAAAAGAAAGCTCTTCCTTGAATTTACTTTATTTTTATTCCTATTTCGAACTCCAACCAAAGTAGATTCGAAGACGAGTCACTTCAATTATCCTTTTAAGTTCCAACAGTTATAGCCGGACATGAAACCGGACTCAAACAGGTGGACGTGAATAGTTCTTGAGTTAGTGTAATTTCGATCATTCTTACAGCCAGCACATGGACAATACATAAAACCATCCGCCCGCTTGTTTGCCTCAGCCGCAACCAGAAAAGTATGCACGCCATTAATGAACTGGGGAGAGCATCGGTCATCGTACATCCATTTCCGGCTCATCTTCATTACACAACACCGAAAAGACCAAATTAATACACATTCATACATAAAGTTCATACACACTTGTTCTCATAAAACAACATACAAACTCTATAGCTAAAGCATTTAAATGCAACAACAAATGCGATCAAGATCGCAACTAAGGTAACAATTGATCCAACAGCATAGTGATACCAAGCCTCACTATCAATGGCATATTTTTTAAATTTTCTAATCTTCAAGCGCATTGCATCCATCTTAATCTTGTGATCATCGACGACATCGGCAACATACAACTCCAGTTTCATCTTCTCTTCTTCAACTCTTTTCAATTTTTCTTTCAAATACTCGTTTTCTTTTTCAACTAAATTTAACTTCTTGACAAGAATATCTATGTCGGTTGCAATTTCCTGTTCACATACCTCCTAGATAAAAATATCTATGTCAACTTGATGGGCATCATTGTCATAAACACTAAATGCAACAAATAGTTATAAAAGAGAGTATATACCACATCCAAATCATAAACCGGACGAGGGCCGACGGGGACGGATATCAAAACCATGCCACTATGTATAACAAACAACCATATAGGTAAGAAAACTATACAAGTAACTATCTAAATCTTACAAACATGATTTTTTTTATAAAAAGGATAAGAACAAGAGGCTTAGCAAGGTGGTGCCGGCGACGGGACGGTGCGGGCGATCGACGATGGTTAGGACGGGGACGGGAAGGCACTAAGTAAACCACACCTACACATGCAAAGTTAGAAGTTAATTTGAGCTCAAATTGCATATAAATCAAATAAACTACCACATATAAATACTCCCAAACTAAAACCCACAAATCACTATACTTATAGAGCATTGCAAGAGCTAATCTAGCAATGAGATATGAAAGGACAAAGTTGCTAACCTTTGTGAACACTTGGATGGATGGGGTGCCTCCAAATCTTGACAAATTTTGGCAAAAATGGAGGTTAGCTCGAGCAAGGGGAAGAACAAAGGAGAGGAAGAAGGGGGAAAACAGGGAGGAGTGTGCTCGGGCTGGCCAAAGGGTTCATGTAGGGGATCTTTAGTCCCGGTTCGTGACACAAACCGGGACTAAAAATGAGCCTATAGTCCCGGTTCGTGCCACGAACCGGGACTAAAGGTGATCGTGGGGCCCCAGGCTGACACCAGCCTGCCACCACCCCTTTAGTCCCGGTTCGTGTTATGAACCGGGACTAGAGGTCCGGAACGAACCGGGACTAATGATGCCCGTCCCGAACCGGGACTAATGGTCACATTAGTGCCGGTTCAAAACCAGACCGGGACTAATGCTTTGGACAAAAGGTCTGTTTTCTACTAGTGCAAGAGTAACAAGATCCATAAGAGACTAGTGGGGGGGATCAAATATGCCTTGGTGGAAGTGTAGATCGAGGCCCTCTCTGCCAAACCCTAGAAAATCAACAAGTTTTGATGGCTAGGGAGAGAGATAGGGTGAAAATCAGTTTGGGGGCAAAATGGAGCTCGGGGGGTTTAGAGGTGAGTCTTCTTGAGGAAGAAGACCCACTTTATATAGTGGGTGAACATCCAACCGTTATTTGCCCGCAAGTCGCACTCAAGCAATACTACCGTTCAAGGGAGTTGTACTACCGCTTGGGGCGCAGTTCCAGGTGTAGCGTGTGTTGGAAATATGCCCTAGAGGCAATAATAAATTGGTTATTATCATATTTCCTTGTTCATCATAATCGTTTATTATCCATGCTATAATTGTATTGATTGGAAACTCAAATACATGTGTGGGTACATAGACAACACTGTGTCCCTAGTAAGCCTCTAGTTAACTAGCTCGTTGATCAAAAGATGGTGAAGGTTTCCTAGCCATGGACATGAGATGTCATTTGATAACGGGATCACATCATTAGGAGAATGATGTGATGGACAAGACCCAAACTATAAACGTAGCATATGATCGTGTCAGTTTATTGCTATTGTTTTCTGCATGTCAAGTATCTGTTCCTATGACCATGAGATCATGCAACTCACTGACACCGGAGGAATACCTTGTGTGTATCAAACGTCGCAACGTAACTGGGTGACTATAAAGGTGCTCTACAGGTATCTCCGAGGGTGTCTGTTGGGTTGGCATGGATCAAGACTGGGATTTGTTACTCCGTGTGACGGAGAGGTATCTCAGGGCCCACTCGGTAATACAACATCACAATGAGCCTTGCAAGCAATGTGACTAAAGTGTTAGCCACGAGATCTTGTATTACGGAACGAGTAAAGAGACTTGCCGGTAACGAGATTGAACTAGGTATAGAGATACCGACGATCGAATCTCGGGCAAGTAACATACCGAAGAACAAAGGAAACAGCATACGGGATTAATTGAATCCTTGACATAGAGGTTCGACCAATATAGATCTTCGTAGAATATGTAGGAACCAATATGGGCATCCAGGTCCCGCTATTGGTTATTGGCCGTACAGGTGTCTCGGTCATGTCTACATAGTTCTCGAACCCGCAGGGTCTGCACACTTAAGGTTCGGTGACGTTTCGGTAGAATTGAGTTATGTATGATTGGTGACCGAAGGTTGTTCGGAGTCCCGGATGAGATCCCGGACATAACTAGGAGCTCCGGAATGGTCCGGAGGTAAAGATTGATATATAGGAAGTCCCGTTTTGGCCACCGGAAAAGTTTCGGGTATTTCCGGTAGTGTACCGGGAGTACCGGAGGGCCATCGGGAGGGGCCACCCATGCCGGGAGGCCACATGGGCCTGAGGGGGGTTGCACCAGCCCTTAGTGGGCTGGGAAAACCAGCCCTACAAGGCCCATGCGGCTAGGAATAAGTGGGAAAGGAAAAACCCCAAAGAAAAGGGAAGGGAGACCAAATATGGAAGGTGTCCTATTTGGACTAGGATTGAAGTGGAGGAGTCCACCTCCTCCACCTCCAATTTCGGCCAGCCCTTGAGGGTTTGAGGCTGCCTCCTCCCCTCCCTCCCTCCTATATATACTAGAGGATTTAGAGGAGAAAAATAACCCTAATTGCCACGTGCTCCCTCTACTTCATCTAGATCGGTTTCTCCTCTAGTCTAGTTTCAGCGGTGCTTAGGCGAAGCCCTGCCGGAATTGTTCCACCACCATAGCCGCCACGCCGTCACGCCGCCGGAGAACTCTTCTACCTCTCCGCTCTCTCTCTTGCTGGATCAAGGAGGCGGAGATCGTCATCAAGCTGTACGTGTGCTGAACGCGGAGGTGCCGTCCGTTCGGTACTAGATCGGGACGGATCGTGATTGGATCGCGGGACGCTCGGCGATTTGGATCGCGAAGACGTTCGACTACATCAACCGCGTTTCTTAACGCTTCCGCTTAGCGATCTACAAGGGTATGTAGATTCACTCTCCCTCTCGTAGATGCTCATCACCATGGATAGATCTTGTGTGTGCGTAGGAATTTTTTTGTTTCCCATGCTACGTTCCCTAACAGCGTGAGAGTACATAAGTACAGGGGCGGTAGTGCCACCGGAGCGATACTACCGTCCTCACTAGCGGTACTACTGCTAAGTGTCTCAGGACACAGTGAACCAATGGTAGTAGAGGGTGGGTAGGACAGCAATACCACACAAAGGTGGTACTACCACTCTACTATCGTGAAATTTGTGTGGGTTACAAAAGCACTTGGACAAGCGGAAGTGAGTGCGGTAGTATAGAACAACAGTACTGCACTAAGCGGTACTACCGCCCTACTACCGCTAATCCCTCTAGGATACAAAGAAACAGCATAGCTGGTAGTACTAGCGTCGTAGTACCATTTGGAGCGGTACTACTGCCCAACTACTGCAAGGACAATATCAACACCAGTAGCCCAAGGACAAGCGGTAGTGCCCACGACAATGAAAGGCAGAAGTACCGCATGAAGCGGTACTACCGCTTGGTTGCTCCAAGCAAGCCCAAGAAGAGAACAGGAGGAAATCCATGATGCGGGGAGGAAAGTGGGTGCGTATGGGTATGTGTACATGTTGATTCCATCATAACCTTTTCAATGCGGATCCCCTCTTAATAGTACGGTTTTCCTATGACTCAGATCCACCGAAAAAGATACATCGGAATCAACCGTCTTCACTCTTTATCACCGAGGGGAAAACAATTGTCTTGTGTAATATGTAATAATATATGAAATGCTTAATGCACACTGTTAGTACGCATAACACATTGTCTTCAATCACCAAACCACTAAAGGAGAATTATGCCCTAACAACATGTTTCGATGTGCATTCAAGATTTCAACGAGACTCTACTTTAAATAAGATTGCGATGAGACTTTGCTTCAGACAAACTTGCGGAGCATGCATGTATCATCTTGGCGTAGAGGGCAAAGGTACCGATAAATTTAGTTTTACAAAGAAAAGGACAACTAGTTGAGCAACGTGATTTTGTAATGAAATCTTGAGTTTATCTTGTCAACAGTGAAATATGACGTTTTTGACCAATTCTTAACCTGTTTTTTTTTACATAAGAAGGTCTGATTTCCATTAAGGAAACCACATGGTTCACCTAGAACAGGCTATCGCAAAAAATAAACTAGTAACCGACATCTAACAGTTCCAACCAGTCAAAGGTAAGAACGGGAGCACTAACATCACCAGACCCCAGGGACATCTCCCAGGCAAGCAAAAGAGTAGGGGAAGCGCCAATACATCAAGGTTTGCCCAAATATATTACAACAGAAGACTAACAAGACATGCAACCAAGCCATCTACACAAAGTAACATCGAAGATGATCATCCCGCTTCTATCATGTAGACTCCATTTTGCCATCCATGAGAAGCTTTATAGATTTCACTTGCTACATGATCGAGAAATTTTGCCCCCACCATCAGCGCCTCTCTTTTATCCTCATTTATCTGCAAGATTGACCATCCCATGGTCTAATAGCAAATTAGCTTGATGAGAATCACTCGGTTAGAATATGTTTTATTCTAAGAAATCACATTGTTTCTACATTTTCAAAGGGTCCAGAAAATAGCATCTATACCAACTAGGAGAAGTTTTTCATTATCTCTTAAGAAGCTTTTAAGCCAGCCACCAAAACACATATTTAGAGAATCTGGAATAGAATCTAAACTAAAAGCACATGTCAGCAAATTCCAGACCAAAATTGTCGCAGAACATTAAAAAAAACAGATGGTCAATGCTTTCATCTTGACCACAAAACACAAATTGTTTACTCCCTTTCCATCCCCTTTTAGGAGGTTGTCTTTAGTCAAGGCACATTTTTTAGCCAACAACCAAAGGAACACTTTAATCTTGGCATGAACTTTAACTTTCCACAGAATCTTTTTGAGGAAAGTTACAGTCACTTTCTGTTAGCTTCCTATAAAGAGATTTGACAGTAAATTGTTTGTCAACAGTTAGCAACCACTCTACTTTATCTTTACCAGTTGTAGGGGCACGGATGCTCATGATCACCTATGGGACCATAGGCCCCTTTGTAGTTCGGCAAAGGGGGGTCACGTTGTGCAAAGAGCAGAGAGCGTGAGACGGCGCGACGATCATGACACATGCATTTTACCTAGGTTCGGGCCGCTGCTAAGCGTAAAACCCTACTCCTGCTTTTGGTGGATTGATCAGAGGAACACGAGGAACGCGCAGTGCCTGCCCCCGGCAAGAGCTGCTGTCAGGGTGAGCTACTACGCGAGTACAAGTGTCCAAAGGTTTGAATCCTGAGCTAGGTAGCCTTGGGCCTCCTTTTATAGTGCAAGGGGTTACCACAATGGCAAAACAGTCATTATCTATCGATTAGATAGCTTAGCAGAGCTATCATACCTAACTCTGGCATTTAGGACAAAATATCATGATTACTAGCCTAGGTGGCGCTCGGGGGTGCATCCCCGGCAAGCTTTTTCCACCGCTTGGCCGGTTGTTGCTTATGGTCTTGACACGCTGCAGGGCGGGTGTCAACTGAGCATAACTTGCCTCCCGGTGTGTCGCCACGTGTTTAGCGACAGCTGATTAGCTGCTTGAGGGCTCGACACCGCATTGATAAGTGACTGGCTAGCGATGCGGTGGAGCGGTGGCTGGTTAGCTCGCGCCTGCCGGGGGATGGCTTGCCGGGTCCTCCGGAGATGTGACCGTCTCGACCCCCGGCAAGCACTGGGGGCGTGGCTGGTGCATTTTGGGCCCCTCCTGGGCCGTTGTGCTGGTGTTGCCGGTGCTTCCTTAGCCTTCCGCAGGCCACTGCCGGACGCTGGTTCTTGAATGGTTGCTTGGAGATGTGGTTGCCTTCCCAACGGGTTTTTGCTGGTGGGGGCCGGAGGCTGTCTGTCCGTGCACAAGTCAGGGGGCATGAACACCCTTGTTTGTATACCCCGACAGAAGCCCCCGGGCCTGAGCCATACGTGTCGCTTGGCACGTTGGGTTAGGCCCCAAACAGTTCACGGACATGCGTCGAAGGGATCCTGTTCTTCCGCTGATACGTCTCCATCGTATCTACTTTTCCAAACTCTTTTGCCCTTGTTTTGGATTCTAATTTACATGATTTGAATGGAACTAACCCGGACTGACGCTGTTTTTAGCAGAATTGCCTTGGTGTTATTTTTGTGCACAAATAAAAGTTCTCGGATTGACCTGAAAATTTAAGGAGAATATTTTTGGAATTAATAAAAAATACTGACGAAAGAATCAACTTGAGGGGGTCTACCACCTGGCCACAAGCCAGGGGGGCGCGCCCCCCCTAGGGTGCGCCCCCCTGTCCTGTGGGCCCCCTGCAGCTCCGCCGACCTCAATTCCAACTCTATATACTCCTATTCGGGGAGAAAAAAATAAGAGTGAAGAGTTCATCGCATTTTACGATACGGAGCCGCCGCCACCTCCTGTTCTTCCTCGGGAGGGCAGATCTGGGGTCCGTTTTGGGCTCCGGAGAGGGGAAATCGACGCCGTCGTCATCACCAATTTCATGATGCTCTCCGCTGTTCGTGAGTAATTCCATCGTAGGCTTGCTGGACGGTGATGGGTTGGATGAGATTTATCATGTAATCGAGTTAGTTTTGTTAGGGTTTGATCCCTGGTATCCACTATGTTCTGAGATTGATGTTGCTATGACTTTGCTATGCTTAATGCTTGTCACTAGGGCCCGAGTGCCATGATTTCAGATCTGAACCTATTATGTTTTCATGAATATATATGTGTTCTTGATCCTATCTTGCAAGTTGTAGACACCTATTACGAGTTATGATCCGCATCCCCCAGGGTGACAATAACTGGGATTCTTTCCGGTGATTACCGTAGTTTGAGGAGTTCATGTATTCACTAAGTGCTAATGCTTTGGTCCGGTTCTCTATTAAAAGGAGGCCTTAATATCCCTTAGTTTCCATTAGGACCCCGCTGCCACGGGAGGGTAGGACAAAAGATGTCATGCAAGTTCTTTTCCATAAGCACGTATGACTATATATGGAATACATGCCTACATTACATTGATGAATTGGAGCTAGTTCTGTGTCACCCTATGTTATAACCGTTGCATGATGAATGCCATCCGACATAATTATCCATCACTGATCCATTTCCTACGAGCTTTCCACATATTGATCTTTGCTAAGTTACTTTTCCGTTGCTACTGTTACAATCACTACAAAACTGCTACTGTCACTTTGCCATTGTTACCGTTACTTCCATACTGCTTTGCTACTGAATACTTTGCTGCAGATACTAAGTCTTTCAGGTGTGGTTGAATTGACAACTCAGCTGCTAATACTCGAGAATATTCTTTGGCTCCCCTTGTGTCGAATCAATAAATTTGGGTTGAATACTCTACCCTCGAAAACTGTTGCGATCCCCTATACTTGTGGGTTATCAAGAACTTTTTCTGGCGCCGTTGCCGGGGAGCATAGCTTTATTCTCTGAGTCACTTGGGATTTATATCTGTTGATCACTATGAAGAATTTGAAAGATGCTAAATCCAAGATCTACCCCTCTACTACGAGGACAGGTAAGGAACTACCATCTAGCTCTGCACTTGATTCGCCATCTGTTATGAGTAAACTTGCGACACCACCACCTGCTATTGATTCTGATATGTCGCAAGTAGTTGATGATTCCACTTCTGATATGCATGATGCTTATGATGATACTTTGATTGATACTACTATGCCACCGGGTGAATTTCTTGATAAACAAATTGCTAGAGTTAATGTTGAAACTGATGATATTTCTGAAACTGATGAAATTATTGAAACTGAACACTATGAGACACCTGCTAGACCTAGCTCTCCTAGTTATGAATTGCCTAATATACCTAAGGGTTATGTTATGGAGGGAGAGGTAGCTAGGGACTGTCTTGCTTGTAAATATAGAGATGATCTTAAGAAATTACTATGCAAGTGGAAAGAAAAATCTTTGAATGCTAGAATGCAATATGATCCTAAGTTTGCTACTTCGCCTATCCTTGTTACTGATAAGGATTATGAATTCTCTGTCGATCCTGAGTTAATTACTTTGGTTGAATCTGATCCTTTCCATGGTTATGAATCTGAAACTGTTGTGGCACATCTTACTAAATTGAATGATATAGCCACCCTATTTACTCATGAGGAAAAAATTCGTTATTACTATATTCTTAAGTTGTTTCCTTTCTCATTAAAGGGTGATGCTAAGATACGGTTTAATTCTCTTGCTCCTGGTTGTGTGCGTAGTCCCCAGGATATGATATATTACTTCTCTAAAAAATATTTTCCTGCCCATAAGAAACAAGCTGCCTTGCAGGAAATATTTAACTTTGTGCAAATTGAAGAAGAGAGTCTCCCACAAGCTTGGGGGAGGCTTCTCCAATTACTTAATGCTTTGCCTGATCATCCTCTCAAGAAAAACGAAATACTTGATATCTTTTATAATGGACTAACCGATGCTTCTAGGGACCACCTAGATAGTTGTGCTGGTTGTGTTTTCAGGGAACAAACTGTTGAACAAGCTGAACTACTATTGAATAAAATATTGAGCAATGATAATGATTGGTCTATTCCCGAACCACCTCCAAAGCCGACTCTGAAGAAAAGAGGTATTCTATTTCTCAGTCCTAAAGATATGCAAGAGGCAAAGAAATCTATGAAAGAAAAAGGTATTAAAGCTGAAGATGTTAAGAATCTACCACCTATTGAGGAAATACATGGTCTTGATAACCCGACATTGGTAGTAGAGGTAAATTCCCTCCGTAGATTTGATGAAGGTGATATTCCTTATAATAAGTCTGCTAGCCAATGCTTGGATGAGTTTGATAACTTTATTGTTAAGCAGGAAAATTTCAATGCTTATGTTAGTAGACAATTGAAACATAATGCTTACATGCTTGATCGCTTAGGTGATAATATGAGTAGAACTGTTAATGATCTTAAGCTTATTAGTAAACATGCTTCCATGGTAACTACTCAAGTAGAACAAGTACTTAAGGCACAAAATGATTTGCTTAACGAGATGATTGGTAAGAACAATGATCATTCTGTTAGAGTTGTGACTAGAGGTGGTAGAATGACTCAGGAACCTTTGTATCCTGAGGACCATCCTAAGAGAATTGAGCAAGATTCTCAGAGAATTAATACTGATACACCTAGTCGTCACAGTAATAAAAGGAAAAAGAATGACGATAGGACTTTGCGTGCTGCTAGTGAACCTGGTATAGATACACATGAACACCCAAATGATATTTCTATTTCTGATGCTGAGACACAATCTGCTAATGAACATGAGCCTAGTGATAATATTAACGATGATGTTCATGTTGATGCTCAACCTAGTAATGATAATGATGTGGAGATTGAACCTGCTGTTGATCTTGATAACCCACAACCTAAGAATGAAAGATATGATAAAAGAGACTTCGTTGCTAGGAAGCATCATAGAGAAAGAGAACCTTGGGTTCAGAAACCCATGCCCTTTCCTCCTAAGCCATCCAAGAAAAAGGATGATGAGGATTATGAGCGCTTTGTTGAAATGCTTAGACCTGTCTTTTTGCGTATGCGTCTGACTGATATTCTGAAAATGTCTCCTTATGCTAAGTATATGAAAGATATTGTGACAAATAAAAGAAAGATACTGGAAGCTGAGATTTCCACCATGCTTGCTAATTATACCTTTAAGGGTGGAATACCGAAGAAACTAGGAGATCCCGGAGTACCTACTATACCATGCTCTATTAAAGGAAATTATGTTAAAACTGCTTTATGTGACCTTGGAGCTGGTGTTAGTGTTATGCCTTTCTCTTTGTATCGTAGACTTGATTTGAATAAGTTGACACCTACTGAAATTTCTTTGCAAATGGCTGATAAATCAACTGCTTTACCCATCGGTATTTGTGAGGATGTGCCTGTCGTAGTTGCAAATGTTACTATCCTAACGAACTTTGTTATTCTTGATATTCCCGAGGACGACAGTATGTCGATCATCCTTGGTAGGCCCTTTTTAAATACTGCAGGGGCTGTTATTGATTGCAACAAGGGCAATGTCACTTTTCATGTTAATGGTAATGAGCATACGGTACACTTTCCGAAGAAACAACCTCAAGTTCATAGTATCAACTCCATTGAAAAAATTCCAACGATTATTATTGGAGACTTTGAATTTCCTCTACCTACTGCCAAAAAGAAATATGATATACTTATTATTGGAGACATCCATATCCCCATTGAGGTAACCTAGTGATTATTCGAAAATTCTCCGGTTCCGTGTCATTCGAAAAAGTTTGTCAATAAGACTTGATCAACCTTATTGATGGATTCTTTTTGATGAGCATGAGATGGATGAATTTAGAAAGCACAACCTTCTGTACCCAACCTTTACTTTCTATTCTTTAGATTTAATTTAGTAAAAATGCTATTATTTTTCTGTTTTCTGTTTTATCTGTGCAATAGAAAAATGACCTGAAAATAAAAGTTCTCAGAATCCCCTGAAAATGTAGTATGATTTTTTCTGGAATATTTTAGAATTTTTGGCACTGAGAACACATCAGGGGGCTGCACCAGTGGGCCACAAGCCTGCAGGGCGCGCCCCCCTGGCTTGTGGGTCCCACGTGGGGCGCCCTCACTTATTCCAGCACCCATCCACTATGTCTTCCTCCAGAAAAAATCCCACCATTGCTCAAACCCGTGTTCTAGCTCATCTTGCTGCCATTTTCGATCTCCTTGCTCAAAGCTCTATTTGCAAAACTGTTTTGGGGGATTGTTCTTCGGTATGTGACTCCTCCAATGGTCCAATTAGTTTTTGTTCTAGTGCTTTATATATTGCAAATTTTTGCTGCTGTGGTGACCTTGTTCTTGAGCTTGCATGTCAAATTTGTATGGTCCCAAGTAGTTTTGATGCATGATATAGCCTCTAGGCACTGGTGGAAGTAGTTGCTATAAGTTTTGTTGAGTTTTATTCACCTTTATTTTGAGTCGCTAAAAATTTCAGAAATTTTTCAAGAGAAAAAAATGATGAGGAGATTGTTAAGAGGCTCTTCAAGCCAGGGTTCTAAAGAAAATGAAAATGAGAAGCACAGATACAATATTCCCCGCACCGCGGAGGTTCGGCCATGTGAATGGCCAAGTGATGCATTCTTGAGGGCGGCTGGAATTTATGAAGATTTCTATTATTTGGCAGAGAATGCAGGCATCACCGACTTCCTCAACGATAAGTGTGACCAGTACCTCCTACTCACTAATATTTTCGTGCAAAATTTTCACTTTTATCCTAGGATGAATCCTCCCATGGTAGAGTTTTACTTATATAATGTTCCTAAGAAGATGTCACTTTACGATTTTTGCAATGTTTGCAAAATACCTCACGAGGGCAGCATCAGTGAACCACGTCCTAGAGACATGGAGGACTTTATTGCCGCAATCACTGTGGTAGAAGAGAGAGGGGTGTCAAAGGCAAGGATTTTTTTTCAAAACTATGAGTATATTTATAGCAAATTCGGACAATATATGGCTGAATGCAAAAATGGCAAAAATATTACCCTGTCGGCCTGCGGTGGGCCGACGGGGGGCCTGTCGGCCAGCAGTGGGCCGATAGGTACCTGTCGGCCTCCGGGCGACCAACAGCTGGCCCGTCGGCCTGCGGGCGGCCGATAGGTACCCGTCGGCCTGCGGGCGGCCGATAGGTGCCTGTCGGCCTCCGGGCGACCGACAGCCCCTGGATAGGCCCATACAGCGACCCTCCTAGTACTCAGCCCGACCGAGCCACTCCTTTCTTCCTCCCCTGTTCGCTAGCTCCTCTTCTCTCTCACGTTGCTCTCTGGTGCTTCCACCCCCGCGCCGATCTCTTCCCTCGTCCACCCATTTTCTTATCCAACCCGCAGAAACAATAGATCGTAGCATTCTCCGCCGGCCTACGGTATTTTTTTTTTGCTACGGGGTAGTTTTCTGTGCGTGCGGAGGAGGAGTTCCGGTGGTGCAAGGAGTCCGCGAGGTTGTAATGGCTTGCCCCTTTTGCCGAGCTCCAGTTGGCCCTTGTTCTTCGTTTGATTCTTCTGCGTCTGTCTTCACCGTGGTGCTGGATCGTCGCTGTTCAAGGCGTGTTGTAAGATTCTATATCTTGTTTATCTGATTGTGGCATATGGTTGATGTTGTTTTCCTTGGAATGTATTGTAATGCCTTTGTTTATATGATTATGATGTTTGCTTCCATTCTTTTTGTAGTATGTCCCGTGCAGTGTTAGATCACATCTTGCTCGGTACATTGAGGAGTGCAGAGCTTTAGCTATTCGGAGGGGTGACACAGATATTGATCTTGCTCTTCACAACAGTGAGGGTAACTTATATGGTGTTCTGTTTACACATGGTCGGGTGAGCAGTAAATTCCATGGTCCTTCCTAGGAGGAACTTGTGAATGATTATGGTCTCCGTCATCGTGACATGATGACTGTTAGGCTTGAGCACTATGGAACTTTGATTGCTGTTGATTTTCATCGGGATGGTGTTACGTTGTTCCCTTTACCCTGTGTTGGTAAGTAATTTTTTTGAGTGATTTTAAGTTTTGTTTCGGCTCATACGTTATGCTGTTCTGCTCAATTTGTGAAATTATTTTTTTGTAGCTCTTGAGGATCTGAGTGAAACTCAGAGGGAACTTGTTGACAGTTGTTTCTTTAGTCGTGGTGTCAGTCTGAATTATCACCAAACGTGGGTCATGTCGCGACAGCTCTTTGATGACAACTACATATTGTGTACTCCTTTTGTTCATAGGATTGATTCGATGAATGTTAATGGTCAACATATGGTGAGCTTTGTTTTTGGCTACTGTTTATTTATTTGTTCTTTGCTCTAGTATATTGTTCAAAATTTCTAAGCTGAACATCATATAACTTGATGTTTTTTGTCAGGTTATTCCGAGCATGGTTGTGAGGAGTTTGAAGGATTTTTGCGCAATTCGTAGGACTGGTTCTTTAACTCTTGAAATTACTTTGGATTCTGAAGATGATGATATATCTGTGAGCATTCCTTGTTCCTACTTTATTGGCTTGGGTAACAGAATGGTGTTAAACAAGGAAGGTTTCGGTAATTTTCTTCGGGCATCGTCTATTGAAGTAAACAATTTGGTGCTCATAACTTTCAAAGAGCGTGATCATGAGCTTGCTGTTGTTTTCAACCCTCTGCCGTAGTGATCTGTCGTAGTGATGGTACTTATAGACTGTGAAGTACATCATGTGCATGGTCACAGTGTTAATTAGGTATCCTGTTAATTGGCCAGCATTGTGACATGTAACCGGGTATTGGTGCTATGTTTTGTACTGAAGTTTTTTTCCACTTAAATGCATTATAATTCCTGCACAGTGCAAATAGACCACATACCATACGGAGACTGTAGTGATTGGCAGCTGATTTGCACGGCGGGGCCTGCCGCCACCGACGTCTGCTCCTTCGGCCGGATGCAGAGCAAAATGCGCTCGCTTTTTCCCATGCGCAGACGTTGATTCCGATGCCCACAGTGCAGCAAAATGCGCTGCTTTCCACGCCAGACTGTAGTGATTGGCAGTTGATTTGCACGGCAGACTGTAGTGATTGGCAGAATCGCACGCGCGTGTTTTATTTTCTTGCACCGACAACACAGTGCTCCTCATATTTATATACGAGATGCCGTTGCCTCACAGCACTTCTCCTCACTGCCTCTTCTCCTCACTGCTTGTTGTGGTAGCATTAACAATTCCGCAGTGATGGGTGATCCTCGTCCATTTTCACGAGAGGACTCTTGTGATGTCTTGATAGGTGCGGTTAGAATGAAGTCCGGGCTTCATGGAACTCCAGGTGTATCTTTCGATGAATTAGTTAGCAGTGAGAGTAACTTGCAGAGGTTGAGACAAACAGCTTGTCATAGTAGAAACACAGCGGACATTCGACTAGAACTTTTTCGGTTGCGTGCAAGGTGGGAAAGACTTTGTGAACTAATATATGAATCAGCGCGATTCATACGATCATCTGATGATTTAGATAATCATGTGATAGATTTGCCAGTTGATGAATATATTGCGTTTCATAAGGTAATTTAAATTTCATATTTTATTTACATATTTAATATGTTTGTCGTTTTAATTCATTTTTGTTCATTTTGTGAATTGTAGAGATACAATGTGGACGTTAAAGAAATGAACCACGATGTCAGTATGTTGGCATGGTTCAAGCTTTTATTTGGGTCTGTTCCGACTGTTAACGAAAGACCGCCGCCGAAATATGTAGCAACTCATGATGGCTCAAGCTCGAAGAAGAAGAAATGCAGCGATGCATCACGAAAGCCTGGTGATGATGGTTACTCTTCCAGCGATGAGTTTATGACAGCCAATAAAAAATCAAAGCCGAAGAAACATGTTAGTGAGAATAGTGATGATGACTTTATGTAGTTTGTATGCAGTATTATTTAAGGTCAGTCGTACTGTTTAATTCAGATGTACTTGTATCTTAATTATCTACGATACAAAATAGCTTTTATTTGTATCTTAATGATGACTTTATGTAGTTTGTATGTAGTTTGTTCATTTATTTATTTATTCTACGATACAAATTAGCTTTTCCCATGCGCAGACGCTAATTCCGATGCCCACACTGCAGCAAAATGCGCTGCTTTCCATGGCAGACTGTAGTGATTGGCAGAATCGCACGCGCGTGTTTTATTTTCTTGCACCGACAACACAGTGCTCCTCATCTTTATATACGAGATGCCGTTGCCTACTCTGTCACGCTCTTCTCTTTGCTTCTGCCCACACTGCTTGCTCTTTCTCACTCTCTTCGCCATCGTCCAGCCGCAGTTAACACCAACGTGCTAGTCAGTATGAGTTTGCCTTGCTCGGATCAAAGCATTAGGCCTACGAAAATGAAGAGTGCGACTTTGCCTCGGGGGGTGGAAGTACTTCGTTGTTGGTGTGGCGATCTCTGCAAGGTGAAGGAGGTGACGGATTTTTCAGATTGGTTGGGCATGAAGTTTTTCATGTGCGCCAATTATGAGGAAGATCCACCCGTTGCTACTTCACCGTACATCAGTCCTCCGGTATGTTTCAGTCACGAAGAATAAACACGTTGTTGATATTATTGTTGATTTGATATTTCTATTTCTATTTTTGTTGTAGTCTCCTCCGCCTCTGTGCATGTACTATCGTTGGATTGACACGAAAAAACCGGACTGGGCGGTGACCGAGATTCGTGAAAGAGGTCGTCGTGCATGGGCAAGTTTGGACGCGGAAGAGCGCCGCGCGAAGGCGGCAGCAGAGGAGAAAGCAGAGCAGGAGAGAGAGTGGCAAGAGTACTGTGTGAAGCAGAGGGCTTTTCTTGATGAGATGAAGAAGAAAAACCGAGAAGAGGGACTTCGACTGGCGGAGGTTTACCGACAGCGACAGGAGGCCCGTGAGGCTGAGAGGCAGATAAAGAAACAAAGGGCTCGTGCACCCAAGGCAGCAGAAGAAGCTGGTGATGGAAAAGGAAAATATCCCCGTTGGACTCAGTAGATTTATGTTATTGTATCGTAACGTTCGCATTGCAGCAAGTTGTATCTTAAAATTCGCAGCAAGATGTATCTTGTACCGTTTAATTTAGATGTACTTCTATCTTAATTTTCTGTTGTAGTCTGTTTGGAAATGTATCTTGTACCGTTTAGTTGAGTCATACCGTTTAATTCAGATGTACTACTAATATGAAGTACACAAGTGTCTTGAAAACAAATCAGTCTCTTACATAGATAATGACTCATACATAGATAGTAACACATACATGAAGGATGTCTGATGCATAGATAAAAGTCTGAAACAAACATAGATAGAAATATGTCTCATGCATAGATAATAGTATCACCGGGCTGGAAAGGAGGTGGTGCCCTGGGAGGAATCTGATAACCATATCACTGCTGGGGACGGCGACGAATCTTGGTCTTCCTCGGACGAGGACCGGAAGGCGATAAGCGCTCAGGCGGTGGACGAGTCTCACGATGACCACGACCATAGACCACATCGTCTGTCAGTGTCTGTGTCTCCTGCGTCCATGGTGGTGGTCGAGTGTGAAGAACTGTCTGCGAGAACTCATAGGTGTTTGCAGCTCGGTCATCGTCGTCGCCGTCGCCGGCAAAGAACGAACCACCACCACTAAGCATCGGTGACTGGACATTAGACTGCATGAACGGTTGCGACTGGCTGCCGACTGCGATAAAGTAAAACATGTAAAATTGATTTGCGAACCTAGAATGTTTAAAAGAATGCACAAAGTAGTGTTACCTAGGTCCATCTGATTATGCCAAGAAGAGCTCCCTAGTTGTGAAGGAGGTGTATGCTGCCAGGAAGAGCTCCCTGGTTGTGAAGGAGGTGTATGCTGCCAGGAAGAGGTCCCTCGTTGTGAAGGTCGTGGTTCCGAACGGTGCACAGAGGTTTGAGGTTCTGAACGCTGCAGAGAGGGGCGTGGCGGACGATGTGCTGGACGAGGAATAGCAACATCCGAAGATCGTCTACATGTAACAGCTGCGTAAATCCCGCGAACCTTCTCATGAAGACCCCTCAACCATGAGACGTGCTCTCGCGGTGGGATATTATCTCCTCTCTCAAAGCGTTCCATTAAAGAGGAAACCTCCTCTAGCACCTCGCATGCCAAGTCACTCTATACACGGAGAGTTAACCAATTAGATCATCGTTGTATGGCAGACAACACGAATAGTTAACCAATTGTATATGTTCAGGTTAAGAAAAAACTTAACATGTGAGAAACATAGCACGTACCGCATGGCGTCTGGTCCCGACAACAGAGGCAGTTGGGAACAGATCGCTGGTGAGAGGGGCTTCGATCTGATCAGGAGCTGCTGATGGAACCAAGTAGATCCTCGTGCTATGCCGGTAACGCTGCAGATACAACCCGAACTTGTCCCAGTGAAAGGGCCGAACTTCATCCCAGATATCTGTCGGCGCAGTAGTCCATTCGTCCACGTAAGGGCTAATGTCACGAAGCCAAGAATCCTGGGACTTGTTTCCTCCTGAGCGAGTGTACCTGAGATTGAAATGTTATATTCTGAATGCAGACATGAGAAGTAAAATAGTATGTCTTACTTGTGCACGTGATCTGGTACGTGTGGAATAACTGGAATGTCAGGCTCTTGGCATAGACCGAACTGCCTCATCACCCTATGAAGAGCCATCTCCTCAACCGTCACGTCGAACACCAACTTGGCCTTGGTCATCCAATAGTGCCGATCTCTAGTGCACAATCCAGAAATCCCAGCTGGACACCTGGATAATATAGCGTGATGGGAGTATGGCTCCCAGATAACTTGATCCTCGTGCAAACTATCAAACTGCGCCGTGAAGGAGGGGTAGCAGCCCCTCACCTGGCTATGCGCGAACTGTCTCTGTGCATGACAACAAATAAGCATTAGTAATTCTATTGAATGGCAAGAAATAAACATTAGTAATTCATATTGTTACTTAATATGAAAATACCTCTCTCCGTGTCCACACAGATCCCATAGTAGGCAAGTCGCCGATAGAAGGCACATAAGTCCCAGCCATGTCCTCCAAACCAAAAGGTTTATCAACGCAGACATAGGGTCGACCAATAGGGAATCTCTCGTATGACCAGAGCTGCAACAATAGTGGACATCCAACAAGAGCTGATTTTCTAGACTTCAACACGCAAGCTTTGCACAGTCCTCTGTACGTAGCCGCTAACACAGCAGAACCAAAACTCCTCTGCTGAATGTCCCCCGGGCAACGAGCGTCAGCTATCTCTCGTGCAATACCGATTAGTCGTGCATCGACAGTGGTCACGTGGTTCTCCGTGAACATCGTCTTGCCGAACAACCACATAATGTATGCCTCTAGGGATCGATCAATCTGTGCCTCTGACAACACAACTCCGGAGTACCCTAACTGGACAATCTGTATAGAAATCATGCAATTGTGTAAACTATCTAGTAAGGGCAACTAGGAAAATAAAATATGTTCAGCTCACTGAGAAGGTTACCTGAAACTGGCTCAACCACTTAAAATGAGGCCCGTGAGGATCTTTGTCTAAGGGCACAGCAGTTGGCACCGCAGCTAGAAAACGTGTCTGCATCAGTGCTAGCCAGGCAGGTTCTTTCTCTAAAGGACCTATGGCAGCACCAGCCAAAGGTTCTTTCTCTAAAGGACCTATGGCAGCACCGGCCAAAGGTAATCCCAACAAGAAAGACACATCCTGTAGAGTAGGAGCCATCTCTCCCCAGGGAAAGTGAAACGTATGTGTCTCTGGTCTCCATCTATCTACTAAGCAGGTAAGCAGTGACCTGTCGTAAGAGAAACGTGCCACTTGCCTCTTGTGTAACTGCATTGGTTCACCTTCCTCATCCAAGTCCGGATGTTCAACCCACTCATCCAATGTACCCTCAACCAGCCGTGCCAAGGGTAGAAGTCCTGCCCAACTTAACCTACAAAATAAAGAGAATGTAGCATACAGTTAGCGGCTATCAAAAGGAGTTCAAACATAGTAAGTCACTGTACCGACACATACCTATCAACCCATAAAGGGTGTATCATCCAGTTATGATTTGGGGTGCGAGTGATCAACACGTCTAAGTTCTTGCCCGCTTCCATAAGTGCGGCCCGGTGCCCTCTATCGATATTCCCATTAAGCAACGGATACGAAGCCATATCTGCAATTAAAACATAGCCCAGACATATTACAAATTAAAACATAGTCCAGACATATTACAAATTATAACATCGTCCAGACATATTACAGAATAAAACATAGTCCGTCATATTACACATTAAAACATAGACCACACATATTACAGAATAAAACATAGTCCGTCATATTACACATTAAAACATAGACCGCACATATTACAGAATAAAACATAGTCCGTCATATTACACATTAAAACATAGTCCAGACATATTACACATTATATAGCTTCTGAGTTATTTCTTCCTTGCCTGCCCCTTCGGCCTCGACTTCCACGACCACCACGACTGCCACGACCACGTCCGCCTCTTGCTACTGTGGTCGCAGTTGTCGATGTGGAAGCACTCGTCGAAGTGGAAGCACCGTCTTTGTTCCCGTAAGCCGCGCATAGCAAACATTGTCTGGTTGCTCCACCAGCTTCAGATTGGTCCATATCGTTACGGATGCGCTTTACCTTACGTCTGCCCCTGCTTGTTCGCCGAAGTTCTGGATCCGGGATGTATACTCTCTCCCCATCTTTTACCTTGTTGAAATTGCCGACGACTATAAACCCTGTCATCTCACCTGTCCAGACATTGACTACTGCATCTTTTAAATAGTATGGGGACACGAAGGAGATAGCGTCCAACTCAATCTGGCCACAGGCAGCCAACACATGTGAGCAAGGCAGGTGCAACAACTTCGGTTTGTTGCATGTACACTCACAAGTTGGATAAAATTCCGTTCCAATTTTTACCTCGTGCGTCTTCACCTCATTTGCAGAACCAAAACCATCAGTAGGTAGCTGAACCTCATACCTCCTTTCCTGATTACCTATGTGTCTGACAGTGTGCTTCTTTCCTTTCTCTATCTTCTTTGCCATGTACTCCATGACACGGCTACAATAAGGTGTGTTCTGATTGTCTGCAATATGCTTCTTTGCTAACTCGTTCCTTTCTCTACAATATCTCAAAGTGCCATGGAATACAGCCTCCACAATAGCTGTGAGTGGCAATGCTCTATTCCCTCTGAGTACAAAGTTATACACCTCTGCAAGATTGGTTGTCATGTGGCCATACCTAGCTCCATGGGTGTCATGCAGCAAAGACCAATTCACTAGAGGCTCTTTCTCTATCCACTCAGAAAAATCCTTTATTGCCCTGCCCTTCTTTCTCTTGGTATTAGGAGGGTCAATTGCTGGCAAGTCACAAAGACCTACTGGCTCCTCTAGCTCCGCCATGAGTGTTGCTAATTTAACCTGATCTGCTTCCATTTTCTTCCTCGCGCGGACCTGCTTCTTAGTGAACTCATCAAGTTTTGACCAAATAAAATGGTATTTACGCTGCTGGTTCTGCTTCTATAATTTTTTAAACAAGTTCATCAACCGCTTGTTCTTGAACTGTGAGAAAAAATTAGCCCCAAGATGGCGCATGCACCACCGGCTCTGCAAGTCCTTCCAAGCTGTTGGTTCGTCAGCAGTTGGATTCCTTAGTGTCTTCACGGCCTTCAATATACCAGGATGTCTGTCATGAATGACACACACGTTTGGTCGGTCCTTCACGATCGCAATTTTAACTTGCCGGAAGAACCATACCCAGCTTGGAAAGTTCTCACCCTCCACAAATGCCATGGCTAGTGGGATGATTTGATTGTTCCCGTCCACACCAATAGCAGTCAGGATTTGCCCTTTGTACTGACCAGTCAGGAATGTACCATCCACAAACATCACAGGAGGACAATGCCGGAAAGCTTCGATGCACATAGCGAAAGAGAAGAATGCTCGTTTCAACACCTTGTGATCTGGTATAATGTCCAACCTCGTGTGTTGTATGTTAACATAAGTGCCGGGATTTCTCTCCTTCAGTATGTCAAGGAGACGGACAATATTATCATATGAGTCGAAGAACGTCCCAAACCTTTCCTCCATAGCCTTCTGCTTAGCCCTCCAAGCCTTCCCATATGGAATGTCATAATTCCATCTGACCTTCACTGCTCTCTGGATGTGTTTTGCTTCCATATCTTTCTTCTCCACTATCTCAGTATACATGAGTTGCGCAATGAGAGTTGAAGTCAGGTTTGGATGACTAACCAACAGGTTTTTCCTCACACAATTATGTGGGACCACATTGCTGACAACCCAGTGGATGTTATACTTCGGCACGTGCCCGTGCACCTTCGCAGGACAACCTGTTTCAACACACTTCACGGTATAGTTTATTGGACTCGATATGTGTGTCCGGAAAACCCTCTGCGTAGACATAGCTCACTTTATCACCGCATACTTCAATTTTTTCTTTGTATCAAACATAGCCCCTATCTGGACTTGGTTCAGATTATATTGCCATGGAGTCTCATGGCCATCGTTGACAGTAAGGCCGGTGGATATGTCCTGATCCCATGCAGAAGGAATCGGTACCTCCACTTCATCCTCCGAATTTTCAGAATCCAAATCCTCCGCAAATCCATCCTCGTCCTCTTCCTCCATCACCCTCTGCATTTCATCGCCTTCCTCATCCCCATCAGCAACACCAGAACCAACCAATATTTTTGACTTAATACTCTGCCCAGTATCATGACCACAAACATTGTGTGGCATGTAGTCTGACTCTTTCTCGGCTTGGCTAGCATCCACATCCGGTGGCTGTGACCCAGATAAATAATTCTCGTTAGCCACTTGACTACCCTGGCCTGGTTCATACCCCACGTGAAGTTGTACCGTATTCTCCTCCTTCGCCACTGGTTGCACTAGGGCATATGGGTGGATTCTTCGGTCTCGGCAACGACTTAACAGGGTCACCCAATGCTGGCTCCTATCTATCGGCATCAACTCCCACTTGACATTTTTACAGGATTTTGTCCACAATGCATGAATACTGACGGAACATACTTCAGGATCTAGCCCAAAACTAGTTGTCAACCAGTGCTTCAACTGTCTAATGTCCAGTATGTCCGGGTGTGAAAGTGTCATGACGCCATTCTTAAACTCGCTAAGATCAACCCCCAACTCATTATATCGAACATTACCAGGGCCGTAGTACACAGTAAAATTTACTGATTCAGACATTTTCACCTGTCAGACATTGCCATCTTTCATTAATCGCAACGAACAAATTTATACTAAAATAAACCTACACTAAAATAAACCTACGTACACTAAATAAACCTACACTAAAAAGAACCTACACTAAAATAAACCTACACTAAATAAACCTATACTAAAATAAACCTACACTAAAATAAACCTACGTACACTAAATAAACGTATACTAAAAATGACTACACTAAGTAAACTAAATAAACTTACACTACCAACACGTACACTAAAATGACTACTAACCTAAACAAAAATGTACACGTACACGTACACTACATAAACTAATTTTACGTACAATAAAAAAACTAACCTAAACTAAAAAAAATCGGTATACCTTCGACGCGTGTGTCCCCTTCTTCTTCGTCTCAACCACACCACCTCCTCACCATCTACACCTCCACCACCCCACCATGGCTCCTCCAAACGAAAAAAAACTACCCAAATGAGACCGTAGACCGGTGGAGATGGGTATGATCTATTGTTTCAGCGGATTCAATAGGAAAATGGGTGGAGGATGGAGGAGATCGGAAGGGGAGGAAATTCGGTAGAGAAAACGAGAGAGAGAGAGGATGAGCGAGCCAGAGGAGGAAGAAACCGGGCGGTCGGCCTTATCCAGGGGCTGTCGGTCGCCCGGAGGCCGACAGACACCTATCGACCGCCCGCAGGCCGACGGGTACCTATCGGCCGCCCGCAGGCTGACGGGCCAGCTGTTGGTCGCCCGGAGGCCGACAGGTACCTATCGGCCCACTGCTGGCCGACAGGCCCCCCGTCGGCCCACCGCAGGCCGACAGGGTAATATTTTTGCCATTTTTGCATTCAGCCATATATTGTCCGAATTTGCTATAAATATACTCATAGTTTTGAAAAAAAATCAAAGGCAAGAGCAGCTAGTTTACATTTTCCAGTTCTACGCTATTATTCATTATTTGCGGGGAGATGTTTAGTTGGTCGTGGGGAGAGTGGAAGCCTTAGTGCTCCCGACCTCGCCATTCTGCGCCACGCTTTACTTGCTGATAGAACTTTCAGTCTGGGCGCTATGGTGGCCCAACAGTTGAACTTAAACCGTTCGAAGGGCCCCATATTCGGAGGTATCTATGCATCTCGTCTAGCCAAACACTTTGAAATACCCCTTAGGCTTGACGAGGAAGAGGAAATGTTGCTACCTACAAGATATTTAGACTATGACAGTATGGTAGCACATGATTTTATTAGGAAAGATAATGATAAGAGGCTGCTTTACAACTTAGTATTTAGTCAGGGTACTTGTGAAATTATTGCTCTGCCTGCTTCTTCTTTGTTCGATATTCATTCAGGTAGGTACACTATTATGCCCGAGGACATCTACAGATATTGGGGCCTGTCGCAACCCCCAGCACCTGAGCCGGCACCAGCCCTTGATCCGTATCAGGATCCAGTTTTTCAGTGGGAGCCACAGGAGCTCGCCAACCAGTGGAACCCTCAGTATCGTCCGGAGTATCCAGGAGATGGTTATTTCCAGCCGTGGCCCTAGACCAACTTAGGCCAAAAGCCTAAGCTTGGGGGAGTACGTATTTCTCACCGACATTACATTCATGTTCACAGACTCATCTTAGTAGTCGGTGCTTATACTTTTTCATTGTACCATCCATGGTAGTTTATTTTTCCTTTTCGCTTTCTTCTTGTGTGTTTAATTAACCTTGAGAAAATCCAAAAAATATTAGTTTTAGCTTTACCTTCTAGTTTGTTTAGTTGTATCGTTAAAACAAAACCCAAAAAGATTTCTCATTCTTCTTTTGCTTGTTGGGAGCTTTCCCGTGTAAATAGTTTTCCTTTCTTCTTTGGGTCGTAAGGAGAAGACCACGATGGAATGTTGAGTGGCTCTCATATGCATTATTATTTATCTATCAGAGAGCCCATATTACCTTGCCTTCTCCTTTGAGTTATTGTTTGCAGATTCCAGCTTAGTCCAATGCACGTGCACTCTTATTATTATTCACACCATTCGGTCATGCAAGTGAAAGGCAATAATGACGAGATATGATGAAGTGATTGAGATGGAGAAAAGCTAGTACGAACTCGACCTATTTTGTTTTTGTAAATATGATTAGGTCATCGTTCTGGATTCAGCTCATTATGGATGAAACATGTTTGCAATGACAATTAGAGATTATAGTTATTCATGCCATGCTTAATTAGCTAAGAGTGTATAATGGTTTGTCTTGAGTGTCAACATGCATTTTAAAATGGTTGTGATGTAGTATGATAGGATGGTATCCTCCTCTGAATGATTCAAGTGGCTTGACTTGGCACATGTTCACGCATGTAGTTGAAACGAAACCAACATAGCCTCCACGATGTTTATGTTCATGGTGATTTATATCCTACTCATGCTTGCATTCAATGTTGGTTAACCTCAATGCATGTTTATGACTATTGTCGCTCTCTAGTTGGTCGCTTCCCAGTCTCTTGCTAGCCTTCACCTGTACTAAGCGGGAATACTGCTTGTGCATCCATTTCCATAAACCCAAAGTTGTTCCATATGAGTCCACCATACCTACCTATATGCGGTATTTACCTGCCGTTCCAAGTAAATTTGCATATGCCAAACTCTAAACCTTCAAATAATACTCTGTTTTGTATGCCCGAATCGCTCATGTAGTGACTAGGGGCTATCAGTATCTTCCATGCTAGGTGGGTTATTCTCACGATACGTGTTGATTCACTATCATTCACGAGAAAGTGGCTGGTATTCGGGATGCCCAGTTCCATGCTCATAAATCAAATCAAAATATAATGAAACAAAACTCCCCCAGGATTGTTGTTTGTATGGACGGTACTCGTGGATTCGGCTCGCCGTGGAGTGTGATTGATTGGTGGAGGGGGAGTAAAAACTTTACTATTCTGTTTGGGAACCGCCTATAATGTATCTAGCATGGAAGATACCGAGATCTCTTAGTTGTTATGTTGACAATGAAAGCGTACCGCTCAAAATTATTATTCATCCCTCTTTTAAAAGCTCGAGCTCTGGCACCTCTGTAAATCAATGCTTCCCTCTACAAAGGGCCTATCTATTTTACTTTACTGTTGAGTCAACCTCCTCTTATAAAAAGCACCAGTTAGAGAGCACCACCGTCATTTGTATGCTTTTTTATTAATTGATATTGAGTATGATTGTGACTGGATCTCTTTTACCATGAATAACAATGTCTAGTCAGTCCTTGTTCTTCGGAGGTGCTCTGCATTTATGTTTTGCGGTCTCAGAAAGGGGTAGCGAGATACCATTATATCATATTGTATCATGATTGTTTTGATAAAATTGTTGTCATCCGAGACTTATTATTATTGCTCCCTAGTTGGTTATGCCATTGATATGAGTAAATGTGAGACCTAAATGTTATTGTGAATGTGGTTAGTCTATAATCTTTGCTGAAAATCTGAACATCAGTTAGACATATTTACAACATCAAGATCCAACAGAGTTTGTAAAAGTTTTTCTTTATCACTTTCAGTTTGTCAACTGAATTGCTTGAGAACAAGCAATGGGTTAAGCTTGGGGGAGTTGATACGTCTCCATCGTATCTACTTTTCCAAACTCTTTTGCCCTTGTTTTGGACTCGAATTTGCATGATTTGAATGGAACTAACCCGGACTGACGCTGTTTTCGGCAGAATTGCCTTGGTGTTATTTTTGTGCAGAAATAAAAGTTCTCGGATTGACCTGAAAGTTTACGGAGAATATTTTTGGAATTAATAAAAAATACTGGCGAAAGAATCAACCGGAGGGGGTCCACCACCTGGCCACAAGCCAGGGGGGCGCCCCCCCTAGGGCGCGCCCCGCTGTCTTGTGGGCCCTCTGCAGCTCCGCCGACCTCAATTCCAACTCTATATATTCCTATTGGGGGAGAAAAAAATAAGAGAGAAGAGTTCATCGCATTTTACGATACGGAGCCGCCGCCACCTCCTGTTCTTCCTCGGGAAGGCAGATCTGGGGTCCGTTTTGGGCTCCGAAGAGGGGAAATCAACGCCGTCGTCATCACCAACCATCCTTCATCACCAATTTCATGATGGTCTCCGTTGTTCGTGAGTAATTCCATCGTAGGCTTGCTGGACGGTGATGGGTTGGATGAGATTTACCATGTAATCGAGTTAGTTTTGTTAGGGTTTGATCCCTAGTATCCACTATGTTCTGAGATTGATGTTGCTATGACTTTGCTATGCTTAATGCTTGTCACTAGGGCCCGAGTGCCATGATTTCAGATCTGAACCTATTATGTTTTCATGAATATATATGTGTTCTTGATCCTATCTTGCAAGTTGTAGACACCTATTACGAGTTATGATCCGCATCCCCCAGGGTGAAAATATATGGGATTCTTTCCGGTGATTACCGTAGTTTGAGGAGTTCATGTATTCACTAAGTGCTAATGCTTTGGTCTGGTTCTCTATTAAAAGGAGGCCTTAGTATCCCTTAGTTTCCATTAGGATCCCGCTACCACGGGAGGGTAGGACAAAAGATGTCATGCAAGTTCTTTTCCATAAGCACGTATGACTATATATGGAATGCATGCCTACATTACATTGATGAATTGGAGCTAGTTCTGTGTCACCCTATGTTATAACCGTTGCATGATGAATGCCATCCGACATAATTATCCATCACTGATCCATTGCCTACGAGCTTTCCACATATTGATCTTTGCTAAGTTACTTTCCGTTGCTACTGTTACAATCACTACAAAACTGCTACTGTCACTTTGCCATTTGTTACCGTTACTTCCATACTGCTTTGCTACTGAATACTTTGCTGCAGATACTAAGTCTTTCAGGTGTGGTTGAATTGACAACTCAGCTGCTAATACTGGAGAATATTCTTGGGCTCCCCTTGTGTCGAATCAATAAATTTGGGTTGAATACTCTACCCTCGAAAACTGTTGCGATACCCTATACTTCTGGGTTATCATCCGCCCACGTCCACTCCGCGCAATTATCGCGGGTCGTGGGGTCGTGGAACGGTAGCCGTTGGAGAATAAAAAGAACTGCCAGTAATAAAACGTCAGTTTTCCAAAAAGATTGCGAAGAGCCAGCCCCCGTGCGGGTCCCCTAAAATAAAAAGGACAACGCACAGGGGCGCTGCTCATTCGCATGCTTTTCTCCGTCCTGCATCATCTCCGCCAGTAGACGAGGCCTGCACTTGGGTTTCACGGAGAAGACTGGGCTGGGGGCTAGACACGGGATTCTCTCCCGCGTCTCCCGCAGAGCCTCCACCTGCCACGAAGTCCGGTCCCGTTGCGGATTTGGCCCTCTTGACCCTGTGCGCAAGAGTCTCCTCGTCTTCGTCCCTGACAAGATCAACCACGCAAGATCAGTCAGGAAGATTAAAAATTAAAGGCTTTCTGACGAAAGCTGAGATCAACTAGACTCACTCCGAGGCAAGAAGCATTGAGCCCAGATCGTACGACGCAGGCGGTGGAGTTGCCCGGCTCCTCTTCAGAGTTGGAGGGACAGGGCTTGACGGAGAGGCCAGGACTACCGGCAAGGGCGAGCCTGGCGGAGAAGTTGGGCTTGACGGGGGGCTGGGGTCCACCCCATGAACCTTCCGTCACTTGGCGGGGGACGCCTTGGCTTGGGAAAGGCGGGAGGATTGACGATGTGCCACTTCACGCCCGCTGCCCTTAGCAGTCGTCTTCTTCACCTTCGAGGAACCTCGCGAAGGCGAGGGGGCTGTTGACTCCCGGTTGGCGCGTAGACGGAGGCGGCGACCCGGCTTCGGAGCTTGGGGCCCCTCTTCGAGCCCCTCCTCTACCGCCTCCAGATCCTTCACCCCCTCCGCCTCGCCCTCCACCTGGGTCCCTATTGCCGCGACTTGGAAGCCACTGGCCCCGGCAAGCTACAGCACGGCAGACTCCTCCAGAGCAAGGTTTTCGCTCTCCTCCTCGGAAGAGCCGTCGTCCCTTGACTCCTCCTCCCCTCCGGAGGCCACTCCCATGGCGGTCTAACGGTCTTGTCTTCCGCGATTCGTCCGGAGATATAGGCTCTCTCCGCCTCCTTGGTTGGCGCGGTCAAGTTGTCCTCCGGTTTGAAGGCTCTCTCATCCAAGGTGGAGACCCACTCCATCTCGCTCTCCAGGGGGGGCAGCTCCCAATCAGACTTAGCACCAGAAGCATCGCAATCTGGCATCCATTGGAGGATCTGGTTCCGGGCGGAATTGCGGTGCAACGGGACGACTCCCGCCGGTAGATGGTGTGTCCCGAAGCGGGCAAACAACTGGTCACACAGCCAGCCATGGCCGTAAGCTGTCAAGTTGTTGGCAGGACCGGGATACAGGCGCATCCAATCGGCGGGACCATTGAACTCCCAAGCAAACCCGTCTCTCTTCTGTAAAGGTGCGATGCGGCGACGGAGGAAGTCTGCCCCCACATGCTCGATGGTCAGCCCGACAGCCTTGAGGCGAACGATCCTGTTCAGTGCCAGGCGGAGTTTGTTGTCAGTTGGGCCCAGCTTCCCCCAATCGCTGCCGCGCGTAGCGCATTCAGTCCGCGCCCGGCAGAACGCGGGGGCCTTGTCGTCCTTGATCCAGCACCAGTCGCCCCTCCATTCTTCCCACTTCCCACGTAGCTGTCCGGAAAGGAAATCCTTTTTGTCCTGGGGGATCCAGCTTATGTTCCCCGAGCGGTGGGATTTGTCCTCAATCCGAGGAACGAAGAAGTGCTTGAACAAGTCCACATTGGGGGCAACTCCAACGAAGTTCTTGCACAGGTGGGCAAATATCACCATGCAAGACATTGCATTGGGCGTAAAATCCAGAAGATGAAATCCATATGCTGCCATCATAGCGCAGAAGAAATTAGAGAAGGGAGGAGCAAGGCCGCAGTAAAAGTACGCACAAAAGAAGTGGTACGAATCTGAGGGCTTCTTCTCCTTGGGGCTGGCCGGCAAAACCTAGGGTGCTCCGTGCCCCTTTGTCGTCCGCCCCCACATATAGGCATACCTCTTGATCAGGATGTTGCCATCCAGGCTCGATGGAGAGATAACCACATCTCCCTGCCGCCGCCTCTCGAGCTCTTCTGCTTTCTTCTTCCTCTCCTCAGCCACCAGGTCCGTGGATACGGCCGCCTGCTTCCCCTTGTTGCCAGCTTTTTTCTGCCCCATCCTTGAAGCCTTCGAAGGCGGCGGATGATCTGGCGGCGCTCGGTAAACCGAGAATGACGGTGGGCGCTAGGATGTCGGGGTACGGATGCTCACGATCACCTATGGGACCAGAGGCCCCTTTGTGGTTCGGCAAGGGGGGTCACGTTGCGCAAAGAGCGGAGAGCGTGAGACGGCACGACGATCATGACACAGGCATTTTACCCAGGTTAGGGCCGCTGCTAAGCGTAAAACCCTACTCCTGCTTTTGGTGGATTGATCAGAGGAACACGAGGAACGCGCAGTGCCTGACCCCGGCAAGAGCTGCTGTCGGGGTGAGCTACTACGCGAGTACAAGTGTCCAAAGGTCCGAATCCTGAGCTAGGTAGCCTTGGGCCTCCTTTTATAGTGCAAGGGGTTACCACAATGGCAAAATAGTCATTATCTTTCGATTAGAAAGCTTAGCAGAGCTATCATACCTAACTCTGGCATTTAAGACAAAATACCATGATTACTAGCCTAGGTGGCGCTCGGGGGTGCATCCCCGGCAAGCTTTTGCCACCGCTTGGCCGGTCGTTGCTTTTGGTCTTGACATGCTGCAGGGCGGGTGTCAACTGAGCATAACTTGCCTCCCGGTGTGTCGCCACGTGTTTAGCGAGAGCTGATTAGCCGCTTGAGGGCTCGACACCGCATCGATAAGTGACTGGCGTAGCGATGCGGTGGAGCGGTGGCTGGTTAGCTCGCGCCTGTCGGGGGATGGCTTGCCGGGTCTTCCGGAGATGTGCGCGCCTCGACCCCCGGCAAGCACCGGGGGGCGTGGCTGGCATGTTTTGGGCCCCTCCTGGGCCATTGTGCTGGTGTTGCCGATTCTTGCTTAGCCTTCCGCAGGCCACTGCCGGACGCTGGTTCTTGAATGGTTGCTTGGAGATGTGGTTGCCTTCCCAACGGGTTTTTGCGCATGGAGAATGAACACCCCTGTTTGTATACCCCGACACCAGTTCTCATTTGAATTTCCTCACATCTCTTCCTAAGATTGTTCCACAAGTCTAGGTTTCCTCATGGAGAGTTCTATGAATTTGAAACCCCGCCATCCTTTTGCAATAGTTTCAACCACTGTAATGTTATGGTCAATGCTAAGCATCTAAATTCTAGGATATGTAGCTTTTAAAGTTTTATCATCCACCCATATGTCTTCCTAAAATTTGTAAAATCTCTTTTAACCTTTAGTATACTTGTCCAAAACTGTGAATCCTCAATTTTAGGCTTAGCCCTAGACAAAACACTCCTCAAGTACATATTTATTCAAAAGACTGTTTGCCACATCCCTTCCTCATTTTTCATTTTCCAAAAACACTTGACCAACAGAGTAGTATTCATGATATCCAAATTCAGAATCCCTAAGCCCCCCATATCTTTGGGCTTACAACAGGTCTTCCAATTAACTAGATGATAATCTTTCTTCTCCTCATCTTCCTGCTAGGCCAATCTAGCCCTAAAGAAATAAGCCTTTTTGACCATCCTAACTGGAATGGGATAAAAAAAGATATCATGAAAAGTGGAATATTGGTCAGACAGGACTGGACAAGTGTAATTCTGCCAGCAATAGATCCCAAAAGCTCTCCCTGCCAACAACCACATTTTTTTTCTATTTTATCAACAACACAAGACCAATGTTTATTTCTAATTCTATTATCAGAGAAAGGCACTCCAAAATATCTCATGGGAAGCGTTCCTATCCCACAAGTAAAAATTTCTTGTTATTCCTCCCTTTTATCATTGTCTTTCCCAAAAAGAAATAGCTCACTGATACGCCCATTTTGCATCATGCTTTTATATTGATATTTATTGCATTATGGGCTGTTATTACACATTTTGGTACAATACTTATGCCTTTTCTCTCTTATTTTACAAGGTTTACATGAAGAGGGAGAATGCCGGCAGCTGGAATTCGGGACTGGAAAAGGAGCAAATCTGAGATACCTATTCTCCACAACTCCAAAAGTCCTGAAAATCTACGGAGAATTATTTTGGAATATATAAAAAATATTGGGCGAAAGAAATACCAGAGGGGACCCACCAGGGAGTCACAAGCCAGGGGGTGCGCCCTACCCCCCTGGGCGCGCCCCTGTGGCTTGTGGGCCCCCTGGCAGGCCTCCGGCGCCCATCTTCTGCTATATGGAGGGTTTTGACCTGGAAAAAATCAGCAGGGAGCTTTCGGGATGAATCACCGCCGTCTCGAGGCGGAACTTGGACAGAACCAATCTAGGGCTCCGGCGGAGCTGTTCTGCCAGGGAAACTTCCCTCCCGGAGGGGGAAATCGAAGCCATCGTCATCACCAACGATCCTCTCATCGAGAGGGGGTCAATCTCCATCAACATCTTCACCAGCACCATCTCCTCTCCAAATCCTATTTCATCTCTTGTATTCGATCTTTGTCTCAAACCTCAGATTGGTACCTGTGGGTTGCTAGTAGTGTTGATTACTCCTTGTAGTTGATGCTAGTTGGTTTACTTGGTGGAAGATCATATGTTTAGATCCTTAATGATAATTAATACTCCTCTGATTATGAACATGAATATGCTTTGTCAGTAATTATGTTTGTTCCTAAGGACATGGGATAAGTCTTGTTACAAGTAATCATGTGAATTTGGTATTCGTTCGATATTTTGATGAGATGTATGTTGTCTCTCCTCTAGTGGTGTTATGTGAACGTGGACTACATGACACTTCACCATTATTTGGGCCTAGAGGAAGGCATTGGGAAGTAATAAGTAGATGATGGGTTGCTAGAGTGACAGAAGCTTAAACCCTAGTTTATGCGTTGCTTCGTAAGGGGCTGATTTGGATCCACATGTTTCATGCTATGGTTAGATTTATCTTAATTCTTCTTTCGTCGTTGCGGATGCTTGCGAGAGGGGTTAATCATAAGTGGGAGGTTTGTCCAAGTAAGGACAACACCCAAGCACCGGTCCACCCACATATCAAATTATCAAAGTAACAAACGCGAATCATATGAGCATGATGAGAACTAGCTTGACAGAAATTCCCATGTGTCCTCGGGAGTGCTTTGCTTTATATAAGAGTTTGTCCAGGCTTGTCCTTTGCTACAAAAAGGATTGGGCCACCTTGCTGCACCTTTGTTACATTTGTTACTTGCTACCCGTTACTAATTACCTTATCACAAAACTATCTGTTACCGATAATTTCAGTGCTTGCAGAGAATACCTTACTGAAGACCGCTTGTCATTTCCTTCTGCTCCTCGTTGGGTTCGACACTCTTATTTATCAAAAGGACTACGATAGATCCCCTATACTTGTGGGTCATCAAGACTCTTTTCTGGCGCCGTTGCCGGGGAGTGAAGCGCCTTTGGTGAGTGGAACTTGGTAAGGAAAAATTTATTTAGTGTGCTGAAATTTACTGTCACTTGTTACTATGGAAGATAATCCTTTGAGGGGCTTGTTCGGGGTATCTTCACCTCGACCGGAAGCACAAAAAGATGCTCCTCAACCTACTGCACCTACTGAAAATATTTATTATGAAATTCCTTCGGGTATGATAGAGAAACTGCTAGCTAATCCTTATGCAGGAGATGGAACACTATATCCTGATTTGCATCTAATCTATGTGGATGAAGTTTGTGGGTTATTTAAGCTTGCAGGTTTGCCCGAGGATGATGTCAAGAAGAAGGTCTTTCCTTTATCTTTGAAGGAGAAGGCATTGACATGGTATAGGCTATGTGATGATATTGGATCATGGAACTACAACCGATTGAAATTGGAATTTCATCAGAAGTTTTATCCTATGCATCTGGTTCATCGTGATCGGAATTATATTTATAATTTTTGGCCTCGTGAAGTAGAAAGTATCGCTCAAGCTTGGGGGAGGCTTAAGTCAATGTTATATTCATGCCTCAATCATGAGCTCCCGAGAGAAATTATTATTCAGAATTTTTATGCTCGGCTTTCTAATAATGATCGGCCCATGCTCGATACCTCTTGTGCTGGTTCCTTTATGAAGAAAGATATTGAATTAAAATGGGACTTATTGGAAAGAATTAAACGCAACTCCGAAGATTGGGAACTCGACGAAGGTAAGGAGTCAAGTATAAACCTTAAGTTTGATTGTGTTAAATCCTTTATAGACACCGATGCTTTTCGTGAATTTAGCACTAAATATGGACTTGACTCTGAGATAGTAGCTTCTTTCTGTGAATCTTTTGCTACTAATGTTGATCTCCCTAAGGAGAAGTGGTTTAAATATCATCCTCCCATTGAAGTAAAAGTAGTTGAACCTATTAAAGTTGAAGAAGAAACTATTATTTATAATGCTGATCCTGTTATTCCTACTGCTTATATTGAGAAACCGCCCTTCCCTGTTAGAATAAAGGAACATGCCAAAGCTTCAACTGTGGTTCGTAAGAGTTGTACTAGAACACATACGCCCCCTGAACAAATTAAAGTTGAACCTAGTATTGCTACGGTTAAATATCTCTTGGTTGACAATATTGATGGGCATGTTATTCATTTCTGTGATGAAGCTGCTAGAATTGCTAGACCTGATACTAAAGGCAAACATAGGCCTATTGTTGGCGTGCCTGTTGTTTCTGTTAAAATAGGAGACCATTGTTATCATGGCTTATGTGATGTGGGTGCTAGTGTGAGTGCAATTCCCTTTACCTTATACCAAGAAATTATGAATGATATTGCACCAGCTGAATTAGAAGAAATTGATGTTAGCATTAAGCTGGCTAATAGAGATACTATTGCACCAATTGAGATTGTTAGAGATGTTGAAGTCTTGTGTGGGAAAATAAAGTATCCTACTGATTTTCTTGTTCTTGGTTCCCCTCAAGATGATTTGTGTCCCATTATATTTGGTAGACCCTTCTTGAATACTGTTAATGCTAGGATAGATTGTGAGAAAGAAACTGTTACTATAAGTTTTGGGGATGTGTCTCATGAGTTCAATTTCTCTAAATTTCGTAGACAACCCCATGACAAAGAATTGCCTAGTAAGGATGAAATTATTGATCTTGCTTCTATTGCTGTGCCTCCTACTGATCCTTTAGAACAATATTTGCTAGACCATGAAAATGATATGCATATGAATGAAAGGAATGAAATAGATAGGATTTTCTTTGATCAGCAGCCTATTTTGAAACACAACCTGCCTATTGAAATACTTGGGGATCCTCCTCCACCCAAGGGTGATCCCGTGTTTGAGCTTAAACAATTACCGGATACTCTGAAATATGCTTATCTTGATGAAAAGGAGATATATCATGTTATTATTAGTGCTAACCTTTCAGAGCATGAAGAAAAGAGATTATTGAAAACTTTGAGGAAGCACCGTGCTGCTATTGGATATACTCTTGATGATCTTAAGGGCATTAGTCCCACTCTATGTCAGCATAAAATTAATATGGAGCCTGATGCTAAACCAGTTGTTGATCACCAACGACGGTTAAATCCTAAGATGAAAGAAGTGGTAAGAAATGAAATACTAAAGCTTTTGGAGGCAGGTATAATTTATCCTATTGCTGATAGTAGATGGGTTAGTCCCGTTCATTGTGTTCCTAAGAAAGGAGGTATTACCGTTGCTCCTAATGATAAAAATGAATTGATCCCGCAAAGAATTGTTACAGGATATAGAATGGTAATTGATTTTAGGATATTAAATAAAGCTACTAGGAAAGATCATTACCCTCTACCTTTTATTGATCAAATGCTAGAAAGACTATCCAAGCACACACATTTTTGCTTTCTAGATGGTTATTCTGGTTTCTCTCAAATACCTGTGTCAAAAGAGGATCAAGAAAAGACCACTTTTACTTGTCCTTTCGGCACCTTTGCTTATAGACGTATGCCTTTTGGTTTATGCAATGCACCTGCTACCTTTCAAAGATGTATGATGGCTATATTCTCTGACTTTTGTGAAAAGATTGTTGAGGTTTTCATGGATGATTTCTCCGTTTACGGAACTTCTTTTGATGATTGCTTGAGCAACCTTGATCGAGTTTTGCAGAGATGCGAAGAAACTAATCTTGTCTTGAATTGGGAAAAGTGCCACTTTATGGTTAATGAAGGTATTGTCTTGGGGCACAAAATCTCCAAAAGAGGTATTGAAGTTGATAAAGCTAAAGTTGATGCTATTGAAAAAATGCCATGTCCCACGGATATCAGAGGTATAAGAAGTTTCCTTGGTCACGCTGGTTTCTATAGGAGGTTTATTAAAGACTTCTCTAAGATTTCTAGGCCTCTCACTAATCTTTTGCAAAAAGATGTTCCATTCGTTTTTGATGATGATTGTGTAGAAGCATTTGAAATTCTTAAGAAAGCCTTGATTTCTGTACCTGTTGTTCAACCACCTGATTGGAACCTACCCTTTGAAATTATGTGTGATGCTAGTGATTATGCCGTTGGTGCTGTTCTAGGACAAAGAGTTGATAAGAAATTAAATGTTATCCATTATGCTAGTAAAACTCTAGACAGTGCTCAAAGAAACTATGCTACCACTGAAAAGGAATTTTTGGCAGTTGTGTTTGCTTGTGATAACTTCAGACCTTATATTGTTGATTCCAAAGTAACTGTTCACACTGATCATGCTGCTATAAAATATCTTATGGAAAAGAAAGATGCTAAACCTAGACTTATTAGATGGGTTCTTCTGCTACAAGAATTTGATTTGCATATTATTGATAGAAAGGGTGCTGATAACCCTGTAGCAGACAACTTGTCCAGGTTAGAAAATGTTCTTGATGACCCACTACCTATTGATGATAGCTTTCCTGATGAACAATTAGCTGTCATAAATGCTTCACGCAATGCTCCATGGTATGCTGATTATGCTAATTACATTGTTGCTAAATTTATACCGCCTAGTTTCACATACCAACAAAAGAAAAAGTTCTTCTATGATTTAAGACATTACTTTTGGGATGATCCACACCTTTATAAAGAAGGAGTAGATGGTGTTATTAGACGTTGTGTGCCTGAGCATGAACAGGAACAGATCCTTCACAAGTGTCACTCCGAGGCCTACGGAGGACACCACGCTGGGGATAGAACTGCACATAAGGTACTACAATCTGGTTTCTATTGGCCTGCTCTCTTCAAGGATGCTTGTAAGGTTGTCTTGTCTTGTGATGAATGTCAAAGAATTCGTAATATTAGTAGACGTCAGGAAATGCCTATGAATTACTCTCTTGTTATTGAACCATTTGATGTTTGGGGCTTTGATTATATGGGACCTTTTCCACAATCTAACGGGTATACTCATATTCTAGTTGCTGTTGATTATGTTACTAAGTGGGTAGAAGCTATTCCAACTAGTAGCGCTGATCATAACACTTATATTAAAATGCTTAAAGAAGTTATTTTCCCTAGATTTGGAGTCCCTAGATATTTAATGACTGATGGTGGTTCACACTTTATTCATGGTGCATTCCGTAAATTGCTAGCTAAGTATGATGTTAATCATAGAATTGCATCTCCTTATCATCCTTAGTCTAGTGGTCAAGTAGAAATGAGCAATAGAGAAATTAAATTGATCTTGCAGAAGACTGTTAATAGATCCAGAAAGAATTGGTCTAAGAAACTTGATGATGCATTATGGGCTTATAGAACTGCTTATAAAAACCCTATGGGTATGTCTCCGTATAAGATGGTTTATGGTAAAGCATGTCACTTACCTCTAGAGCTAGAACATAAAGCTTACTGGGCAATTAAAGAGCTCAACTATGATTTCAAACTAGCTGGTGAGAAGAGGTTATTTGACATTAGCTCACTTGATGAATGGAGAACCCAGGCCTATGAGAATGCCAAGTCGTTTAAAGAAAAAGTCAAGAGATGGCATGATAAAAGGATACAAAAGCGTGAATTCAATGTAGGTGACCATGTCTTGTTATACAATTCTCGTTTAAGATTCTTTGCAGGGAAACTTCTCTCTAAATGGGAAGGGCCTTACATTATCGAGGAAGTATATCGTTCCGGTGCCATCAAGATCAACAACGCCGAAGGCACAAATCCGAAGGTGGTAAACGGGCAAAGAATCAAACATTATATCTCAGGTACTCCCATAAATGTTGAAACCAATATTATCAATACCATAACTCCGGAGGAGTACATTAGGGAAACCTACCTGAACGTTTCAGACTCCGAAAAGGAATAGGTATGTGTTACGGTAAGCAAACCGACTCTAAATCTTTTTCAACATCAATTTTTCTCCGTTTTGGAATATTTAAAAAATTAGGAAAATTTAAAGTAGTCCGAAGAGCGCACGAGGAGGCGACAAGCCAGGGGGGCGCGCCCTACCCCCCTGGGCGCGCCCCTGTGGCTTGTGGCCACCTCGTGTACCCTCCGGACTCCGTTTTCTTGTGGTATACTCCTTCGGTTCGGTAAAAATTCATTATATAATCTCCCGAAGGTTTTGACCTTCGTAACACGACAATATCTCCTGTTTTCGTTTTGAGCTGTTTCTGCAGCAGATTTAGATCAACATGACGTCCCCAAGTGCTTCGAAGGACAAGTTCTTCGAGAAGGTCATCAACCCCTACCTTGCGGAGGTGCTGCGACACCCTCAAACCATTGAGATGCGTGAGGGGGTGCTGCACATCCGTGATGTTGAGGGGCCAAAGAAGACCGGAAGCGTGGAGACAAGGCTCAAAGCAATGGAGCAGCAAGTCTTCAAGTGCCAAGGGTTGGTGGAACGAGGACTCAATGCCAATCACATGATGATCGCGGAGTTTACCCATAAGCACAAGCTGGACGCCAAGGACATCGGGGAGCATATCTTCAAGCTTTACGAGAAAATCGAGAATCTCCAAGCCCAGATCTATGACCTGCAAAACCAAAACTATGAGTATGAATACAGGTTTAAGAAAATGAGTTTGGCTGCAGATTTGAGGATCCCGGAGACTCGTTTATCTTTTTACGATGGTGAGCCTATGCCTTGGAAGACATAGGACAAGCTTCCGACCTCATCAACAACTTCAACATCACCACCTCCGAAGAAAGACAACTAAACACATGGGTATGGGCACTCCCCTTGGCTTGTGCCAAGCTTGGGGGAGGTGCCCCGGTATCGTATCACCATCACATCTTTTACTTTTATCGTTCTTCTTAGTTCGATCCTTTTGGTTATATTTTGATCTAGTACAATAAAGTCTTTAGTGTGATCTAGTTTTGTGTTTTGCTTTATGTTCCCCCTATGTAAGCAAGTCCAAGAGTTATATAATAAAGAGTAGTTTTGAGTTGAGGGCTTTGCTTGCTTGCTATGATCTTGAGAAAAAGAAATAGAAAGAAGTATAGAATAAAAGCAAAGAGTATATATGATGATCTTATGGGGAGTGATGACTTCACATATAAGAAGTATGTCGATTGAAACTTGTTGTGAGTTGACAAACATAGCGATTGGTCATTGTGGTAATTAAAAGGAAGTAATAAAGAAAGAGAGGTTCACATATAAATATATTATCCTGGACATCTTTTATGATTGTGAGCACTCATTAAAATATTATATGTTAAGAAGTTGATGTTGGACAAGGAAGACAACATAATGGGTTATGTTTGCTTATTTCCGAATAGAAGTTATATTGTTTTAGATCCTTCAACATGTGTCGCTTGCTTCCACCCCATATCAGTCAAAACTTCCGCACCAAGTAGAGATACTACTTGTGCATCCAAACACCTTTAACCCAGTTTTGCCATGAGAGTCCACCATACCTACCTATGGATTGAGTAAGATCCTTCAAGTAAGTTGTCATCGGTGCAAGCAATAAAAATTGCTCCCTAAATATGTGTGATCTATTAGTGTGAGGAAAATAAACTTTATACGAACTTGTGATATGGAAGAAATAAAAGCGACGGACTGCATAATAAAGTTCTTTATCACAAGGGGCAATATAAAGTGACGTTCTTTTGCATTAAGGGATTGCGCATCCAACTATAAAAGCGCATGACAACCTCTGCTTCCCTCTGCGAAGGGCCTATCTGTTACCTTTACTTTCTAGTACTTATCTTTATGTAAGAGTCGTGGTGATCTTTACCACTTCCTTTATTTCGCCTTTATCTCTTGGCAAGCGTCATGTGTTGGGGAATGATCTAGACACATATATCCACTCGGATGTGGGTGAGCATGAGTTATTTCTGTTGACATTACCCTTGAGGTAAATAGTTGGGAGGCAATACTATAAGCCCCTATCTTTCTCTGTGTCCGATTGAAGCTTTGACCTCATAGGTACCGCGTGAGTGTTAGCAATTATGAAAGACTAAAAGATGATTGAGTATGTGGATTTGCTTTACAAGATCGTATATTGACTCTTTCCTACGTTATGATAAATTGGAATTGCTTCAATGACTGAGATCATAGTTTGTTGGTTCTCAATAAAGTTCCTGATTCATACTTTACCTTGTGAATGAATTGTTACTCTAGCATAAGAAATTATATGTCAATATATGTTGCTGTTCTAAAGATGATCATGATGCCTTCATGTCCGTATTTTATTTTATCGACACCTCTATCTCTAAACATGTGGGCATATTTATCGATTTCGGCTTTCGCTTGAGGACAAGCGAGGTCTAAGCTTGGGGGAGTTGATACGTCCATTTTTGCATCATGCTTTTATATTGATATTTATTGCATTATGGGCTGTTATTACACATTTTGGTACAATACTTATGCCTTTTCTCTCTTATTTTACAAGGTTTACATGAAGAGGGAGAATGCCGGCAGCTGGAATTCTGGACTGGAAAAGGAGCAAATCTGAGATACCTATTCTGCACAACTCCAAAAGTCCTGAAAATCTACGGAGAATTATTTTGGAATATATAAAAAATATTGGGCAAAAGAAATACCAGAGGGGACCCACCAGGGAGTCACAAGCCAGGGGGGCGCGCCCTACACCCCTGGGCGTGCCCCTGTGGCTTGTGGGCCCCCTGGTAGGCCTCCGGTGCCCATCTTCTGCTATATGGAGGGTTTTGACATGGAAAAAATTAGCAGGGAGCTTTCGGGACGAAGCGTCGCTGTCCCGAAGCGGAACTTGGACATAACCAATCTAGGGCTCCGGCGGAGCTATTCTGCCGGGGAAACTTCCCTCCCGGAGGGGGAAATCGAAGCCATCGTCATCACCAACGATCCTCTCATCGAGAGGGGGTCAATCTCCATCAACGTCTTCACCAGCACCATCTCCTCTCCAAACCCTAGTTCATTTCCTTTATCCTATCTTTGTCTCAAACCTCAGATTGGTACTTGTGGGTTGCTAGTAGTGTTGATTACTCCTTGTAGTTGATGCTAGTTGGTTTACTTGGTGGAAGATCATATGTTCAGATCCTTAATGATAATTAATACTCCTCTGATTATGAACATGAATATGCTTTGTGAGTAATTACGTTTGTTCCTGAGGACATGGGATAAGTCTTGTTACAAGTAATCATGTGAATTTGGTATTCGTTCGATATTTTGATGAGATGTATGTTGTCTCTCCTCTAGTGGTGTTATGTGAACGTGGACTACATGACACTTCACCATTATTTGGGCCTAGAGGAAGGCATTGGGAAGTAATAAGTAGATGATGGGTTGCTAGAGTGACAGAAGCTTAAACCCTTGTTTATGCGTTGCTTCGTAAGGGGCTGATTTGGATCCACATGTTTCATGCTATGGTTAGATTTATCTTAATACTTCTTTCGTAGTTGCGGATGCTTGCGAGAGGGGTTAATCATAAGTGGGAGGTTTGTCCAAGTAAGGACAGCACCCAAGCACCGGTCCACCCACATATCAAATTATCAAAGTAACGAACGCGAATCATATGAGCATGATGAGAACTAGCTTGACAGAAATTCCCATGTGTCCTCGGGAGAGCTTTGCTTTATATAAGAGTTTGTCCAGGCTTGTCCTTTGCTACAAAAAGGATTGGGCCACCTTGCTGCACCTTTGTTACATTTGTTACTTGCTACCCGTTACGAATTACCTTATCACAAAACTATCTGTTACCGATAATTTCAGTGCTTGCAGAGAATACCTTACTGAAGACCGCTTGTCATTTCCTTCTGCTCCTCGTTGGGTTCGACACTCTTACTTATCGAAAGGACTACGATAGATCCCCTATACTTGTGGGTCATCACTCACTTTTACGAAAATTAATTGTGAGTCCAACCATTTGTTCAAAAGCACACAAGATGAATTTTAATTTTTTTGCACTCTTTAAATCATCCTAGAGCAGAAAGATTGTGTCATCAACATATTGAAGCATGTTGACACCTAAACTTGTCTGGCTACCAAGGCCCCCCTTGACAAATCCACACTCTTTGGCTTTCTCCATTATAACAGCCAGAGCATAAGCAGCCAAGTCAAACAAAAGGGGAGACTGTGCATTCCTCCGTCTAAGCCCTTTAAAAGTTTTAAAGTATGGCACAATCCTATCATTAACTTTCACCCCCAACATGGCCCCTTATCATGGTCATCATGACCCAGTCACACCACTTAATTGAGAAACCTTTCATTTTCAGCATTTTAACAACAGAAAGGCCATTTAATTTCATCATAGTTTTTTTTTAAATCCACATTAAAAACAAATCATTCTGTTTTTAAAAGTGAGTTGAATTAAGAGTTTCATGAAGAATTACCACCCCCTCCATTATGTATCTTCCTTTCACAAATGCAGTTTGGGTAGCAGATATAACAGAAGAGACAATTCTACTCAATGTGTTCATTAACATTTTAGTGATAATTTTAAAACTGACATTCAACAAGCAGATAGGTCTGAATTTTTGAATTTGCTTAGCATTAGAAGTTTTTGGGACCAAAGTTATTATCCAATAGCTGATCTAGTAATATCTAGTTTACCAGCCGGAAAGTCATCAATCAAGTCCTTGAGGTCCCATTTAACTAAGTCCCAGAATACTTGATAGAAAGCAGCAGGAAATTCATCAGGGCCAAGGCTTTTGTTATTTTTTTCATATGAAAAAACACATCATGAATTTCTTTCATTGTGAAAGGTGTAGTCAATTCAACAACATCACTAGCAGAGATTTTTGGCAATTCCAAATTTCCTAGAGAAATACGAGAACAATCAGGTTGTTGCTGCTATGAATTCTTAACTTGTTAGGGTTAGTTGTTGCTATGATTAGGTGTTATCAAGTTTTTGTCTCATGATAGACATTTCGATGCCGACCGTTCTACAAATGTAGATTTTTGCTACTTTTTATTTTATTTTTTATTTTTTCTCCTTTCTGGCCCTGTGGATGTTTGTATTCCCACAAGTATATTGAAAAGAGATTTAGACCGATTGATAAAATAGAAAAGATATTTAGATCGGTTTTTTTTAAAGAGGTGGGATGAGGGGAGGTCAGGAGCTGGGACGTCTCACTAGGACATTACAGGCCAGTTCTTTTGCGAGATTCTCCCAGAATCAGACCCCTCCCCAGCTACTCTCAGAATCTTGAGCACATTACAATCCTAGATAATCAGACTTTTAACTTATCTAGGATTGTAAGACAAATGGGGTCTAAAGATTTTGGGAGGAGCTGAGAAGGGGTCCATTCTAGGAGAAGTTGGCGAGCACATCAATTTTCTGGCAAAAAAAAAAAAGTTTCGAGACGGATTTGCCATGTCGCCAACTAAACTTGCCCTCCTTGACAAACATAATTTGTCATGGATAAACATTTCATTTGCTATGTCTAAAAATCTAACGTTGGATATTCAACGTTCCTTTCTTCAGTGCATCGTGTTTTTTTTAATGCTGTGTATCGTGTTGGTGGAGGGTTTGTAGACGCTTCGAGCGGCACGCTGGATAACCGTGTGGATTAGGCAACGCATCGCTCGCGGGCGGCGGGCGTGTCTGGCGCCGTGCCGGCACGACGGCGATCGATCGGGACGCGGATCGATGGGTGTGGACGGCATTACGTGGAGGGCAGTTCACGCGTTACCAAAAGCAAGCAGCTGCAGATGGACCTCCATCGCTAGCTAGTTAGCTGGACATTGCTTTGCTTGTCCCCGGAGGGAGATTACCATGCGATCCACCCAACACTTCCGGTCGCCACCAGCACGTCCGTGTCCTGGGCTCCTAGTTAGGGGAAGTCGATTCGCCAGGCCATGCATGTTACCACGGAGACGGAGGAACCATCCAGGTTGCTGCGGTGCCGGCCGTCATGGTATGGTATATACGATCTCCCTTCCAACGCCTTAAGCATTTTGCAACACCTGTCGCCTCACAACACAGAATGTGACAAGGAGCCAACCAAAACTACTCCGCCATTGATTCCATACTCTACTACTACATGCACGTTGATTCCATTGATCGGTCTCCATGGATGGATGTATCGATCGGCAGATGCGTGCGTGCGTGCATGCACCGCAATAATCGAGCGCGTCGGAGGCACGTTGCCAGCCATCCATCCATCGGTGCTACTACTAGCTTTTCTTTCTTTCTTTTCTTTCTTCTTGTAGGAGAGATTGTAGATCAGATTCGAGTCAAAGGCAGGCAGCTGGGACGCTTTCCCTGCCTGGTGGATGATCATGCGCTTCCTCAGCGCCAATGGGGCTCATGGATCTCGGCAGAGGAGGATTAACAAAAGGATTAGGGGAGAGAGCCCAGCTGGCAGCACACTTAACTAGACTATTAGCAGTACGACTCCTACTCTATCTACTTTGATTCTCCTAGTTAATCGCCAGCTCTTTTTTTTGAAGGTTAATCCCCAGCTAGTTGATCCGTAGCTTCTCCTTACTTAATCCATGCCCACCAGCTGCTACACGGGAGCAGCATTAGAATACAGGGGCTACACGTTCTAGGGCTCACCTGCCTCTTGCCTCAACATAATCACTTAGTTAATTAACAGTTAACACCTATGTGTCGATCCTTCACGAGATGGGTTGAGATTAGATTCCAGCTACCGTATGTAGATCGTCACAGGCTCACAGCTAGCAAACCATGAGGTTAATCGCCGGTGGAGCGGACGGAATCCAAGAGGGATCGTATATATATCCATCGTCGAACGTGCGCTCTAGTCATTAGCTGTAAGCTTGCTAAGTTGGCATCGATCGATCGATCGGCGGACCTCTGTTGACACACATGCACCTATACTGATTCTGTTTGTACATTCTAGAACTAGCACTGCTGATTATAAAAGTGGCTACTTGTTGATGCGATCAACTTGCGTGTGTTAGCGTCAGAGTTAAGGGCAAGGGACCCAATGATTGATTAGCTGACATGCATGCATGCGTGCGTTGTGCTGCGTACCTGTACATGTACCCGTATATATACGTTGAGTGTCTATCTGGTGAGCGAAAAGAAAAGAAACTTGCGTGACCAGTACGTACGGTTCGATGCCGAGTTTAGCCATGCACGCATGCACCAGTCATCTGGACCTTTTTGCTCACAGGTTATTGTAGTGCGTACTGCGTAGGACGCTACTACTCCTCTCCATGCAACAAATCGCATGCTGCTCACTGGGCACTGGCTAGCCAAGTTCATCTGCACATGCATGCCACGATCATCAAATTAAGCAAGGCCGGTCTGAATCGAGCCCCCATGCCCATCAATCACTTGGCAGTGCTAATGGCAGATTCGCACCGGCAATGAACGTGCACAATTGTGCACACTGACAATTAGTTGGGGTGAATTGATCCCTGTCGATGCAATGAAAAGAAAGGTTAGGTTGATCCCTAGCTCTCTAGGAGCAGCTGTATGTGCCGTCCAGGGGACAAAATCACTGTTCTGACCCTTTTGATAATCTTTGTCACAAAATGAACTCGACATAAAAGTATTTCACGATCTGATCTTTTTGGCAACGCCAGAGACCGTGGCGTTTCTGCTCCACATGGAAACGCCGAGATAGCTTGCGTTTCTGCTCCACATGAAAACGCCGAGGTAGCTCGCGTTGCAGCCCATGTGAAAACGCCAGTGTATTTGGCGTTGCTTCCCAGGCTAGAAACGCCATGAGTGTTGGCGTTGCTGCCCTTATCGTACATAGTACTACGTACTCGGTGTTTGTTTTGGCGACAACACGGGAGGGGCTCAGTTCAGGCAACGCAGCCTAGGCACCCCATCATCCACAGGCTCCTCCTCTGCTGCACAAGCCGCATTCAAAACAAACACCAATCAGTTCCAACAATTACGACAAAAATTAAAGAAACCAATTCCAGCAGTAACTAATTACAGATTATTTTCTTGGGCCGTATGTTTGACAAAGGGAGAGAGGCAGTATGGAAGGCCGGACCATTTCAGTAGGCTACTAGTACTGCTCCTAGCTCACGGTGGCGTGCAGTGAGCTAGTGATCGCTAGGGCAGGGGCTACGTAGTATTATGTACTATATCAAGGGCAGCAACGCCAACTCTCATGGCGTTTCTAGCCTAGGCAGCAACGCCAAATACACTGGCGTTTTCACATGGGTTGCAACGCGAGCTATCTCGGCGTTTCCATGTGGAGCAGAAACGCAAGCTATCTCGGCGTTTCCATGTGGAGCAGAAACGTCACGGTTTCTGACGTTGCCAAAAGGGTCAGATCGTGAAATACTTTCATGTCAAGTTCATTTTGTGACAAAAATTGCCAAAAGGGTCAGAACAGCGATTTTGTCCGAGCGAGGGCAGGTCCAAGATCTCCCACCTGCTCCTGCTGCCCCCAGAGCTTGCTAGCTAGCTCCTATAGTCGTGTAGGCCATCGGAGGCATGTGTCAGCCGGACCCCTACCAGCACCGCGACCACCATTTCCACGCCGCGCGATTCGATTCGACAGACCTTGATCATCCACTGTACGGACGGACGGCGCATGTTGCTTGTCCTGTTCTTTGACCTACGTATGTACCTTGGTTTACCTACCTAGCCTACCTACGGCCGTGCTAACATAAGCCTTGCATGCATGTGGATCATGTCGTCCGTGGAGCCGGAATCACTCCCCCTCCAGTGCGACCATGGCCGAGATCTATCCATCCAAGCACCAAAGATGCATGGCCTCCTCCATCTCAAAAGAAGAAGAAGAAGGAGAAGAAGAAGAAGATGCACGGCCTGCATGATTGACTGGCTGCCAGGGCGCCGCCGTTGTCCGACCGCCAGACACGCATCCTTGTTGCTTCTAAAGTGTGTAGGTCTGCTGCTGTCTCGGCGTGTATCTTGGACTGAAGAAGCTCCGGCCACAACGGCTGCCCGCCCGCTCATCTTGGATGCAACCGGAGTGATGCGGCGGCACCGGCTGGCCGCCAGCTCATCTAAGAGCCTGTTCGGAGCCATTCCACTCCGTCAAATCTTCAGCTCCACTCCCCGTTCCTAGATAGCTAGCTCCTCATGACAAATCAGGAGAAGACAGCTTGTTCTGTAACCAACTCCACTCCGTAGTCTGGATTACTAGCCCCCCACCGCACATCGATCTGGTTTGACACTGCACAGTACATGCATGTGTTCACTTGTGCCAAGGATGCAGAATCGGGTTGTCACTGAACTAGCTAACAACATCTCATAAAATTTATCTATGAGAAAGCATGAATTTATCAAGCAAGGTAAAAACTATAGGATTGTAGCAAATATACACACATGCATGTGGTAGAAACTAGTGTGTACTCACATTTATAGTAGAAGTGGAAGTCACCAAGCAAGATCAATATCAGTTGCTAGTTTATTACGGAACCGATCCATGTATTTATCGCTAGCCTCCCAGGTTGAGGCGTCTGATGCATTTGGAGGGATGGCGTACCGCTGATACCTTGAAGGGATAGTTGGGACATATATAGTTTGGATTTGTGTCGACTCGAAGAAAGTGAAATCCCCCTTATTATGATATCGAACATAGTTGTGCAGGGTCATAGTTGCAGCTACTATCATCTTCTGAGTTTCAACTAAATAATTGGGCATCTTTAGTACAATCTGCCACCTCATTTTCCAAACGCCAAACGCTCTCTCGATCACATTACGCTTGGATGAGGGTATCTTGTTAAATTTCTCTTTGGGTGTTCTTGGTGCCGCACCTCGATGAAAATCAGGCACGTGGTACCTCTCTCCCTTGTAAGGTGCCAGATATCCAGGTCTATTAGGATAGCTTGCGTCCAGAAGATAGTACTTACCTACAAACAACATGCAGATTGCATGTATGCATCCGAGCTGTCGGGGACGAGGACGAGGCCCTGGTGGTCTCAGCCGCCAGAGGTCCACTCAAACCATATGCCCCCAAGGTTGTTGCCGAACATTAAAGCCGCTTTGGATGAGGAGCTGGGCGAGGAGACGGCGAGGTCGTAGGGGTGCGGATTTGGCCGGAGGGGTGGCCGGGAAACTGCGGCGGCGCAACGCTAGGGTTCCATGGTCGGGGGAGGAACCTGGGAGTCACTCAGATTAGATCGAACCATCAAGTTAGGGAGTGGGGAAGTGAGGGAGTCGTGGTGAGCTTTGTTTTAGCGACTCCACGAGATTCAACTGCAATCGGCTCCGCTTCACTCTTTGGACTTCGTGGAGTTGTATCATTCGGTGCTTCTCGACCCGCTCCCGGAGCAGAGTTGTGGATTGGAGTTGCTTCGGACACATCCTTAGTGACGAACGGAGAAAACTTCAGCCACGGCGGCAAGGGACGGAGCCGTTGATAAGACTACCCATAGTGGGGAGCAACTTAGACAAGCAACATGCATATGTTACTAATCTATATGTTACAACCTATATAGTGGGGAGTAGCATATGTATGTTGTCATGCAACACTTCATTTATTAGGTTATAAACTCATCTTGTCTTGATACATGTGATGTTACTCATAGGTATCTTACTCAAATCATCTTTTCCTCATTAAATCATTGCCACATAAGCAAATTTGCTGAGTTGTGCCCTATGTTACTGTTAAATTTACTCCCACTATGGACAGTCTAAGGGCATCTCCAATGGCAACCCGCAAATTTCCTCCTGCATCCATTCGCGGACAGGGGGAGACTAGTACGCGGATACGGATACAGGAGGACGTCATCCAACCGTAGTCGCATACATTTTGACAACAACTCGGACCAACCTGACGAAATTCGTGCAAACACAGCCGGATTTCATGCAAACACGACGGATTTCATACAAACACGAAGGATTTCATTACATTTCGAACATCTAGAACAAAAAAAAGACCCGCCCCTAAACCTATCCTATGGCGGCGGCGCCCATCGCTCATGCCCGTGTCGTCCTCCATCCGTTGTATCCATGACCACCGGCGATAAGACCGATGAAGTGAAGGTGAGGTCTCCGACGAGGAAGAGTAGAACACGGGAGATGGACCGGCCCACATGAGACACAAGGCCTTGCCACCTCCCGTGCCCTACACATCCTCGGAAGAGTCCGCGCCCTGTCTGTCGCCGATGGACGTGAGGTCCACGAGGGAAATGGTGGCGCCTTGGCTGTCATCGTCACATCGGGCCGCCTGATGGTTCGTCGGCAGCGCGTAGGAGGCGCAACTTGCGTTGTTCTCCTCTGCGAGTGCCTGGAACAGTGCCTCTGCGGCGGCCGCTTCCTGGCGAGTGGCAGCTTGAGCGCGGATGGCATCATAGATGGCACGCTGCTCAACGGCGAAGTTCGGGTTCGTCGTTGCCATGGCCACCAGGCCCTCTTCGCTCGCGCGCTCGCCATCGTTTGACCCAACGCAAGCCGATGTTGCTCCGGAGTCCGCTCTAACGCCGGCGTATGCGCCGGAGCAGTCAACCCCTCCGCCATGGCGCCATTGTAGTGCGCCTGCGCCTGCGCCATGGTGTAGCCGGAGCACACAGGAGGCGCGGGAGCCGGGGCGGTGTCATCGGAGCCTGTATCCATCGTGGTGTCATCCTCGTCGTCGTCGGAGACCTCGGGCGGCTGGCAAGCAGGCCTCGATCCGCCTGGCACGACGGCTCTACCACGCGGCGGCAAGGGCGGCCACCTCCTGCTTCATCTCAGGGGAAAGGTTGTCCCCACAGAGCATCGCCGCCTGCAGTCAGGGCGGATGTGGTGCAAGAGAGGAGGATGTGAAGAGGATGTGAAGCGGATGCGTTGTGCTATGGAGATAGCCGGGTGTGGCGCCCTTAAATAGGGGATTCTGGTGAGGCCATGCGTCAATGCGGGACGCCTGAGTGGGTTTCTCGACCGGCGAGCCTGCTTAATGGCGGCATACGAACGGACAGGGCATTGAACACGCGTGGTAGATATCCGTCCAGTCATGCGTCTCTGACACTGAACCTGCACGGACACCAGAAAGGTGTCGCGGGCGACTCCCTCGGCCAGCGAGCCGCTTCAATGCCAACTTTAGTGAGAGATCGCGTCCGCCCTTCAATGGGGAGAGGCCGCTCTACAGCGGCATGAATGCGGACAGCTGACATCGGACAGGAAGCCCGTGCGGGAGGTGGGAGGGGTTTTTGATGGGCCAGGGCGGTCAGAATCGGGTGAAGTAGCAGTTCGTATTCCCGCAAACCTCCCCATGTTTGTCTCTAGCCGCGTCGGGGCCATCCCACGAACCAATACATGACCGCGTTGGATGTCTTTCGCGGTCCAAATCGCATGGCCTGGACCATTGCGAAAGGTTTGCGGGCCCTAAAAGCAAGAAAAATTGCCGAAAACTTCGGCAAGATGACTGAAACCGTGCCGAGTATAGGCAGCGAGGCACGCAGCGCACCACGTACCAGCAGTCATGGTCATGGCGTCATGCCCATGGTCAAATAAAGCAACGGTGAGCAGAAATTAAATCCGCCCAACCCCCCAACCAACCCGCGCAGATAGTCCACTTGAAAATGATATCCCTGAGGACGCAGCTGCGACCCCGCTCGCTCTCTAGGGTTCCTCCCACACCCCCCTCCGCCGCCGCCGGCCTTCCTAGCCCCCCCCCCCCCCCCCCCCCGTCGCCGCCGGCCGTCCCCGCCCCCCTGCCCCCCTCTCCCCCTCCCGGATCCGCCCCCGCGCCGCCTCCCCGGGAGGTGGCCGGGGCGGCGCGAGCCCCTCCCCCCCCCTCGGCCGCCCTCCTTCCCCCTTCCCTCCCTGCCGCCGCCGACGGTCGCCCCCGGCGCTTGGCCGGGTGGTGTTGGCGGCGGCGGGACTGTCTGTCCCCGCGCGCGCGGCTCCCTGCCCGGGGCATGGGGGCGGCGGCGGTGCTCCTCGGCTCGGCGACGGACCGGCGACCCGACGGCAGTGGCCGGCGGCACGCGAGGTGGTGGCGTGGCCCCTTGGCGGCGAGAAGGCGTGGTGGCGCAGGTTGGCCGGCGACGCGCTCCCGGCCCAGATCTGGGCCCTGCGGGCCCCATCTGGGTCCTAGCGGGCCGGCCCCCGGCGTGGCTTCGTCGTCGTCTGTGTGGTGAGGAGGATGAGCAGCTCGGAAGGGGGGCGGCGACGCCGACGGCGTGCCTGCTGCAGCGCGATGGCGGGAGCTTTACGGGCGTGGAGGGCCCGGCCGGGCCTGTGGGCCCACGGGCCTGGTATGCTCCTGCTATTGTGTCCGGTCGGCTACCGTCGTTGACGGTGGAGGTTGTGCCCTCCCGCGTGCCGACGGTGCTGCGGCCCCTAGTCCCGGCTCCTATTCCCCGCTGTGCAGGCCTCACTTCGTGGTGCCGTGGTGAGACGGCGTGGAGGCTTCATGACCGCGGTGGCGCAAGATGGTGGTCGGTTTGGTGGCAGGCTCTGGAGCATCCGAGGTGAAGGTTGGGATCGGGGGAAACCCCTGTCGGCCTGGCCGACACCGACGCGGCGGCGCCGGTGGGTGCCGCCGGACCTTCCTGGAGGGCGTCGGGGGCTACCCTTCCTCTCGCCTCGTCACGTACCGGGGGAAACCCTTGGCAGCAGCGTCGTCATCGTCGCGGTCCTTCTTGAAGGTGTTGATTGGTACCGGTGCTTCGGAGCCTTGGAGCTTGGTGGGAGATCTTCGGTGGGCGCAGTGGTCGTGAAGCTTCTTCGTTTTCGTCGATCTGCCGTTGTCGGCATTTATTTCTCTTCTTTTTTCTCTTTCGTTTTTTTTTGGTGTGATTGTGCTGCTTCCGCCCAGCACCTATCGTTAGCTGTATCGGTTGGTTGTTTTGTAATACAAAGGGGAAACCCTTTTTCGTTAAATTAAGCAAAGGTGTTGATTCTCCAAACAGCCATTGGTGGCACTCCACGTACGTACGTGTGAGGGCCGGCCCCTACCACCATCATTTCCACGCCGCCGCGTGATTCACTCGACACGACAGCACTTGTGCAAGCACTGTACGGACTGCGGACGGCGCGCGCATGCTGCTTGTCTTATTCTTGGACCTACCTTGCTAGCCACGAGCCCACGACCGAGCTAAGCTTTGTGGTAATCTCGATCGACCCGTGGAGCGGGAATCACGTGTCGTCCCGTTGCTGAAGCTTAGTGAGCTACGCCGCCGTAGCAGCAGCAACAGCAGCGCAAAGCGACAGCAACAACAGCAGCGCCGTTGCTGGAGCTAGTACTACATGGAAAATGTTTCACAAGAATATGAGGCTATGAAAAATGTTTCACAAGAATACGAGGCCAACTCCAATGCACGATCTCAAATGGTCCGGTCGTGTTTGTTTGGGGTAACGGACACAAATAGTGGTCCAATGCACAGGAGCGAAATGAAAAATGTTCGTTTTCTGTCTACTTTTGATTCATTCTTGGCCTAAATTTGGACCGCGTTTGCATCGAAACGGACAACGTGCGGATGGATGGGACACGCGTCCTTGTCCTCCCCTGGCCCGTCCATCACGGAAACAACACCCCCACTTTCCCTCTCTTTCCCCAAAACCCTCCCGCGCCCCCCTCTCCTCCCTACTCCATGGCCGATGCCGCAAAGAAACCCGACAACCCGACCGCCACTGCGCGCCCCGCGAAGAAGAAGGGCCCGAAGAAGCCGCGGTCGGAGCTCACACCGGCGGAGCTCACGCGGCTCGACGATGAATCGGCCAAGAGGAGGGCCCGACGGAACGTTGCGGCGGAGAAGAAAGCCCCTGCCGACTACGCCGCCGAGGCCGCCGTGTTGCAGGCCACGCAACAGAAGGCTGCCGTCGATGACAAGGAGTACATCGTCGCCAAGGTGCACGCCCTCCTCGTGCTAGCACAGTCCTCGCCGACCATTCTCTCGATCGCTGCCATGGCTGCAACTAGCACATGCTCGTCGTCCGTTCGCCCTCCGCAATGTCCGTCGCCTAGCTCCTCCAAAACACCAGAGACGGCCTGTTTTCATCCACCCATGTACCATGCTCAGACCCGATTCTTCACATTGTTGGTCCCTCATCAAAGATTGCCCCAAATCAGTATGCCGCTCTAAAGAAGAAATGAGGGAAGGCGACCATGGCTGGGGATGGAGATTTGGTGAAGAGGCCGAGGGGCAAGACCAACTCGAAGATTGACGAGAAGAGTGATGCGGCATCTTTCGCCTAGGAAGAAACTTTGCACGGCATGATGACTCAAAAGGAAGCGAGGGACGAGAATAAGCGCCAGGGAAAGGAGGAGCAAATGAAGATATACTTGGAGCTCCAAACAAAGAAGCTTGACATGGAGGCCGCCAAGAAAAGGAAGCTCAACATCGAGGAGGCCACCAAAATGAAGTAGCTTGCGATCGAGGCCACCAATGTCGAGACAAAAAAAAAGAGGTTGCATTAGCAGTCATGAGTGTGGACTTGACCAACATGTCCCTGAAGAGAAGAAGTTGGTTCGATAGCCGACAAAAGTAAATGTTCGACCGAGACGACATGAACTAGGGAGGGCTCGGCCGTGGACTATGGCCCTTTTTTTAAGGCTGGCAAGTGTGCTGGCTGCATTGCCGACGACAAAACTTGGGGTTCATTTTGAAGGCTTGCAAGGATGCCGACCGCTGGCTTTGTTGCCGGCGAAAGATTTGGGGGGTTGATCATTCTGTAGCCTGGCATATGTATGCCGGCCGCTGGCTTTGTTTCCGGCGTGAACTACGGCCGCTGACATGAACTACAATTGCGGTGAGAAAATTTCATCTGTAAACAATTCTAGACAGTCGGACGGGATGCGTCCGCACGTTGGAACGACCACCGCATCCTGGGAAACGACCAGACGCCGCCCCCTTACCCTACCCAAACGGACAAAACGGACGTCCCTTTGGCGTCGTGCATTGGAGTTGGCCTGATGCGGGAATCATGTGTATCAAAAGAATGTTTCACAAGTATATGAAAAATTGACAATGTGTATTGGAACATGTGTTGAAAAAATAATAGAAAAATACCCCCCCCCCCCCCCCCAAAAAAAAAAAACAAGTGAAGACACACATAACAACTAAAAAAGAAACAAAACGAGAACCAAAGTAATAAAAAAACGAAAGAAAATTGAAGGAAAACCTAAACAAAACCGTGCCACTAGGCCGTTCCTTGAGAAGACGTTATATTGCGTCAACATGGCAACCTCCACACAGGGTGTTCCCTCATGGTGGGCTGGCCCAATATCACTAGTTGTTGTACCAAGCTTTGTAGCTAGTATTGGGCCATTGTCTCAAAAAAAAGCTAGTATTGCGCCACTTTTTTTTTGTTGCGTCTGGTTTTTGGTTTTTTCATAAAAAGGTTTTCAATTGGTTTTATTTTGCACATTGGCTTCCCCCATTCTGCTCAATGTGCCTCCGCAGAATGATGTCCTCCTCACTAGTCCATGCAATCCTCTTTCCACCATGGTTTGCCATCGAATCACTGCAGAAAGATAACTCAGTTAGACACAAAAGAAGAAGAAAATAAGAAACGAGAACATTTCTAGAACAATTTTATCAAAAAGTGAACAATTTTAGAAATTCCAAATAAAAATTGAAGTTTTGATTTTTTTGTTTTTTTCGAAAAAAATAAGAAACGAGAAAAATATATAAAAATAAGTAAAGAAAAAAACTACACTTGACTATTCATAAAACGGTAAAAAGACTTGGCAGGAACCTTCTAGAAGGTTCTCAAAACCGGGATCCCTGAAACGTAGAGTAGATTAAAATAGGTCGGCCCATCTTACAAAGCCTAGCGCGGCTTCCTAAAGAAAAAAGGGGATGGACTAGTCAGCGGGTACCCCTTCGAGGGAACCCAATGGACGTGCGGAGGCGTAGTGCGCCCAACTGTTGGCATGTGTCTCGTGCTGGCGCACCCGCGGGATCACGTTTTGTTGCATGTTTTTTTTTTCGTTTTTGGATTTTACTGTTTTTCTAGGATTTCATGCTTTTTTATTTTTTTTCATTTTCCTCGCATGTAGCACACTGTTATTCTTACATTCTGATGGCAATACTTCAGGCGCCACTATGTATGATCAGCGAAGTTAAGTTTAATTATTCAAGGTATGTGAGCTGCACGGTGTATGTTTCTGGGATGCGTCCAAACTACGCGGGAGAAATTCTTCGATTGCCTCTATTCTGAAGGTCGTTGCCCCGAGTCTTGAGAAACTGGAATTTGTTGTCTAGATTTTAGTATATGTTGCCTCCAGTAATTACATTTGTATATTTGTTGTATAGATTTTAGTTTATATGTATGAATGTATTCACCAACTTTTGCTATGATTACCATTCATTTCCTTGTTGCTCGTGTGGTCCCTAAGTTCCCTAACTCATGCTTATGTTCTTTTGAACTATGCAGATGGATGCCGGTGCGTATCCATTTATGAGTGTGAAAATTAACGGGAATCCTCCCTGAAGTCCACACACCCATCTAAAGAATGTGCGCATGACGGGATTTGTTGGCTTTAAGGGCCAAATTGAGCATGCATTTTATATTCTCGAGAACGCACGGTAGCTCGAATCCATGACAATCGGCCCATTTGGTCTAAGCAAGCTCGATCGGAGGAAAATGGGTGTTGCGCGCGTGCTGAGGCAGATGCGGGCACAAAGGACGTCCTTCGGTGGTGAGGAGAGGCACCCGTGGCAGTAGACCGGAGGATGGTGTGGCGGCGGCCGCAACGGTGGACCGGAGGATGGTGTGGCAGCGGCCACAGCGGTGGACCGATGGATGTTGTGGCAGCGACAGGGGCCTGCGAGTACATCGGCGGCGGCGATGAACTAGCAGTAAACTGAGCACTGAATTAGGGATCGAGGGTTTCCTCTTTTCGCCCTCTGCCTTTGTACTGGGCCTTAACCCTGTGAGCCCAAACGCACACGAAAATAGAAAAAAAAGGTAGGTCTCTACTACAAGTTCGCGCGCAATGAAAATCCGATGGCGCGAAGGGCAAATTGTGATTCCTATGGGCCGCGACGCACATGGATATGCTTTTCCTGTGAGTTTAGTTAAAACCTAAAGGAATATAGAGCAAAACTCCTGTGGGCTGAGCCCTAGCCTACAATAATACGCTATTTCTTCTGAGGTTTTGCGGGGCCGGCAGGAAAACAGCTTGGCTCACAGGCTTAGTCCAGTTTCTGATAGTGTGGATATCTACTATATCTAAATAGTAGTCCTCCACTATCTTATTTCTCTTGACATGCAACCTACCCACATCAGCAATAGACATGCAGCCATCCACCTCAGCAAATCTGCCACCTCAGCATTCCACTGTTCCCAGCGTTAAAACTCTCGCCGCTGAGTCTGCCTTGACCTCCCAACTTGAATTCCCGCTGATTACGTGTTTGCTGCCGATGTCTCTTCGCGGCCGCAACCTCCGAATTTCCAGCAACAAATGCACATAAAACGGACGGAGGGGTGAATGCATCCGAGCATTCATTGTCCTCCAAGGATCCGCCTAATCGTGTTGCCATCTCTTGCACCGATCTCCACTCAAGCCGGTCTCACTCCGAAGATGAAAGTTCACGACCCAGGCCCTTCCACTTCGTTAGACTAACTCGCGGACAATTAAACGAGGCAGCCATTAAACGAGACAAGGATATATATATATATATTTTTTTTTTTTACTTAGGGGACCGGCTAGAGGTCAGTCGACTGAAAACCATATTTGGGTCAGTCGACTGGCCGGGAAATTGTTTCAGTCGATATGGCAATAGATTTTGGTAACCCGACTGTACATCTTCAGCAGCAGTGTGACGCCAGGATGGCAAGAGCTGACCGTCCTGGTGCAGCACAGAGCTGGCCGATGACCCATCATGTGCCATGCATGAACGGCAACAATATTAGGACTAAGGAATACCATGGACAGGGCCGGTCCTGAGGTTTCAGGGGCCCGGGGAGAAACTATAATCTGGGGCCCTTCGGGGCCCTTAGTATAAATTTTTAACTAGTAATCATCAGATGTAGATACTTTTTATCAAAGGAAACAATTAAGTGCATCCAAAATCAGTGTGCATATCACATAATGTATTACATATTACCTCAAAAATTCCTCCTAACATTCTGAGATGCAAAATCACTAATGATAGTATCAATATCAATTTCATCAAGCATTTTTTTCTCAATGCATAAGGTTGCCAAGCCATTTAATCTCTCTTGCGACATTGTAGATCTCAGGTAGTTCTTCAATAATTTCAACTTTGAGAAACTTCTTTCAGCCGATGCCACAGTCACAGGCATAGTAAAGAAAATCCGATATGCAATAGAAATATTAGGATAACAATCTGCTTCTCTGACAAACTCAAAAATCTCCATAGCTGACATTGCTCTATCGGGCAAAGTTGACTGCATAACAGTTAACTCAGAAATCAGATCATTTAAATCAACATCGGATGAACCACTTGAGGAGAAAGAACTTGCAAATTTAGTGCAACTGTCTTTAAGTTCAGAATGGTCCAATGACTTCAGGGACGTCGAACTCATTAAAAATCCAAATATATTTTTGAAGGATTCAAGTTCTTCAAATCTGATTTTCAGTGAAGTGGACGCCTTATCAACCATGACCAAGAAATAATTGACTTTAAAGTCCTTCTCAGCTTCAAACATTGCTTCATCATTATCATCCTCATCAAATTGTTTCTTCCTAGAAACATGACGCTTTACTGGAAATGATGGGTCAACACCCATTTCAGCTGCAATTTCTTTGGCAATTATCACACTAGAAGCAAACCCTTCCTCTCTATAAGTGTTAAAATAAGTCCTCATACCATCTATTTGAGTTTAGGCAGCCTCAATGCACATGGATGGTGATTGCAACTTCCTGCTCACTGTATCTACAGCAAATAGAATCTCATGCCAAATGACCATGCCAAGTATGAACTCATAGCTGCCAAGCACATCAAACAATTTTTTTGCATCACTCCTATCCTTGGGTTCGGTACCACTATCTTCACTTAACTCAAGTAGAGCTGATCTTATGTTCGGAGCTTGAAATCTAATTGCTTTTACACTTTTGATCCGACTCTCCCAACGAGTATTGCTCAAAGATTTCACAGTTAAATCTTTCACATGGCTAACAAAAACTTTCCATCTTTTAGTAGAACCACTAAATAGTACATATATTCGTTGCACAATTCCAAAAAAAGAAACAGCTTTACCACAAGATTTAGCCATATCACAAAGAGTGAGATTGAGACTGTGGCAAGCACATGGCATATACAAAGCTCTTGGATTTATATCAAGCAACCGACTTTGCACCCCCTTGTATTTTCCTTTCATATTGGATCCATTATCATAACCTTGGCCCCTAATGTCATCAATATTAAGATCCAAGGACCTCATGGAATCAACCAATACCTTGAAAATTCCCAAACCAGATGTGTCCTCCACTACCAAAAAACCAAGAAAGTACTCCACAATTTGTATTTTTCCATCACACATATGAACACATCGAACCAACAGGCTCATTTGTTCTTGATGACTCACATCCGGGGTACAATCTAGGATAATAGTGAAATATTTGGCCACTTTGACAATCTTGATGATAGAATTTCTAATGTCAGCAGCCATAAGAGAAATCAACTCATTCTGAATTTTATGGCTAAGATAATGGTAATGTATATCTTTGCTCTGAATACGCCTAAGATGATCTTGCATTACCAAATCAAATTCTGCAACCATCTCCACACAAGCTAAGAAATTGCCATTGGAATCATCATAAAGTTTCTCGCTGGATCCTATAAAAGCCAAATTGCGCTTACCAAGAAATTTCACAATGGCAACTATTCTTAATAAAACTTGTCTTATGCGTTCCTTCTCCTTTGTGATTTGCTGTTGTAACTCTTTATCAATTGTTTCATGCTTGCTGAGTCTAATTCTCAGTTCATTCCAAGAGTTCATGTTCGTAATGTGGTCTTCACTAATATGCCGCCAATCACAAAACCCTTCATGCCCCAATGCACTCTTGCGTTTATCAGAATTGAAAAGCTTACAACAAAAACAAAACACTTTTTGTGCGTGTTTTGAAAAAACTAACCATCTCCTATCTCGCGCCTCTCCATTGCTCATTTTTCTTGAGTAATGGCTATACGAAAAATGTCGTAAATTTTCATCCAAAGGATATTTAGTGTTTTCTTCTTCCCTTTTAGGCCCCTTTTCCACTAATATGTCCCTCGCTTTGTTATCAAGACTACCCCAATTGCTTGGATCATAAATATCCACAGTAATAACCGGTTCCTCATCAACACTAGCAGATTCCGTCGCAGATGAATTAAATATGGGTTCATGATCACTCACATTGGTATCATCCATGTTGATGTCAACATCTTCTTCTGTAGGAGTAGGATCATCATCTTTCTGATTGGCATTAGTTTGGTCATCCACAAGAACTATTGCCAACTCCTCTGGATTTCTTGAAGTGCTCGTGTTGCTCTTATAATATTTAAAAAGGGATCCACTCAATGCCGCTTTCTCCTTATCTACCTCCTCCTTCTTTTTTCTTTTATGACTTCCGGATGGATACTTTCTACCCGTACCGGACATGACCTTGTTAAAATTGAAAGGAACAATTAGCTTTCACAATTAGCACAAAGCTAATTAAAATATTAGATTAACTATAGAAGATCTTCATATAATATCATGATAAAATCTGGTAGGGCATAGTATAGTACCTTCTCTCTGTAATCTAATCTGGCTATGTGTGCTTGATGATTTGATCGCCCAACCAGCAATTCCTTATTGTTATTGACCTGTTGATTCTGGAATCAGGATTAGAGAAAAAAACTAGGAAGAAGAACATTAGAACAGGCAAGGGCAAACGGCAGAGCCGCAGAGGGCCCTGGAGAGACGTACTTGCTACAGTTGGCAGTCGTCATCTTGTTCCGTTGACCGTTGTTCGTCAGGACGCAGAGGCCGTAGAGTTGAACGAGCGAGAGCCGAGACGGCGATTAGACGAACAGAATAGGTAGCGGCGGCCAGCGGAAGAACAGGCTAGCGATCCGTCGATCCAAAGGAAAAGAACCGGTGAATTCAGTGATTCCTTTTGTTCACGTCCAAACTCCCGTGCCTATTAGCCTGTACGTGGTGCAAACATGGGCTAGGCCCACATCTCCTTTTCTTTCCAAGGCTGAGGCGTCCTTGTCTCGTACGTGGAGTTTTACCATCAATTTTCTTTTCGCTCGCACTAATACCTGTATCGTAGCCTACGTAGACATACCTGGGAGGGGGCCCGTGGCTTTTGGGGGGCCGGGGCGGCCGCCCCGTTCCCCCCCCCCCCCCCCCCCCCCCCCCCCAGGGCCGGCCCTGACCATGGACTGTGGCAGGGAGCTGTTAATTACCGTGCAAAATCATTTTCTGCATATTCTTAGAATATCACATTTTTTTATAATTACCATTGTTTTAATTATTGTGAGCTGTTTACCTGAAAACCCAAAGAAGAAAAAGACTCGGTCGCCCAAATTTCGGATACTTGTGATGCTGTCACCTTAAACAATAAATGAAAAAAATAAAGATAAACAAAAACAAATATGAAATTTCCTAAGGAAAACTTAAAACAAATAATGACAACATTTGCGCATAATTTACACAGAAATTGCACATTTTCATAATATGCAAAATAAGCATATACTAGCGAAATTTTGGCAAAAAGGAAGTTTTCTGAGAACGAATAAATTAGTGACATTGGTATTACCCTGAAATAAGTAATAAAATAAGATAAAACTAAAACTAAATCAAAATACTTAAGCTTTACAAGGAAGAATGAATTAGATACATCGGTATTACCCCTTTAAGAAGAAAGAAAATGAAAAAAAAGAAAAAAAGAAAAAAATTGCACACGCTTTACACAGAAATTGTGCGTTTGTATGACATACAAGAAGAAGCATATAGTAATGGAAGTTTGGCAAAACAAGTTCTAAGAAGAAGAAACAAATTAGTGTCATTGGTATTACCCTTAAAAAAGTAAGAAAATAAAATAAAAACTAAAAATAAATCAAAATCATTAAATTTTCTAAACAAGAATGTATTAGTCACATTGGTATTACCCTTTAAGAAGAAAGAAGGTGAAACCAATTCTTTGAAAAGCTTGCACACAACTTTACAATGAAAATTACTTTTTTTGGTTACATGCTACAAGCATATAATAGTGCAATTTTCATACTCGAATATAATTTACGCACATATTGTATAGTACTTGTGTGTATACATTTACATAACACCCAACACCGCACAAATACCCATACAGAAAAAAAAACGAAAAAGGACAAAAATGAAAAAACAAATACAAACATAAAAAAGAGGTAATGGGTGACAGGCTTCAAGAATCGCACACAATTTACACAGAAATTATGCTTTTCTATAATATATGCAAGAATAAGTATATTCACAAAAAAAGAAGTTTACAAAGAATGAATGAATTAGTAGCATTGGTATTACCCCTTAAAAGGAAACAAAATAAAATAATAACTAAATCAAAATCAAAATCGAAATCATGAAGCTTTTAGATGGGAAAAATGAATTAGTGACACTGTTATTACCCTTTAAGAAGATAGAAAAAAAATAAAAAAAATAAAGGTTCTAAGAAAAAATGAATTCATGTCGTATTACCTTTTAAGAACAAAAAAACTTGCGTACAACTATGCAATAAAATTGCATTTTTTAATATGCAAAGACTATACATATAATAGTGCAATTTACACACATATTGTTTTAGTAGATGTGTGCATACTTACAAACAAAAATAATAAAAACAAAGAAAACCCGATTAAAAAACAAAGAAATGAAGCAGACATAAAACACAAGTGAAAAAAGGCACGCACAAATTGACATGCTTTCCATCCGTGCAAGTGCGTGCAAGAGTCCTGAGCTGGAGACATGCATGCACGAGGAGGCTGCATCATGCACTTAGCAATGAAATGCATGAAATCGACTGAACAAATAAACTGGTCAGTCGAATCTATGGTGAGCTCCCACAGACACGTACACAAAGCACCTTGAATCAACGGCTGCAAAATTGACTGACCAAAAATAGAAATTCAGTTGCCTGACATATAGCTAAAGTGTTTACTTGAAGATGATAACTGTATATAATGACCATTCAGAAGAAAAGTTTAATACTCCATCCGTAAACTAATATAAGAACGTTTAGAACACTACTTTAGTGATCTACACGCTCTTATATTAGTTTATAGAGGGAGTACATAACTAGAACGCAGAGCATTTATGACTGACGATTGGTCGTCTTTATTCCTCTTACTATGTGGGACTGCAATGGGGGTGTGATCTGCATGTATCGATCAGATGCCGCAGCCAAGAAGCCTGGGCTCGACCCCCATGGCTTCGAGTTGGTCAGCTATACGCTCAATCTCTTGTGTTGCAGTTTCAACGATGTCCTGAACCTCCCTGCGTGCGTTGGCCAACTCCCTTCTGAGCTTGTTCCGGGCCTCCATCTTGAGGATATCTGAGCGCTCGGGATACGGGTGTAGTGGGTGAGCGCCATATGTTTCGTCTAGCTCCTGTTTGTAGCGCTCAAGGAGACCGGCGGTAGCCTGTTTCTGTGCGGCGGCATGATCACCCGAAGCGTTGTTGTCATCGGGGCGGCACGGGTCGTAGCACCCGTACGCTGTGAAGATGGCGTCGTGCTTCCCCTTATCGAGCGACAAGAGCAGGTCGTGCGCGTCCCCATAGCGCTTGGCGTCGAGGTGCGATTTCAGCAGCCTTTCCTTGGCGATCTTGCGGTCGCCGCTCGCCATGCCTAACCTGCGCCACTTGTTCGCCGGGAAGAGCCTGCTCATCATGGTCTCCATCTCAGTGCTGAGTTGACGGCACTTGTCCGCTTCCTCGTTGAGGTCGGTCATGTCTCTCTTCTTCCATAGCAGCATGTCATAGTTGGCTATGTCGATCTTGGCGTAGCCGAACTCGGGATACGCCACCAGATCCTGTAGCTTCTCGCACGACTCGAGGTCTGCGTAGGGCATGATGACGACGGTGAGCCTGGGGTCGTCCTGCTCCTGCTGCTGCTGTCCCGGAGCCGTCGGCGCCTCGCAGGCGTCCTCGAAGGCCTTGTAGTTGGCGAATTTGATGAGATGCCGTCCGTCGGCCTGGTTGGTGACGGTGACGTGGTCTTCCACGCCGTGGAGATCGGGGAAGCCGGCCGGCCCGTCCACCGCGTCGACGTAGAACCCTTTGAGCACCACGTCGAGGGGAACGCCGTGCGCCCTTGCCACCGCCCTCGCCGTCTCCAGACGGAGACCATCGCCCGTGGGAACCCAGTTGGCCGCCGCGCCGCCATTGCTAGGTTAGGGTATCAACTTCTCTATAGAACCACACGGCTGAAAATACTCGCACGCTTGTTTTGACTTTTGATGATGATGAGGAGGGTACGTGCCTGGCGTCATGAGTTAAGCCAGTGGGCCGCGGGCTTGGACGTGCCAAGCAACGCATAGCATAAAACGAAAAATCTCGGCCCTCTCGATTTTACGGCCCTAGCTAGAAAGCAAAATGGAATGGAAGAATCTCTCGAAAGAAAAAACCCGAATCGAAGGAGTATGTTTGCCGGTTGCCAGTTTCACAGCCGTGAAAGCTGATGGATAACGTTTTGTAATGAGAAATATAGTACAGTCGCAGGCATTCACGTTATGTACATACACACATAATCGTTTTTTTTAGGGTTACATACACACATAATCTTGAAACATGCTTTTGTTCACTTTATACATAAAGCAATGATGAATGAATGCTCTTACAAAGTAGATCAAAGGTAAAACGAAAGTTCATGAGTAGTCACACCCGAGACTACTCACTAGAAAAGAAACCACTTCTCCTTGAGAAACCATCGGACATCATCAAAACACACAAATAAAGTTGTCGCTGGAGAGGGCCGGCTGCCCTCTCACTACGGGCCATGGAGCGCCTCTCTTGCGTGCGGACAATGAGGACCGAGAGTGGAGACACCAAAGTCACGTGTAAAAGATAAGAAGCAACCGAGACCGTCCCACGTCTAAGCCAAAGGAGCTTCGAGACAGATCCAAGCTAGCCAGCCGAGGACGATGTGTCATGGCCAGAGGGTACCTGAGCTCCACGACGGCGGCCCCAAGAGGGTGTCGACGCTACGCACCACCCCGAGACCGAAGATAGGTGAAGGAGTTTCACCCGGAGCCCTAGTGCGAGGAGGGGGCCATGACGGCGCCCTCAAGAGGGTCACGACCCCCACATGCATCGTCGGCACCGGTGCCGGACAATTCATACTAGCATACACACATTCTACTCATATAAGCATCTTTGATAGATTGAGCATGCAGAGCTTGAGATTATCGAAGTTATCATGCACCTCATAGTTGACGGTCACACCATACCGCTAGAACTTGAATCTTGATGGACATATTTCAACACAAGGAACCTATCCAGCCGATGTATACCCAGCTTGCAGATTGATATTCCTTTCTATTGATTATCACAATATATATTCCTTTGTAGGTAAAAAATATATATGTTAATGTTTTGTTAACGTGCATGCCTTTTCGATTTTCCACTACACTCACTTCACACGATTCCATGAAATTCCCAAGCTAAGAAACTACGGTATGTTCTTGCTCATTTGATTTGTTTATTATTATTTATAAAAAATCAAAAATACGTAAAGAAAATAGAGAAACACAGAAATACAAATACATTGATCTTTTTGTTGTCGGTTGATTGTGCATTGTTTGGTGTGATCCTATCTTTGCGAGCTAGGGAATTATAAATTCACAATTATTCAAGTAAAGAAATCATGCTTATGTCACTTTCAAACAACAAAGCATGTAACTCAGCTAAATCATGGTAATTATACATAAATTGAGTCCAAAAGGTTAATCCATGTTAAATCAACACTTACACAATATCTTCATTGCTCAATCAAGGACATTCCATGCATTCGCGAACTGAACGTAGCACAAATGGTTAGGTTTCTTGTGGTGGAACCAGTCCACTAGGGTTCAAGTCCTACACTTGGCACTGGTGCTCTCATATTCCTAGATTTATTTCAGACTTTTCGACGGTGTTTGTTCAATGGGAGAAGACATTCCCATCGACTACAAAGGCGGCTATTATAGTATCTCGGAGGTGCTCATAGGGCTACAATGTGCGGTACGTGTGTTCGTAGAACTGAGTGTATGTGCATTTAGGAAAAAGAAGACCCTGCCACGATGAACAATACTAGCAGCAGCAACCCTCTAACCATCACACAAAAAAGGTTCCCCAAAAGCAACGCCTCCAAGAAGGAAACAATGCACAAGCGTTGTCGTTGCCCGGTCGAAGATCTTGAGATTTCACCCCGGAGAAAGTCCGAGTTCACCCAAAACAATGGCTTCAACAAGACCATTGGCAGGTACAACCAATAAAGGCCAGACCTTGGGGTTTCACCCTGGGAATCAAGACTCGGCACTCGAAGAGCACCACCAAAAATGCAGTCCTCCAGTCCTATCGCCCCCGCTTGCGGAGGCCGCTGTTACAAGTCACCGTACACCTGGCACACAATCTTCATCGCATCCAATACACCCTTTTACCAAAGCTTCAAGAGCTCCAATCGCAGCCGCCATGACTTTCCCCACCTCTATCAATGCCTTACGAATCTTTACTTAGACATGTCCCATGGCACCGATAAGAAAGCGAAGCTTCGCGTCGCGTCCTCATAAGGCCGTGTTGGTTGATAATATGAGCGCGCTCGACCGGAATTTTTCCGATCTAGATATCCAGGGGCGACATACGCCAATCCATATGGATATTCGACAGGGAAGGCCGGAACTCGTCAGCTGCCAGATCCAAGAGGTCAACATCGAGTAGAGAGATGACTTGACGGAAGAAAAGTGTTAGGGCCAAGATCCGGCAGAACCAGATCGGGACAAGCCACCACCATGGAAGGGAGGTCCACCTCAACCCAGCCCACCGTCGGACGGGCCCTCGCCTGAGCCGCGTGCGCCGGCAAGAGAAGTCCGGGCCGCCGGCCAGCAGTATCTCCTCCAGCCATCGGTGCGCCTCGCATTGTTTGCCATGGCCCAAATCAAGTGGAGCCGGCTGGACCTAGACGCAGCCGCCACCGCCAGGGGTCGCCCTAGCATCCGCGAACAGGATCCTCGAGATTGTGGATCAGATCAGATCTGAAGGCAGATGAAGGTTGGCCAATCCTCCAGAGGAAGGGAGAGGAGATTCGAACAGATGCATCCCGCCGCCGCCGTTAGCACCGGCGGCCTCCTTCGACGGTGGAGGAGGAGATGGTCGGCTAGGGTGGCCTGTGGTGTGGCGGCTGGGGAGGCCTCTAGAGTCGCCTGTAGGAGCGACCCGGGAGGCAGTTCTCTTTTCCCGGAGGTCATGAAGTACATAGTCGACAGGACCCGGCGACACCTACTCTTTCGTCCACTACGACATCAACACGATGGGCATGAGCACTGACAAACTGTACGGCGAGATAGACGTCGACAACATGTATGCTGGCGACCGGAAGAACATCATCTACCTGACAGTCGCCAAGGGTAGCGACAACAAGCTTATGACCTTCAGCGGCCGGTACAGGAGCTTCATCGCAGATAGGAAGTTGGCCGACGCAGACGTGCTTGTCCTGCGACCATCTTTGGCAACCTTGCCAGGAAACCGGTTTCTGAAGGGCGTGATTACGGTGGGTCGATACCCTGATGCCCTGGAACAGCTATGGACCTGCGTCAAGTGCTCGGAGGAGGGTGGCGCTGCACCCGAGGAAACCATGTCTGAGCTTGGCAACGATGTGGCTGAAATTAAGAGAGTCATCACGCACAACAGGTCGCCTCCTTACATGATGTCATGGCTGACTTGCCACCTGTGGCAGCGCGCAACCACCAAGGGCGCACTCTGCGTCTCGGGTGCTTTCACTATCCCAGGGCAGCATGGAGATGCAAAGCAGCAAGACGATCAGGCATAATACTGAATCGTACTACACATGTTGGAAATTTAAGTCTGAACTTTTGTTGATTCCTGTATGTGAATTCGTGTTAGTTTACATGTGCTGTTTGGCTTGCACGCCATGGTGAACCTGCCCAAGCATCGCTTACATAAAACTAATGGCACGGTCGAAAAGCTTCACGAAAGGTGGGCATTGTGCCTACGAGGCTGTCGGACAGTCAGTCACACCCAAATTGTTTTACTAGTTCTCAGTCACTTTTGTTCTAACCATTGGATTTACATTTTTCCATTGATCGCCGCTAATATTATCGGATTCTTAATCAACTTGAGTGATGGCCAACAAGCTTCATATCCCAACCTAGAGCAATAAATTGTACTTCTGGTTCATCACATAAACACAAGTCGGATCAGAGTCCATGAAAACGAACGAGGGCATTAGAGGGCAGGCTTTATCTGGCCGCAATGTCTGCCAGACACGTCAACAACAGCATGGCACCAAAATCACACTTAAGAGAGGGGATCAGCTAGAAAGGTAACAGAGACAGCTAGGTTTATTTTTTTAGATCACAAACTATGCGCGCTGATGCTGTCAATGATTATTACGGACAATTCGTCCGCTTGACTACAATGCTGGTAAAACTTTTCCAAGAACTAGAATGTGACGATTATTCTTCGACGGTCTTAACTAAACCGTGTAAAATATGACCGCAAACAAAGAGACAAATAAAAGCAAGAAAGAAAGAGCAAGAGCTGGTGTTCAGATCAGATATGACCGCAAACTGCTTTTGTGTAGTCTGAAGTCGACGACTTGCCACCAAGATCAGCGGTCCTGTACTTGCCGTCGGCGATGGTGCGGAGGATGGCGTTGTGGATCCGGTCTGCTTGGTCGTTGAAACGAAGGTGGCGCAGCATCATAACAGCACTGAGCATAAGCGCAGTTGGGTTTGCGAGGTTCTTGCCGGAGATATCAGGTGCGGAGCCATGAACAGCCTCCGCGAGACAAATGCCGCCTTTACCGATGTTGCAGCTGGGAGTCAGGCCCAGGCCTCCGATCAAACCAGCGGACAGATCACTGATAATGTCGCCATACAGATTCGGCATCACCAGCACGTCAAACGCGCCAGGGTCCTTCACGAGCTCCATGCAGCAGTTGTCGATGACCACCTCCTCGTACTTGATCTCAGGGTACTTGGCGGCCACCTCGCGGCAGCACTGGAGGAAAAGCCCGTCTGTCTTCCTCATGATGTTGGCCTTGTGGATCGCCGAGACCCTCTCCCTGCCATTGGCCTTGGCGTAATGGAAGGCGTACTCCGCCACCCTCAGGCTCGCCTGGCGGGTGATGATCTTCAGGCTTTCCACGACGCCCCTCACGACCTGGTGCTCAAGACCACTGTACTCCCCTTCCGTGTTCTCGCGGATCGTCACGAGGTTCACATCGTCGTATCTGGTCTTGTAGCCCGGGAGGCTGTTGCAAGGTCTGACATTGGCGTAGAGCCCGAGCTCCTTCCTCAGCGTGAGATTCAGAGAACGGTGGCCTTTTCCGATGGGTGTGGCCATGGGGCCTTTCAAGCCAACCTTGTTTCTGCGCACCGACTCCAGGCTTTCCCATGTCAAGAAGCTCTGTGTTCTCGGATCAACCTCCGTGCCGACGTAATGCTCTTCCCATTCTATTGGCACGCCTGCAACATTGATCACCTGCTTCACCGACTCGGTGATCTCCGGCCCGATGCCGTCGCCGGGAAAGAGGGTTGCGCAGATAGCCTCACCGGGCGACGTGGAGAAGGACAGTCCCGTCATCCTCGGTAGAACGCCCACCTGAAGCAGCCTTCGGAGTGCCATGCCTCCTCTCCACGGAACGACTCTGAAACAAGGAAAAAGGCAGAAACAACAATCAAACCTCCAGATTTCTAGGCAGGCATGGATGAATTTCCACATACTGGAACTTCTTGGTCACAATAAACGCGCATGCATGCATGCATCGCCATTCGCGAATCGATGGAAGATAGCGCAAGGAACGCCACGCCCGGCCGCCTGATCGTCCACGATCGGAACAGCGATTTCTTTTTTCCTTTTTGCAAGAAACCGCGAGATTGAGAGGAGGGAGGCCGGATCGAGGGAAAGCGACGGTGAGGGACGTACCGGAAGAAGGAGATTCGCGGCGGTGCGTCGACGGCGGCGGAGGCGAGGGGAGGGAGGGGATGAGACGGCTAGGGTTATGGATGACTATAACAGATTAATCCTCTCGACGCATGTTTGTTTGTAGAGCGCGTTATCATGTAGGCCCACGATACCCTGTCAAATTTGGCTTTTAGATCAAGAAAAGAGAACGTAATAAACCCGTAAAAGAAAAGAGAATGTAATATACAGCTAGATAATAAGGTAATTAAGCCCAACGGCCTACATATAAATAAACTAAGATAACAGGCTGGAATGTGGCGTTTTGGATCTTGGCCTCTATGGAGGCCGAATTTGGGAAAAATAAAAAATTCGAAATTTTCGGTTGCGAAATGATCTGAAAACATTTGTACAAATAAACAATGATGTGAGGTGTATGAGTGTAAAATTTCAAGAGGAAATACGTTCAAATGCGACCTGTACAAAAAAAGAAAAATTCATGGCATCGAATGATGAATAGTAACATGTGTTAAAAAATGTCAGATTTTTTTTGCACAACCCTCGTTTCAACGAATTTCGTTCTCAAAATTTACACACTTGTGCATTATGCCTTCATGTACATCTGTTTTTTTAGATTATTTTGAAATGTAAAAAATATGAAATTTCATGAATTTTGAATTTTGCATTTGGAGGCCTCCATGGGGCTCGGTCTCCAAAAGCAATTTTCTCAAAAGGTTGCATCTAAAACCCTATTACTCAAATTACTTGCTGGAGAAACAACCAAATCAACGTTGCGTCACCATAGCTCTCGGTGACGATGGGTGTACAACATTGAGGCATTCAGCCACCGCAATACACGCAGACACATGTTGGGCGTTTTGATTCGCGGGATTCAGACACTTGGAACTTTTCAAAAATCGGTAAAATACACAAAGTATGATGTCATGACACTTCAAATCCTACATGAATCGGTAGTTTATAAATATGATATAATGACACTTGGAAGCCTACATAAATAGGTAATAAAGTCGTTTGGTTACAACACAGGAAAAATACACATTTGTTTAGAGGAATTGGGTGGTATCATACTTTGTCATACACAAAGGATTGTTTTTTCCAATAGTTCTATCATCTTGCCAGGAACCCTATGAAGCATAGGAAATCGTTCCATAGAGATTTTGGAGGATCTATTCCTTTGAACCAAGTGGACTATATAGAAAAAAGATCCTACGAATTATAATGGCACACAACTCATTTGATCCAGAGGACAATGTAGAGGAATAAACCTCGTGAATCATCGCAGTAGTAAACCCTTACGTACAATGGAGCTTGTAATCATGCCAAACACATCAGAGAGGTATCACCTGATCTAGAAAGAGAGTCCTGCCGGTATGGACAAACTAGGGTGAGTGCCTTGGTCGCAAAGGCCCAACGGGTTACTGAAGAAGATGATGACATTATCACTGTCAATACCCAGAAAGCCACATCAATGTACAACACAAAAGAACTTCATATTTGTATTTCCACGTTTCTTCTATTCTCTCTCCATCTCTTCAATTTCTTATAAATAAGAGAAGAAAGTTGTATCGTGGGTCCTTAGTTAGAAGTATTTTGGAAAGCATATTAGGGTTAAATGTAGTACACTATTACTTTTAGAGTGTGATGGATAATCGAAAAGGCTACATGTTAACAAAGAATATATATATTTTGTTGGCAGATAACAGATGATGAATGTGCCCTTTGATGGTGATACATTGGAGGGGTACATGGGTAAAAGGTGGTTCATTTATTAGGAAACTAAAACCAAACCACCTTCCAGCTCTATTTGTTTTTTTAGAACGAAGGCTCAAGTCGAGCCCGGCTTTGAATTAACAAAGCCATCAACCGGCAGGATTACTACATCAACTCACTTACAAGAAACGAAAAACGGAACAGCTAAAAGATACAAAGTGCTCTGCAACAGCTAGCTAGCTTCATACAACCTCCAAGCAAAGATGAAGAAAACTAAAGCCCAAGAACAGCTTGAGAAGGATGAAGCCCTCCACCAATCGCAGTCCACCATTCAGTGACACCAGGAGGCCTTGAGGAGACACAACAAACATATTGGAAGCAACTCGTTGTCAGCTCCATGGGCTACGGACAAAACGGATACGACCTCCTCCATCTCCGAAAGGGCTCCCTGCCCCTCGCCTAGCGCGAGACGTCGATCCGTCGGAAGATGCAGACGCTCTCCCAAGAGCTAAGATGAGTAACCGTCACCGTAGCCACCCGGAAGACCAAACCAGAGCACCGCCAACATGCATGCAGCGCCGAGCTCAACAAAGGGGGAACTTGGGCACTAAAAGGCACCGCACACGAGGAGAAGCAAATGCACGGCGAGACTGTTTGTGACAAAACAACAATGGAGGAAGCCCATCGCGGAGCACATAGATGACACCAAGTTCGCAGATAACAGCTCTGAGCTCACACCACCCAACAATGGCCGCGGCACCCACTGAAGGGGAACCCAATCCCCTGTCCACATGGGCGCCGAATGCCGACCGCTGGAGAGATGACTATGAGCTACCACACAATAGGTGAACACAGAAAACGGCGCCCCCAGAACACTGCAGACTTCAACCACGCGGTCGCCAAACGCGTACCAACATGGCGGGCTCACCATCTCCCTGAGGCTCACCAAAGGCGGCACCTTCATGAAGGTGACGACGCCGCGGGCGTCGCTGCCTCCCAATCCAGAAGGATTTGGGCTTTCGCCCGGTAACGAGCAGGGGAAGAAGGCAAAAGGGGGAGGGGAGTACCAAGACGGCGCCTACAGGTAGGGGACGGCGCCCGCGGGCGTCGCCACCGCCGTGGCCGGCTGAGCCGGCCTGGATTTCTCCGGGCACCACAGCGCCCCCAGCCCCGCAACTTCAAACACGGCACCGGCAGCCTAGGACGACCGAAGACCGGATCTGAAAAGGGACCCGAGCGTTGGAGGCGAAGGCGTCAGATCCGGACGAGTGCCACCGTGGCCCCCCGTCCAGCAGCCTCCACCCGCCGCCACCATGCCGCCCGCGCGGCCAAGGTAGGCGGCCAGCACCCGCGGCCACCGCTGGCTGAGGACGGCGACGCCACCACCAGAGGTCGCCACCTCGGCTCCGGAGCCCCCCACGCGTGACGGAGCGGACAAATCCTCGCCGCCACCTTCCCCGGCGGTCGCGCGGCGTTCCGGCGACCCCCTCCGGTGGCGATGATGTAGAGGAGGAGGGGGAGGGAAGCCGGCGGCGGGCTAGGGTTGGCGCCACCCGAGTCGCCCCTGCGGGAGCGACGCGGGGGGCGAGGGAGTCCCCCTTCCAGCTCTCTCACGCACTAGGCGCGATTGTGGTCGTCACATCTCATGGCCCAATCATTTCTGGCCGTTGGATGGCTGTCCTAGGGGCTGCTGCTCCGGTAGAAAAATCGAAAGCCTGTGGTTAACTGGGCCTTCTGCCGTGTGAAGCCCACGAACAACTGACCCTAACTTCCCATCTCTCTGTTTATTCGCACGGCAGCAGCAGTCTCGAGCGACTGCACGAACTAGCAGCCGCTGCCGCCGCAGCCGAGAGTCGCTCGCCGCTGGACTTGCCTCGCCGCCACCTAGACTATCCTTGCCGGCGTTGCCTCAAGTCTCGCCGTCGTCTGGACTCGGCTGCATTTTTCCGTCTGTCTGCCTTCACCACCATGTGTAACACACTCAGGGAGCCATCGTCGCTCCTGCTGCTTCCGTCGTGGTTGTATTTACTCCAATACGCTGCATCCTCTGGATTGCCTTTGTTTGCCCCACACATGTATGTTTCCCCAATCTAATCTATTTGCTCTCCTGCCTTTTCTCCTCTGGGTCTGTACTTGTAGTAGCAAGATCAGGGGCTGGGCGTAGACACCTCCGGCCACCATATAAAGTTGATGTCGGTGAGAGCCAAATTAGATAAGACTAGTATAATGCCTGTGCGGTTGCCACGGACCATGAATATATTTTTACCAGTTTTAAATATAATCACAATGCATGTTAAAATTTGCATGCACAGAAATTATAGCATGTAACAAACGAGAAGTAGTTGAAATCCACTTCAATGATCCAACTAATTATCTCTTATGAACTAAGATCGACTTGATGTGTTTAATATATTTTTGTACAATGTGAGGAATGTTGTTTTTAGCTTCGTTGCATGGCACAATGTGAGCCGCATCCTCATTTTGCTGAGTTTTAAATTATAGGCTATCTATAGATCATTTGGTTGGTATTTTTCCCTAGAAATGGCTTGTTATGCTATGTGGCATTGATGTCAATGTATAGAAGCACCTCCTTTCTACTTTTCTTGACGGGAAAAAGAAGCCACTCCTCTCACTCACGCACCGCACAGCTGCCTTCTACTCTCCCCGCACAACCAATCAGCCACTCATTGTCACCGCATCTCTTCTCCCTGCCACAGCATTGCCATCGCCATCTCTCCCAGCGCACCTCCCCTTCAAGCCATGGCGAAGCCCGCCCACTCCTCTCCCACCACCTCCGCTCCCATCCATGTCATTGCCATCCCCCTCCTCTCCTTGCCATGACGTGGCCTGCCTCCTTCTCCCTCTAACAACCTCTCGTGCTGCCGCCTTGGCACCGAGCCAGCACACCGGTCTAGCATCCTGGGTAGTTGGATCTGCCCGGGAGGTGCAAGGGACCGCAACCCTCTGTTAGTGCCAGCCAAGTAGCTGACCCTTTCATATGTGGGTTGGACAACCTCAGGCACGGTGGTGTGACGCTGCGAGGAGGGATACACCTTTATCATTGAGGCTGCTCACCCCAGGCCAATTTCCGGTGCCAAGGAGTGCACATTGTCATGCCAGGGCGGCCGACAAGGCGATACAACCTTCTACTCATTTTCCCTGCCCATCCCACTCAAGTCTGATGTAGCTGCCAGCATATCTCCCTTTCCTATCGATTAGCTTTATGGATTTTACGAAAAAGACTTACGCGTGCGCGTGTCGCACTACGGGATTGGCTTGCGAGCGCAATCCTAATCTCTTCCCTGATTTTAGTTGTGGGGCCGAGTATGTAATCATTAAAGACGTTTGAAAGATGCAATAGTGGAACTCTCATAGCAGCCACTTCCGATGGGACATACCACCTTGCCAGCGGATACGTATGTGGCAAGATGATTGTCTGGTTGCTACTCAAGACTTGATCGACAATAGTATGGTACACTGCAAAGAAGGTCTACATATATTACTGCAATGGTGCCAAAAGCCAAACTTGCATTTACAGGGTGAGTCGCTGCAACATTAGCTAGAGCCCATAGTTAATTTTGTAACTTAAGAATGCATTAGACAAATAAATGGTGTCTAAATATAAATGAGTGTAAATGACAATTGAACAAAAGATTGTCACTTACTGTCCGTCAAAAAATATGAATTGCATACTATATTTGCTTGTAAGACAAAACATAAAGTAGAGAGAGAACACAACCTGATATTTAGTAAGGAGATACTTATAAGCCTGGTGATCAACCATGAGCTCCTTTCCCTCCTATAGTGCATCTACTCCTGGACCGCCAACACAATTTTAATCACCACAACAACTCATCTCAGTAGCCATATGACGATGGATCAGTGCTCACTCACATTTACCTAAGGCAAATCATAGAATCGACAACTACATGCAAAATCCCAAAGCAGATCCTAGCCGACACATTATACATCTCGCCCTAATTGTTACAAGAAGCTGCACATCCGCAACGAAATCGAGATCGAACCCACTCACTGCCCACTCAAGCGGTCGGTGAAGAGCACAACCAATCTAGGAATTCAAGGGAGGGGGTCGGGTGGGAATCACGGGAGCTTACCTATATCTAGGACGGGGGTGCCAACCCATGCCGAGGGCCGCGACAAGGTGCCGTCGTGGTGGTGCTTTGGGGGCTGCCACGGGCCGTCCTGCTTGCTGCCAAACGTGACGACACACCAACACTTGTCGTTGCATGTCCTTGTGGGCGGGGTGGTGGGATTGAGACTGATTGGGGGAGCCACGACCTCCCTTGAGTCCTGCCCTAACCTTGGGTTGCGATGGCGCCGGCGGCGACGGTCTCGGAGGTCGGCGGAGGAGCACAAAGTTAGGCGGCGGAGGCTGGGAACCCCAGCGATGGAGATGGCGGCATCCCAAAACCACGCCCTAGGATTTCCTAGATGGGGGAAGCAGCTGGATCAAAGGGGAAATGGCAACGTATTTTTCTTTCCTTGTGTAGTTTTTAATGCGATCTGGTGGTGGTGATGCGGAAAAAGACAAAAAAATGAAGGTGTAGGGGGGAGGGAGGTGAGACAAAAAAAATCGTTAAACGGAAGCTACCATGTAGAGATTTGGTAGGACGTGTCATGCGACATTAATGTGATTGGACGACATATGGTAATGTTAATTAATTTAATTTTGATGATGTATAGAAATATTAATTAAGATGATTGCGCGACTTATGGTAAGGTTAATTATTTTACATTTGATCTTTAAAGATTCATTAAAGATTGACCGTGATTGATTTTTTCACATAAAGACATTACTAAATAACTTATGACCGCATGGAAATTTTGGATCCGTTCAGATTTATTTTCGATTGTGTGGGAGGTACAGCAAAATAACTCAGAGAAATAGGGTGGTGGAAGGTGATGCGAAAAAACCCAGACGAAATAGATGACGGTGGAAGAGGGGACGGAAAAAACATAGACAAAGATGGGAGGAGAGACGAAAAAAACCATGGACGCCGGCTACCAAGTCTCCAATTAGGAATAGAGATTTATTTGTCATGATTTATATGTTAATTTCCTTCAAATCCCTTATTTGTTTCCTGAAAATCTGTTGTTTGTTTCCTAAAATAAATTTCATTAATGAGAGAGATTGATTGATTTTGATAAGTTAGGAAAGTTCGATTAAAATCTGTTCTTTGTTTCCTAAAAAATCTGCTATTTGTTTCCTAAAACAAATTGCACTAATTAGAGGGATCGATTGATTTAGATAACTTAAGAAAGTTAGATCTGTGATTTGTTATACTTAGGAAAGTGCTGGTTTGTGATAAAAAAAAGTCGAGAGAAAAATAAACCGATGGGCCGGTGTGGGAGGGGTGAGGGAGTCCGGGATTAAGGGGTCCTCGGACTGCCGAACTATATCTCATAGTTCGGCCTAATGGACCACTCGTTGAAGATAAGATTATTCGAAGGCCTCGTCGCCAGGCAGGAGACCTCAGGAGCCGTGGCGTGTCCATCAAGTTGAAGATGGTAGTTTAGGTATGTTTTTCCCTCCGGTGGGCAACCGACCATCTGTAACCCTAATGACCCCTGGTGTCTATATAAGCCAGAGGGTTTTAGATCATACCACACAGAAACTCGTCTAGGGTTTTAGCTAGTCGATCTCGAGGTAGATCAACTGTGTAACCTTCATATCATCAATATAATCAAGCAGGACGTAGGGTTTTACCTCCATAGGAGGGCCCGAACCTGGGTAAACATCGTCTCCTTTGTCCCTTTGTTACCATCGATCCTAGTCTCACAGCTCGGGACCCCCTACCCGAGATCCGCCGGTTTTGACACCGACATTGGTGCTTTCATTGAGAGTTCCACTGTGATCACCGGAGGAATCGATGGCTCGCCTTGTCGTAAACAACGAGATCTGCAGCCAGGGTATTCTCACCCCTGATCAGATCTTCACAGGCGGCGACGTCTCGTCACGCGCCGTCCCGGCTGGCCATCTTGGCCAGATCGGAAGCTTTTCCCCCGATCAAGGAATCAGATTCGGAACCCTAGAGTTCGTCGCTGATTCGCGGGGAGAACTTGTCTTGATAGGACCCTCAACTCTCGTGGAGGAGCCCGCAGATCCCGACGCCTTGACGTCGAAGGCATCGGGCCCCGCCTCGGAGGCGGCCTTCACCCTCGGGCTGTCTAGAACGCCCAATCCAGTCGTTATGACCGGATGTGTCGCGGCCGAACAAGACCCGGGTCCGCTTTCGTGCGACTCCGGAAGTGCGACGCCGCATACCGACCCCACTCGCTTCAGCGACACGCATCCTACCGTCGCCTCGTTTCTAAACGAGCTATTTGATCGGATTCAGACCATGCGGGTGACTGATGACCAGACCCCGGTCTATGACCGGATCGGGCTTAGACCCGACGATAGGGAGATTCACATCCCCACGGTCACTCACCTAATCGCCACCGTCGAGTGTCCGGCTGGGGGCTCGTCCCCCCAACGACCGAAATTAAAAACGGCTTATACCTCAATCTCCGATCATCGAGGCCTTACTTGTAACCCTGACACTGGAGTTTGCTCCGAAGATAGATCGGTGCCGGCCTCTGATCTAGCATACAACTCGGAACCTGTAATTTTGGACTCACATCGTGGCGTGGAATCAAAGTTTTTCCCACCCACCACCCAAGTTGAGCACTCAAGCATTGCATCAGAGTCCAAGTCTTCGGGCTTACGGGATGTCAAACATTTACCAGGAGAGCCGGTTCATCATTTTTGGGCTAGACTCCTTCTCGCCAGAAACAAAGTATGAGGTCTTAATGACCAGGAAATAATGGCAACTTTCACTCGCAATTGCCACGACGAAGGGATTCTCAACGCCCTGGCTCGTCGGCACATTCGCAACCTCACCGAGCTATCTGACTTGGTGCAAAAATATTGTGCCATGGAGAGCACCTGGCAAGCCGAGCAGCTACTTTCGGAACCGACCTTTACCGAGTACCCTAGAGGAGACCGGAAAAAGAGGATACCTCCGAAGAGGCTAGCCGAACTCGAACCCGCCAAAAAGAGAAATCGGCCCCTTACGGGGGTCAGAACTGTCCTTGACGGACTATTGGGTAAACCATGCCCTATACATTCAGTATTGTTGAACACAAACCCGACTCACAACCTTAGAGCCTGCTGGGTCGTCAGGCAGGTCGCGAAAAGTGGTGAAGCAATTCTTGAGGCACTACCGCCGAACAGGCGCTCCACATCGCCGCCAGAGTACAATGCTGAAGTCCTGACGATCTACGAAACGTTCCCCTCAAGGAACAGGAGGAAACGAGCTCTTAGAGAACTCGAGCAGATATATCATGTGGCAGCAACAAGTGCATGGGCAGACATACCCATTACCTTCGGAGATACTGACTGACCAGACATTCTACCCGGTCATTCACCGGCCGCACTAGTCCTGAACCCCATCATCGATGGCTTCAGGTTACACAAGGTGCTAATGGACGGCGGCAGTGGCTTAAACCTGATCTACGAAGATACCCTAGAAAAAATGCAGTTCGACCGATCTCGCATTGAGCATAGCAACACAACTTTCCGGGGAATCATCCCGATGAAAGAGGCGCGCTGTTCAGGACGTATCGTCCTGGACGTAGTGTTCGGCACACCCAAAAACTACCGATCCGAAGAACTCCTCTTCCATATATATCGTGCCCTTCCCCAGCGGCTACCATGCCCTGTTGGGACGTGATGCCTTCACAAAATTCCAGGCTATACCACATTACGGGTATATGAAACTTAAGATGCCAGGACCAAACGGGGGTGATCACAACCGCCAGTGATCCGAATATAGCCCTTCGGGCCGAAAACAAAACAGCAGCGCTTGCCCTCGAGGCTCTAGCTGAGACCTTTGCTGCAGAAGAGCTGACCGCACTTCGGTCAACAGTAGACAAGGACGATGTGATCCTTAGCAAAAGGCCCAAATCCACGTCCTTTAAACCTGCAGATGAAATCGTCAAATTCCAGGTACACCCGACGGACCCCAACAAAACAGCGTCCATCGGAGCTCAGCTGGACCCCACGGTGGACGAAGCACTACGTGCATTCTTACGAGAAAATTGGGACATCTTCCCCTGGCACCCTTCTGATATGCCCGGAATCCCACGGTGGCTAGCAGAACACAGTCTGAACATCATCGAAGGCTTTAAGCCCGTCAAGCAGACTCTGCGCCGCTTTTCCGAGACCCAACGACAAGCTATGGGTGAAGAATTAGCCAAACTGCTAGAGGCCGGATTCATACGGGAGATTAAGCATCCCGAATGGTTGGCAAATCTGGTGATGGTACCAAAGAAAGACAAATCCTGGCGGTTGTGCGTCGACTTCAAAGACCTTAACAAGGCCTGCCCCAAGGACCCTTTCCCCCTACCACGGATAGACCAGATCATCGACGCCACAGCCGGACACGATTCACTGTGTTTCCTCGACGCTTACTCCGGATACCATCAGATCAAAATGAAGGAATCCGACCAAGCTGCAACCGCATTCATCACCCCATACGGGCCATTCTGCTTCAACACAATGCCTTTCGGGCTAAAAAACGCTGGGGCTACATACCAGCGCATGATCAGACCTATCTCGAAAAACAGGTTGGCAAAACAGTCGAGGCATATGTTGACGATGTGGTCATTAAAACCAAACACGTCATCCAACTAGTCGACGACCTCAGGCAAACCTTCGCCAGCTTACACGAGTACGATATACGGCTCAATCCGGAGAAGTGTGTATTCGGAGTTCCCGCTGGTAAACTGCTCGGATTCATCATCTCCCATAGAGGAATAGAAGCGAATCCGGCCAAGATCCGTGCCTTATCAGAACTTGCAGTTCCCACAGAACTAAAACATGTCCAAAGGTTGGCTGGTTGCGTGGCGGCGTTAAGTCGCTTTATCTCCCGCCTCGGTGAAAAGGCTTTACCGCTCTACAAATTGCTAAAACGGACCAAGAATTTCGAATGGACCGACGAAGCAACGACTGCGTTAGAAGAAATCAAAACACTCCTGGCAAGTAATCCCATACTCACAGCACCAGGCGCTGGTGAGCCCATGTTATTATACATATCGGCCACCAACCAAGTCGTTAGCGCAGTGCTCGTCGTCGAACGAGAGGAGGAGGGACACAAATTCCGGATACAGAAGCCGGTCTATTACGTGTCCGAAGTACTAACGCAATGCAAGTCCAGATATCCGCACTACCAGAAGATAGGCTATATAGTATTTATGGCATCACGGAAACTAAGACACTACTTCCAAGAGTGTTCGGTCACGGTGGCATCCGATGTACCCCTGAACGATATAATCAACAACAGGGACGCCACCGGCCGCATAGCCGAATGGGCTATTGAGCTCCTTCCTTTTGAAATTACCTACAAACCACGACGAGCTATTAAATCTCAGGTGCTGGCAGATTTCCTCGCCGAATGGACAGAGGCCGAGCTCCCCAGGGAATATAGTACATACTCCCATTGGACAATGTACTTCGATGGATCCAAAACTTTGGCCGGACTGGGGGCTAGAGTTATTCTCACATCCCCCACAGGCGACGACGTTCGATACGTGTTGCAGATCATGTATGCCGACTCCAACAATGCAGCCGAATACGAAGCCCTCTTGCACGGTCTTCGGATGGCAGCCTCAATGGGCATACAACGGTTGGAGGTACGGGGAGACTCCAACCTGGCCATCTCTCAAATCAACGGCGAGTTCGATGCCAAAAATCCGAAGATGGCGGCATATAGAAACGCCGTCCTTAAAATATCCGCACGGTTCGAGGGGCTGGAATTTCATCATGTCGCTAGAGACAACAACCAGGCCACTGATATATTGGCCCGCATGGGGGCCAAACGCGACCCCGTCCCGAAAAACACTTTCCTGCAACGGCTCTTTAAGCCATCAGTGGTTTGGCAGGATGACAATAAGGGCACCGGACCCCTCAGTTCGGAAGAGGTTGTTCCCCCTATAAACGAACCAGACGATCAAATCATCGACGGCTCCGTAATGGACGAAACGCCTTCGGCTCATGAGGTCATGGCAGTAATCGCGCCATGGACTAAGCCCTTCCTTGCTTACCTTCTCCGCAAAGAACTCCCCGACGACCAGACAGAGGCGCGATGCATAATTCGGCGATCCAAGGCCTACAAAGTCCACGAGGATGAGTTATACAAGAAAAGCACCACCGGACTACTCCAGCGGTGCATATCTGAGGAAGAAGGGCGGCAGCTCTTGGCCGAAGTCCACGTTGGAATGGGCGGCCATCACGCCACAACAAGGGCCTTAGTAAGCAAAGCCTTTCGGGCTGGTTTCTTCTAGCCCACCGCTCGAGCGGACGCCCAGTCGCTTGTCGAGCATTGCGTGGGACGCCAACTTTTCGCAAATCAAAGTCACATGCCCCCAATGGCTCTTCGGACTATTCCGATCACTTGGCCTTTTGCGGTCTGGGGGCTGGACATGGTCGGACCACTTAAAGGGGGGACCAAGAAAAATAAATACCTACTGGTCATGGTGGACAAATTCACCAAATGGATCGAAGCAAAACCTGTCAAATCAGCCAAGTCCGGACCAGTAATCGACTTTATATCTGGCGTGGTACACCGTTACGGTGTCCCACACAGTATAATAACGGACAATGGATCCAACTTCACTGCCCAGGAAGTAAAAGACTGGTGCGCAAAAGTGGGCATTAAGCTCGATTACGCCTCGGTGTATCACCCGCAGACTAATGGACAGGTCGAACGAGCCAACGGCCTCATTATGAGTGGTATTAAGCCACGATTGGTCCGATCTCTTCATGAGTCTGACTGCCATTGGGTGGAGGAACTTGATTCCGTTCTGTGGGGCCTGCGTACCACCCCGAATTGATCAACGGGATACACACCGTTCTTCATGGTCTATGGGGCAGAAGCGGTCCTTCCTTGTGATATTATTCACGATGCACCAAGGGTGCGCATGTACGAAGAAAAGGAGGCCGAGTTAGATCGGCAAGACAACTTGGACACCTTGGAAGAAGAGCGCGACATAGCTCGGGCCCGTTCTACCTTTTATCAACAGCAGGCCCGACGTTACCAGAGCAGGGAGGTCAGGGCAAAAGCATACAATGTGGGCGAACTCGTCCTACAGCTCCCGGAGAAGCAGAAGCATAAACTCAAGCCCAAATGGGAAGGCCCCTTCATAATTGACGAAGTACTCGCAGGAGGGGCTTACCGTCTTCGGAACCCGCCGGACAACCGCCTTGAACGAAACCCATGGAACGTAGCTCGTCTTCGGCGCTTCTACGGCTAGACCGGTGTCGTCATACTCTTTACCCTCCTTTTTTCTTTCTTCTCTTTGTTGTTTCCTTTCCCCCCACCTTCATTTTTGGCAGGTTTGGATTTTTTATCCCCAAGTCTATGTTCAGCTCGACCGATCTTGTACTAAGATTTTCGGCACGCATCTTCACATGCTAAATCCGAACACTGCACCTGGGGGCTTCTTCCTGAAGCCGGTGATTATATATTTTAAACATCTATTCACATTTATTGTGTATGCACGTTTCCCTTGTCGATTTTTTTACGCCATTATATGAACCAATTCGAACTAAGATTTTGCCAAGCTTGGTTGCCTCGCTCCTGTGCTTACCCTCTACGTTCCCGATTGTTCAGCTAGAGGGTAAAGGGAGCACCTCTGCGATTGCTACGACCGGGTCATCCGGATACGTACCTCAGACGGGTGAAGCCGAAAGCTAGCTATCTTCAGCAGAAAATTGGTCGGCTACGATGGGATCAACAAATAAAATTATGGTGGTTATTGCCCGTACTCAGGCTTCTTCTCTCACGAAAGCCATTTAGCCGCATACTCGCAGTATACGGCCTTATTATCTACAATTTACGTAGCACCCTGAGGAAAGGTATCGATAGAGGTACTATTTTCTTCGGAAGATGTTTCTTACGCTTCTTAGTAATATAACATATCTCCCTGTGTGCTTTCTGTCCGTTCGCACCAAATGGCCGGATTGCCTGGTTCCCCGAACACAATTCGCTCTTCTCGAGTGATATTTTCTAAGGAACACTCCCAAGCCCTTCGTGCGGGAGGTCGAAGCGGATGGCCGGTTAGGACAAAGTTTACAACACAGACGGAGCAACTCCTTGATTATCAGTACATGGTTACATTTAATCATACATCTGGCTGCTGGTCGAGATCGTCTATTAAAGCGTCCAGGGAGCAATCTTCTTGCGAGAGACGGGCGGCAGGCATCACTTGGTCGTATACCAAATGAAGCGGCACTTCTTGCCCATCCGACCCTACCGGCCCATCCCGAGCCATATGCTCGGGGTTAAGGCCGGTATAACGGATCTTGATCATCGCCCACACATCCCGTGCTCCCTCTCGGCAGGCCGAGTTCTTCCATAGCTCTAATCGGCTTCGGGCTCCTTTGAATCGATCAACCAGTTGGGTCATATCCTCCGGAGGTTGCTCGGCAGGCCATAGAGCTTTTATCATGCTCTTGATGGCCTTCCGAGCCCGCTCATGAAGGGCGGACAGTTCCTTTAGAAGGCTTCCCCGGTAGGATCCGATCTCTTCTTCGGGCCGCCCGGATAAGAGACCTATACATGAGTACAGGCATGTCCATTAGACTTCATACATAAAAAGCACCGTCCGATGTTAGAATCACACTTACCGAACATGCCCCTCCGTAATTTCTGGTTCTCTTCTTGGGCCTAGGACAATTGAGTCTTTAAGCTCTCAATTTCTTCGGCCTGCCGTTTGTTTTCCACCTGGAGGTGTTTCTTCTCCTCCAGGTTTCGCTACAGCGAAAGGCAGGCAGCCTCATACTGAGATTCGGCGTACCTCTGGGACTCCCGGGCTGCATCCAAATCTTTTTGCAATTGCCCTATTGATTCGGCTGCTAAAAGTACCATCGCGTCAGCATGGGATTATACGCTAGGACCAGCAGAATAATTATGCTCACCATGCACCTCCCGGGTAAACTTCTTTACTTGTTCAAGCTCGGCCTTCACGGTTTCCACCTGTGTTCGGCTCGCTGCCAATTCATTGGCCAATTGCTTGTTCTCCTGCCTTGAGGCCTGCATCATCCATGCAAGCAATTTGCGGATCCTTAATTCAGTCGTCCCGACCAAATCAAGGCTCGGGGGCTACTGGGATCACATTTATGTTTGGATTTTAAAAATCACTTACCTTCAGGCCAGACGATATCAGCTTCACAGCTTTGCCAAACCCGGCTCGGGCCGCTCCAAGGTGTGCGTCCGCCGAACGTAGAGCGTTGAACTCTTGTTCGGAAAACATTGGATCGCACAGGATTCCTCGCCGCTGCCGATGTCTCATCGCGCTCCCTGCTTCGGATTTAGTGACTGATACTGCGTCCCCAGAGTCTTCGGGAGTCGGATTGACCATGGGGGCCTCCGTAGCGGGAGCAGAAGATCTTGGCTCGTGTGTATTGCCAGGCATCCCGGCAATGTCTTCGGCAGAGGAGGGTTGTACCCACTTCCTGAATAAGTCGAGTAATTCGACATAAGGTTTTCTGTAAGATCCTACCAATCATAACAATAATAGATTAAGCGACCGAACAAAGTACCTTTGGGTTGATCGAGTGTTCGGCGCCGTCTCCACGACCGGCTCACATGAGGGACTCCTGTTGGCGCCTGGCTCGGGCATTGCTGTTGTAGCCGATGTTCGTCGCGAGGATCGGCGACGCTTGGGAGTGGGAGCCGGTATGTTCGGGTCGGCGGAGGACGCCTGCCTTTTGCGGGTGGAATTTTTCTTCTTGCCCGCAGTGGAGGAGGGGAGTGATCCGGGGTGATCGGCTATGATGGCCACCTTGGATCGATCAAAGCTCTCCTGGTAAAAAAACCCGTCTTCATATGCCAGTGACAGCTCCGAATCATCATGAAATCCTGGATCATCGTCGCGAGAGTAATTCTCTGGTTGGGGGGCCGGACAGTTGATTGTCTCGGCAAAGCTCCGCCATTCCTGTTTGCGCAGGTTAAAAGCGTTAGTCGAAGAGGGCGGATAAATGCCCGAACTCAAAACGCAGAGTCAAAAGGCTTACCCATTCAATGGGGTTGTAACTTGAGTAACCCTCCTTGACCTGCGACTGAACGAAATCTTCTTTTTCTCCTTTGAACAAATCGGCAAGTGCGGCTGCCAAGGCCACCTGGTTGGCAGGGCCCAGCCGTCGGGAGCAAGTGGTGTCACTCGTTCCGTTGTATTGCCACAAAGGATGTATCCTTTGTTGGAGAGGTTGGACGCATCGGGAGATGGCGGCGGCCATCACGTCGATCATTGTTAGCTTGTGATGAGCCAGTATCCTTACGTGGGCGGCCAAACGCCGAACTTCGGCACTGTCCTCTTGGGACGAACTCCTCGGTCGCCAATTATACTTTTTCTTCGGAGGAGCGTCGTAGTATTCGGGCAAGCCCCTTCGAGCTGGATTGAATAGGGGGACGTCCTCGATGTAGAACCACTCCGAAGACCACTCTTCGGATTCCTTTTTCGGTGTCCCCGCCGGGTATCCTGTTCCCGCTATGAGACACACTTCGGCTCCTCCGATTTCCCGAATTGTCTCACCCCGAGTTCGGGGGACGAGGCAGAAGTACTTCCTCCATAGTTCGAAGTGCGCCTCGCAGCCCAAGAACATTTCGCAGAGAGCGACAAAACCCGAAATATGCAGAATGGAGCCGGGGGTAAGATGATGAAGCTGGATCCCATAGAACTCCAGTAACCCCCTGAGGAAAGGATGAATGGGGAACCCTAGGCCCCGTAAGAGGTAGGGCACAAAGCATACCCGCTCGCCCTGGTTAGGATTGGGGAAATTCTCCGCGAAAGCTTCGCCGTCAAAGGAAGTCAAGCCGGCGCGAGTTGCCGCCAGATCTGAGGAAGGGAGATACCCTTGGGTCTCGAGGTCGCGCAACCGAAGAAGGGATACAGAGCAACTTGTCCAATCCCCAGGGCGAGAGCCGTAAGGGCTCGAGGAGGAGCTGGGGGCGCTCGCCATGATTTGGTGATGGTCTCTCGCTTGAAGTTTTTCTCTAAGAATGGGGAAGAAGAGGAAGCTGTGACCCAGACCACGACTTACCTCGTTTAAATAAGTGGTGCCTCCCTTGCGGGAGGGGTAGTCTTGTAAAAAGCTACCGGGCCGCTCGTCTCCCCTCGGCTCGCAAGGATCGAGAAGCGCTTAAGATTATTATATTGGGTTCCGCAAGTTCTCAGCAATCGAGGATTCTACGATGACAGGACGGTTGCCGAGCAAGAAGAGGTAGAAGGACTCGCCCCGCAAGCCGAAGACTTTGACACGCAAGATTGTCCGGATATACCCCGGCGTTGGAGGCTAGTCCGGGGGCTACTGAGGGAGTCCGGGATTAAGGGGTCCTCGGACTGCCGAACTATATCTCATAGTTCGGCCTAATGAACCACTCGTTGAAGATAAGATTATTCGAAGGCCTCGTCGCCAGGCAAGAGACCTCAGGAGCCGTGGCGTGTCCATCAAGTTGAAGGTGGTAGTTTAGGCATGTTTTTCCCTCCGGTGGGCAACCGACCATCTGTAACCCTAATGACCCCTGGTGTCTATATAAGCCAGAGGGTTTTCGATCATACCACACAGAAACTCGTCTAGGGTTTTAGCTAGTCGATCTCGAGGTAGATCAACTCTGTAACCTTCATATCATCAATATAATCAAGCAGGACGTAGGGTTTTACCTCCATAGGAGGGCCCGAACCTGGGTAAACATCGTCTACTTCGTCCCTTTGTTACCATCGATCCTAGTCTCACAGCTCGGGACCCCCTACCCGAGATCCGCCGGTTTTGACACCGACAAGGGGGTGGTGGAAGGGGAGACGAAAAAAACCAAACGGAGGTGGGAGGGGAGACGAAAATAAATCGGTGAACGCCGGTTACCAACTCCCCCTTTAGGAGTAGAGATTGACTCGCCACGCCACGATCAGGGGCAAATACTACACCTCTAATACTGGTTGGAAATTGTGAGTTTTAGATTTATTAAATATGGTGGTGGGTTGGTGCCTGTTGGGATTTTACAGGAGAAGGTAGTGGTACCGGCGTTGTATAGGCAGTACCGCAGTAGGCACAAACGGGAGATGTTGAACGTGGCGTTGTACTGGCAGTGAGTATATATTTTTAGATGTTGACGGCTGTTAGAGTAGGCACAAAATGTGATTCGATCGTTTATAGAGTGTACTCCATATGAACATGAGTCGTTAGCTATCTAAAAAAATAGATTATGGTGCACTCATTTATTATGTTTAGTTACATAAGTTAGACTAGCAAACATGCCCGTGCGTTGCAACGGAGAAAATAATCACCCCTTATACACACTGAACAATATCATCAAATTCATTGAAATCTCCACACAACAAACAACATGATAAGTGGTGTTGCATAAAAACATAATGATTGGATGATTTTTGAACTGTACTCAGGGTGTTTTCAAAAATCTTTATGGGCATTATTTCAAAAATCTGGAGATCAACATTAAGCCATTTGTTTACATAAAACTCGTATGAATAATTTAGTGTACATCATCGTATATTATTTGGCTATTGTGCACGATGGGAAATAGGATGACTATGTGCGTATTGTAACCTTTAGCATATGGTAGCTAGTAGGAATCAATATCCGCCATAGTGCCAATAATATCTTTTGTGAGAGCATTAAACTATCATATCTACTCAAGTTAAATGGGATAGGAAACATATGTAATACGCATTTCCAAAATACCCAATATAGAGAAGGTATTAATTAAGGCTGCACCGTAATGTTTAATCTAGAAATAGGTAACATGCAAGATAATAGCATATTTAAAATCTATACATTTTTTTGAGCAATTTTCATTGAAATCTCCACACAACAAAAAACATCATAAGTGGTGTTGTATAAAAACATAATGATTGGATGATTTTTGAACTGTACTCAGGGTGTTTTCAAAAATCTTTATGGGCATTATTTCAAAAATATGGAGATCAACATTAAGCCACTTGTTTACATAAAACTCGTATGAATAGTTTAGTGTACATCATCGTATATTAGTTGGCTATTGTGCACGATGGGAAATAGGATGACTATGTGCGTATTGTAACCTTTAGCATATGGTAGCTAGTAGGAATCAATATCCGCCATAGTGCCAATAATATCTTTTGTGAGAGCATTAAACTATCATATCTACTCAAGTTAAATGGGATAGGAAACATATGTAATACGCATTTCCAAAATACCCAATATAGAGAAGGTATTACTTAAGGCTGCACCGTAATCTTTAATCTAGAAATAGGTAACATGTAAGATAATAGCATATTTAAAATCTATACATTTTTCTAAGCGATTTTCATATATAACATGTCTGATTTGGAGTTAGGGTTTAAAAAATATGAAAGCATTTGAATTTACACAAAAAAGAGAAGTGAAAAAGAAAATGGAGCAGTGCTGGAGTCGAACTCAGGTCTCCTAGCTGGTGGTGCAAGGCTTTGGCCAGTGGGTTGCCTCTATGGTTGTGTTTAAATATAGGCCGCACTTTATATAAACCAAAGAAAACGGCCCATGTAGTGAATCCAACCGTTTTTTCGCTTATGGGTGGCATAGTGGGTAATTTGTGTCAACTTCAGGGGTAATTTTAATGACGTACGGGCAGAAGCAATAGCCCTTTTAATAGTAGGTGTAGATGAGATCCATCTGCTCCGTTCTTCGTCAGGGCTTTGTCTCCCCTTCTTATACTATTATTTATTGTACTTTTTGTGCAAATTTCTATATCATTAGTTCTGATTGCACTAAAACTTTCTTTGCATGCATGCCAATAAGATTGTTTTCACATTCCATGTTTGTAGGGTGAACTGTTCTTTTTTCTCTCGAGGTGAATAGCAATGAATTTCTCTACTCCTATAAAAAACCGAGTTGGTGATGATGGTGTGCCTGCCATCCATCATTTTGGACCATCAGATCTGAATCCAACGCATGGGAGACATCCCACCTCACATTTGCAAAAACACCCTCATTCTCTACATTCTTCTCCATCTATCCCCACCTCATCCAACCAGAGGAATTCGATCCTTCCAGAAAAGGGGAGAAGCAACGAAACCTAGCTGGATAGGTGGCCGCTGCCGTTCACACGCCGCCGGCACCGGCCGCTCCAAACGCCTCTCCCGACCCCTCTTTGTCGCAACAGGCCACCACTCACTACTACCTCCACCGTCCCCTTCCTCCTCCCCGTTGTCTCCTCTTCCACCTACCCCGTCTCCTTCGACGCCGACGTCGGCAAGTACGCGCCTTGCGCCATCCATTCCCCAAGTCCGCGACGCCTCTTCCGCATCCTTCTCTGATGCAACAGCCCCTCCGTCCGCCACCTCCCCTACCCCATCCCCTCCGAGTCCGACTTCTACAGGTACGCCCCCTGTGTCGTCCGCCCTCAGTTTTGCGACGCCTCTCATGCAGCAGCCCCGCCACCCACCACCACCTCATCCTCCTCCCCCCTGCCGACGCGCTCCAGGTCCATCCAATTCGAGTACGAGCTACTCCCCGAGGGCCTTTGTCTGCAATTGGAGCACCACCCAAGATCTCCACACCCGTGTCCTCCTCCAGTTGAATCCGTCTAGGAGATTGTTGATCTTGTATGATGGTTGACATGGAGGTAATATGCGCTGCTATTGCGTATCCTTCCAAATTCCAAGTTCAATTTTTGATTCACCCAAAGTTCCAATCCATGTGCACAGCTCAAACTGTATATAAACGGAGTGGGCGGGCATATTGGACTCATGTTTGCTCAAACTACACCCCAAGAAGCCACACAATCTTCAGATCGAACGGAGTGTGAGGAGGTGTGATTCACTGCCATTCGCCATCTAATCTGCTCCTTGAAGGACCAAGTGTGGCTATAGACGGATAGTAAAATCTTCCCTATGTCTCGTCAACCCTTGCTGTATCCATAAGCAATGTTTGGTTTCAATTAATTATCCAGAATCTTCTTTTGGAATGAAATTCTGAGTATTGGAAATGCTGGTATATACCTTCCTGAACTGGTATTTTCATACGGTGAATCTAACATAAAGTTTCTTACTGTCCCGAGTAAGCAATATGAAGGTCAGTCCAACTCCGTTGCAAACTTTACAAAGAAATAGTCTACAAAGGAGTTCTCAGCCTGTAGTCTAAGATATGAATCAAGTACAATTTGGTGGTTGTAAAAATTCAATATATCTAACTAGGGTCAGTCATCTAATATTGCTTCCCATGTATTGTTCTGAAGTTTGTGCAGAGGACTTTCAGAAGAAAAAAAAGTAACTTAGCAGATACTTGCTTTAGTTCTCGTGATATTTAAAAAGGTCGCATGTATCTTTGGATTATTTTTTGGTAGTTCTCTTTGTTACTCCATCTGTTTAAAAAAATTGGATGACGCCTATACCAGACCTCTTTTACATCGACGGCCCTCCTTTGTTTGGTAGCTCCACATCCAAATTTTTAGGTCACACCCCAAACATTCGTTTCCTTGTTGGGTGTTCTTGGCATCTTTTTTTTTTGCAGAAACCTGGTTGTTGTAATGTTACCAGAGGTCTTGTACTAAATTTTTATGTGCGTATATACATGTGCACTCGTCCCTTCTATATATGCATGATTTCAAAGCATCTTTTACTGTACATTTTGTTTCTTTGCTCGGTACAAAATGTATTGCAAGTGTTGTTCGTTGTTTTTTTGCTTTGTTTAAATATACTACAGACCTTCTACAGACTCAGTTTCTTCCTTTGACTGAATATAACCCAGACAGTTATGCATTCGTTAGTGATTGTCTGATGTCGTTTTAGGTGAACAGATAGATTAAGAAAAAAACACAGAACTGATATTATTGGCACATACGTTTTGAGCAAACAACTAAAAGAAGGGTATACTATGCTTGAAAAATTCTTTCATGGTCTAATAGATGCTTAAGGTATGTAACTAATTAAGTGAACTAACTGTGTGAATTATGTGGGTAATATTTCTTCTCTCATGGTGGTGTTGTATACAGATTCGTTTTCCTTGTGCATATTCAGCAAAACATTCAGTTAGACACTTCTACTTCACTCTTGTTTGCGATGGAACCATTTATAAGTGTGTGTTCAAGCTATATCATGTATAGTATGTTATTTGGATATATTAATTTCTGCCATTTATCTTCACATTTAAGTCTGGTGTGCTTAATATACTGGCATGAAATGAGCACGGTTGACTTCCTGGATGAACGGTAATATAATAGCTTGTTTGCTTTCTACAACCTTTCCAAGGAAAGAAGCAGTTCTGTTGAAGTAGTTCTAAGGATGCAGATGATATTATGTATTTGGCAATTCTGGTTGTGCTGCTGATTTGGGAGATCTGGTGTGGGAACAGTTGTTGCGTCTTTCACAAATTCAGAGTTATCAAATACGAAGCTCGTGTGCCTTGCAATTGACGAAGCAAATGCTGGAGGGACGCTGACGCATGGCACATAGTTTTGCATTGTAGTCTAGCTTAGTGAGGCCCGATCATTTTCTTTTGTACTTCTATATACTCTCTTATGCATGCAAGTTCTGTGTCAAGTGTTCTTATTTTGTGTTTTTTTTCGCGAGTTGCTAATTGCGATATGTTTGTGTGACTACAATCACTTAGCAAACTATTTTAGTAATATTTAGTCTTGGTTGACCACGCTTGAAATATTGCAGATTGCTATGTTGAAGATACTATTATGTTTATGTGATATGTGGTATGATTCTTTTTTCTTCAAATTTTCAAAGCGGTTTGGAATGCTACAAAATCAATTTATTTGAGATGTCATTTATCATTATATTTTGCCCATGGGTGGATTGTTGCATTGTATAATGCTCTCATAGATGGAGAGATTACATATGTGTGTGTGACATGGATGGCATATGAGAGTATGAGTATGTGTGCGGGTGAAGGTTCTATTTGATGCATGTTATCTGTCCCCTTCAATATAGGATAGAGCATGCAATGAGAAAAATGAGTAGGGAGAACAGGAAGTCTTCCTACAAGGCAAAAGTGGAGAATAAAATGTTTGGTTTAGATGACGGTTTCTATCAATCGGAAACCATTTGTTTGGTTCTGTTTGAGATGTACATATCAACAATATAGCATCACTTCAATCAATGTCTTAGTATATTGTTTGCCAAAAAAAGTATATTGTTTTATTGTCCGTAGCAACGTATAGTTCCTTATTATCTCTTGGTATATTTTATTTTTATTGTTGGTTCCTGACTATGAAATAAATCCACCTAACACGACTATAAAATAAATCCACCTAATCTTGTGTGACCCCGTAGCGTAGCACGGGCAACTTACTAGTCAGAGATAAAGACCGAGCTTTGAGGAAACAGGCCCTGACAAGGTGTGTGCATATTTGGGAAGTCTAATGTAACTTTAATGTTCTATCCGATTTTGAACATCTCCATAACTTTTGCATGCCACTTGGAGACCATTTCCCTGATTCCAGTGAACTGACAATTATAGAATGTACTCCATATGATACAAAATTCCAGTGCTTTTGTGATTCCATCTGTCAGAAAGAGGTAAGCGCGGCATGAGTCGTTAGCTCAAAAAAAAAAGAGCTTGTGTGTACTCCTTTATTATGTTTAGTTACATAAGATAGCTCAGTTATCGCAACTTATTCACAATTAATAGTCCACCCTATATTTCTTTTATTCAGTTGGGCAATGAAGATTAATGTTTCCTTCCCTTGGTAAACATGTAAGCATTATTTTCTAAGAATAATATTCAGGTGGGGACCCTCTCCCCCCTCCCCCGTGGTGATTGTTCAAAAAAAATCATGTATACTACTAAGGGCACTACTGGAATTTTTATATATGTCGGGTGCCAGGCTCTTCGTCGAGAGCCAAAGCACGGGCACTCGGCAAAGTCACAGACGCCGAGAGTACCTCTCGGCAATGGGCGTACTTCAACAAACACAGGATATTGCTGATAACCCACAAGTATAGGGGATCAGTTTTAGCCTTTCTCGATAAGTAAGAGTGTCGAACCCAACGAGGAGCTAAAGGTAGAACAAATATTCCCTCAAGTTCTATCGACCACCGATACAACTCTACGCACGCTTAACGTTCGCTTTACCTAGAACAAGTATGAAACTAGAAGTACTTTGTAGGTGTGATAGGATAGGTTTGCAAGATAAAAAAGAACACATAAATAAAATATAGGGGCTGTTTAGATGAAGAAACAACTAAGTTAGTCTTAGTAGAGAGCTTTTTGTCACAAGAAAGTTATTTGTCCCTAGGCAATCGATAACTAGACCGGTAATCATTATTGCAATTTTATATGAGGGAGAGGCATAAGCTAACATACTTTCTCTACTTGGATCATATGCACTTATGATTGGAACTCTAGCAAGCATCCGCAACTACTAAAGATCATTAAGGTAAAACCCAACCATAGCATTAAGTATCAAGTCCTCTTTACTCCCATACGTAAACAACCTACTTACTCGGGTCTGTGCTTCCGTCACTCACGCCACCCACCATAAGCGAATCATAAACATATTGCAAACCCTACAGCGGGGATCCCTCACGCTTGCGCGACACGGAGAGCACCATAGGACAGCACCAATAATAAAACATGCAACTCAAACCAATCATGATCATCAATCAACCCATAGGACAAAACAGATCTACTCAAACATCATAGGATACCCATACATCATTGGGAAATAATATATAGCGTTGAGCACCATGTTTAAGTAGAGATTACAGCGGGGAGAAGGGGTGTTACACCGGTGCATAGAGGGGGAGAGAGTTGGTGATGACGGCGGCGAAGTTGTTGGTGTAGATCGCCGTCACGATGATGGCCCCGGCGGCGTTCCGGTGCCACCGGGAGAGAGGGGGAGAGAGCCCCCCTCCTTCTTCTTCTTCCTTGGCCTCCCCCCTAGATGGGAGGAGGGTTTCCCCTCTGGTCCTTGGCTTCCATGGCGGTGGAGGGGCAAGAGCCCCTCCGAGATTGGATCTCTCTCTCTCTCTGTTTCCTTCTGTTTCTGCCTTCCCAGATTCTGGCCTTTCACCGTTTCTTAAATTCCCGGAGATCCGTAACTCCGATTGGGCTGAAATTTTAACACGATTTTTATCCGGATATTAGCTTTCTTGCGGCGAAACAAGGGCACCAACCGCCTTAAGGGTGACCACAAGCCACCCTGGCGCGCCCTACCCCCTGGGGCGCCCCCTATGGCTTGTGGGCCCCTCGAGCACCGCCTTCTGTTGATTCCACTTCCCAAAATTCACATATATTCCAAAAAAAATATCCGTAAGTTTTTATCCCGTTTGGACTTCGTTTGATATGGATTTTCTGCAAAACAAAAAACATGCAACAAACAGGAACTGGCACTGGGCACTGGATCAATATGTTAGTCCCAAAAAGTAGTATAAAAAGTTGCCAAAAGTATATGAAAGTTGTAGAATATTGGCATGAAACAATAAAAAATTATAGATACGACGGAGACGTATCAGCATCCCCAAGCTTAATTCCTGCTCGTCCTCGAGTATGTAAATGATAAAAAAGATAATTTTTGATGTGAAATGCTACCTAGCATAATCTTGATCATATAATCTAATCATGGCATGAATATTAAGACACGAGTGATTCAAAGCAATAGTCTATCATTTGACATTAAGACAATAATACTTCAAGCATACTAATAAAGCAATCATGTCTTCTCAAAATATCATGGCTAAAAGAAAGTTATCCCTACAAAATCATATAGTCTGGCTATGCTCCATCTTCATCACACAAAGTATTAAATCATGTACAACCCCGGTTTTAGCCAAGCAATTGTTTCATACTTTAGTATTCTCCAACTTTTTCAACTTTCACGCAATACATGAGTGCGAGCCATGGATATAGCACTATAGGTGGAATAGAGTATGGTGGTTGTGGAGAAGACAAAAAGAAGGAGATAGTCTCACATCAACTAGGCGTATCAACGGGCTATGGAGATGCCCATCAATAGATATCAACGTGAGTGAGTAGGGATTGCCATGCAAAGGATGCACTAGAGCTATAAGTGTATGAAAGCTGAAAAGAAACTAAGTGGGTGTGCATCCAACTGGCTTGCTCACAAAGACCTAGGGCAATTTGAGGAAGCCCATCATTGGAATATGCAAGCCAAGTTCTATAATGAAAAATTCCCACTAGTATATGAAAGTGACAACATAGGAGACTCTCTATATGAAAAACATGGTGCTACTCTGAAGCACAAGTGTGGAAAAAGGAATAGTAGCATTGCCCCTTCTCTCTTTTCTCTCATTTTTTTGTTTTTTTTGTGGGCTTCTTTGGCCTCTTTTTTTAATTTGGGCTTCTTTGGCCTCTTTTATTTTTTTGTAAAGTCCGGAGACTCATCCCAACTTGTGAGGGAATCATAGCTTCCATCATCCTTTCCTCACATGGGACAATGCTCTAATAATGATGATCATGACACTTTTATTTACTTACAACTCAAGAATTACAACTCGATACTAGAACAAAATATGACTCTATATGAATGCCTCCGGCGGTGTACCGGGATGTGCAATGATCTAGCGTAGCAATGACATAAAAAAATGGACGAGCCATGAAAACATCATGCTAGCTATCTTACGATCATGCAAAGCAATATGGCAATGATGGTGCGTGTCATAATAAACGGAACGGTGGAAGTTGCATGGCAATATATCTCGGAATGACTATGGAAATGCCATAATAGGTAGGTATGGTGGCTGTTTTGAGGAAGGTGGGTTTAATGCACCGGCAAAAGTTGCGCGGTACTAGAGAGGCTAGCAAAGGTGGAAGGGTGAGAGTGCGTATAATCCATGGACTCAACATTAGTCATAAAGAACTCACATACTTATTGCAAAAATTTATTAGTCATCGAAACAAGGTACTACACGCATGCTCCTAGGGGAAGGGTTGGTAGGAGTTAACCATCGCGCGATCCCGACCTCCACACAAAGGATGACAATCAATAAATAAATCATGCTCCGACTTCTTCACATAACGGTTCACCATACGTGCATGCTACGGGAATCACAAACTTTAACATCAATATTTCTACCAATCCACAATTACTCACTAGCATGACTCTAATATCACCATCTTTATATCGCAAAACTATTGCAAGGAATCAAACATATCATATTCAGTGATCTACAAGTTTTATGTAGGATTTTATGACTAACCATGTGAATGACCAACTCCTGTTAACTCTCTAAATAGATATAAGTGAAGCATGAGAGTTTAATTCTTTCTACAAAAGATATGCCCATGCTCTAACAAATATAATTGAAGCAAAAGAGCATTCTACAAATGGCGGTTTTCTATGTGTAGAGAAATAGGCAATCCAAACTTCAAATGATATAAGTGAAGCACATGAAGCATTATATAAAGCCATATTCAAAAGATATAAGTGAGGTGCAAAGAGCCTTCTATAAATCAACCAAAGACTTTCTCATACGAGCAAGGTGCATTATTAAAATAAAAATAAAAAGCACACGACGCTCCAAGATTTACGCATATCATGTGACGAATAAAAATATAGCTCCAAGTAAAATTACCGATGGTTGTTAGAAGAAAGAGGGGATGCCTTCCGGGGCATACCCAAGCTTAGTTTCTTGGGAGTCCTTGAATATTACCTTGGGGTGCCTCGGGCATCCCCAAGCTTAGTCTCTTTCCACTCCTTATCCCTTCATCCATCGTGATCTCACCCAAAACTTGAAAACTTCAATCACACAAAACTTAACAAAACCCTCGTGAGATCCGTTAGTAATAATAAAGCAAATTACAACTTTAAGTACTGTTGCAAACCCATTCACATTTTATTTTTGCATTGTAGCTACTGTATTATAACTTCTTTATGGCTTATACCACCGATACAATCGGTAGTTTCATCAAAACAAGCAAAACAATGCATCAAAAACATAATCTGTGTTAAACAGAACAGTCTGAAGCAATCTGAACATTTACTATACTTGTGTAACTCTAAAAATTCTGAAAAATTAGGACAAAATAAAAAAAATTCATAGAAGTACTGTGTAAAAATTTCAGAAACTTTTGAAATTCCAGTAAAAAATGTAAATTCACGCACTACAGCCAAAGTTTCTGTTTTTCCACTGCACACACCAAACAAGCAATCTAATCATCCTAAAGGCAAATCTTGGCACATTATTTTTATAATACAATGGATTTATACAAGGGGATAATTTTTTTTTTTGAAAAGTTTCTGTAATTAAGATTCATAAGGTTTCCATGGGCATGAACAAAGTTCAAGGCATGCTCCCATTTTAACAATGCTCGTCTCTCTCACTTTCACTTTTCTTTTTGAAAAAGTTTTAGGTTCCCCTCTTTATTTTTTTGTTTTTCAAACTATATAAAAGCACACAACAGAATAAAATGACTCTCTAAAACTTCCGGGTTGTCTCCCTGGCAGCGCTTTCTTTAAAGCCATTAAGCTAGGCATAAAGTGCTCAAGTAATTAATCCACCCGGATCCCAAGGTATATCAAAGCCAATTTTAATTAACAATGATTTGTAATTTAGTAGTGAGCACAAATTAACATTTATCATGCAACAACGAAGTCTAACTCCCTTCCTATGCATTGGCATATCATAAAAGAACAATTCATGCACATCAAGTAAAGGCCAATACATAGCATAAGCAGTTTCTTGCAATTTTATCATATTGGAAACATAGAGAGGTGGAGATGTAGTTCCTCTCTCATAATAATTGCAAGTAGGAGCAGCAAGCACATGCATATTATATCTATCAAAATCATCATGTGTAATAGTAAAAGGCAACCCATCTATATAATCCTTAATAAGTGCAAACTTCTCCGATATAGTGTAGTACGGAGAATTCAAAAAGATAATAGGACTATCATGTGTGGGTGCAATAGCAACAATTTCACGTTTAACATAAGGAACTATAGAAAGTTCATCTCCATAAGCATCATTCATATTGGCATCATGGCCACAAGCATAGCAAGCATCAAGTTCATCAAAAAGGGATATTTCAAACGAATCCAAGGGATCATAGCAATTATCATAGCATTCATCGTTCGGTAAAAACGAAGGGAAATTAAACAATGTATGAGTTGAAGAGTTACTCTCATTAGAAGGTGGGCACGGGTAGCTAGTCCGCTCTTCCTCCTTTTGTTCTTCGCTCTCCTCGTTATCTTTTTCATCTAATGAGCTCACAGTGTCAGGAATTTCTTCTTCCATAGATTCCTGCAAAATATTAGTCTCTTCTTGGACAGCGGAGACTTTCTCAATAAAAGCATTAATACCGGCATTATATTTATAATTCTCATAGCAATATCGAAGAATAGCCAAATTTTGAGATCGGTAAACAGCATCATCATAATCTTCATACTTTTAAAACAAAGCTTCAATTTCATAAGCACCCTTAAAAGCAACAAACTCTTATATTTGTTCCACATCATAGTAATCATATATACCATTAGCATAAGAAGCCAAGGTTTCATTATCATTAAATTTACATGAAAAGGGAAGGTGTTTAGCCTTCATCCTAGAGCAACAAGTAATATCATATCTCAAGCATAGATTCCAACTATACCATTTCAACATATGAATTTGATCCCATAACAGTTTCCCTTTTTGAGTCAAGCGATAATCCCTAAAGTATTCACGTTGATCCAACGTGTATCCCATTATATAATAGAATGGGGTTTTCTCAGGATTATTAAAGTAGTGCGTAATATCTTTCACATAATGAGCATCGAGGGTTTTAGGAGGTTCCCCATCTCCATGAGTAGTAAGTAGACCTAATTGTTTTGGTATTTCGTGTTCCATATCCATAGCTAAAGATAGAGAACAACTTAGAACAGCAAATAAAATCTACTTAGTGATAAAGCAAACAAGCACACACGAGAATATTCACCCCACGCTATTGCTCCCCGGCAACGGGGCCAGAAAAAGGTCTTGATAACCCACAAGTATAGGGGATCAGTTGTAGCCTTTCTCGATAAGTAAGAGTGTCGAACCCAACGAGGAGCTAAAGGTAGAACAAATATTCCCTCAAGTTCTATCGACCACCGATACAACTCTACGCACGCTTAACGTTCGCTTTACCTAGAACAAGTATGAAACTAGAAGTACTTTGTAGGTGTGATAGGATAGGTTTGCAAGATAAAAAAGAACACGTAAATAAAATCTAGGGGCTGTTTAGATGAAGAAACAACTAAGTTAGCCTTAGTAGAGAGCTTTTTGTCACAAGAAATTTATTTGTCCCTAGGCAATCAATAACTAGACCGGTAATCATTATTGCAATTTTATATGTGGGAGAGGCATAAGCTAACATACTTTCTCTACTTGGATCATATGCACTTATGATTGGAACTCTAGCAAGCATCCGCAACTACTAAAGATCATTAAGGTAAAACCCAACCATAGCATTAAGTATCAAGTCCTCTTTACTCCAATACGTAAACAACCTACTTACTCGGGTCTGTGCTTCCGTCACTCACGCCACCCACCATAAGCGAATCATAAACATATTGCAAACCCTACAGCGGGGATCCCTCACGCTTGCACGACACGGAGAGCACCAATAATAAAACATGCAACTCAAACCAATCATGATCATCAATCAACCCATAGGACAAAACGGATGTACTCAAACATCATAGGATAGCCATACATCATTGGGAAATAATATATAGCATTGAGCACCATGTTTAAGTAGAGATTACAGCGGGGAGAAGGGGTGTTACACCGCTGCATAGAGGGGGAGAGAGTTGGTGATGACGGCGGCGAAGTTGTTGGTGTAGATCGCCGTCACGATGATGGCCCCGGCGACGTTCCGGTGCCATCGGGAGAGAGGGGGAGAGAGCCCCCCTCCTTATTCTTCTTCCTTGGCCTCCCCCCTAGATGGGAGGAGGATTTACCCTCTGGTCCTTGGCTTCCATGGCGGCAGAGGGGCAAGAGCCCCTCCGAGATTGGATCTCTCTCTCTCTGTTTCCTTCTGTTTCTGCCTTCCCAGATTCTGGCATTTCACCGTTTCTTAAATTCCCGGAGATCCGTAACTCCGATTGGGCTGAAATTTTAACACGATTTTTATCCGGATATTAGATTTTTTGCGGCGAAAGAAGGGCACCAACCGCCTTAAGGGGTGACCACAAGCTACCCTGGCGCGCCCTACCCCCTAGGGCGCGCCCCTATGGCTTGTGGGCCCCTCGGGCACCGCCTTCTGTTGATTCCACTTCCCAAAATTCACATATATTCCAAAAAAAATCTCCGTTAGTTTTTATCCCGTTTGGAATTCGTTTGATATGGATTTTCTGCGAAACAAAAAACATGCAACAAACAGGAACTGGCACTGGGCACTGGATCAATATGTTAGTCCCAAAAAGTAGTATAAAAAGTTGCCAAAAGTATATGAAAGTTGTAGAATATTGGCATGAAACAATCAAAAATTATAGATACGACGGAGACGTATCAATTGCCGAGAGTAGTACTCGACAGAAGGTCGGGACTCGAAAAAGGCTCTCTTTGCTGAGAGCCCAGCAGTTGTCGCATGGCAAAGTGTTGCCACGTTGCTCATCCGGCGGCGAATAATGGCATAGTCACGATGGCACCGCTTTGTCGAGAGCCGCGCTCGGCAAAGCTCCGACTCTCATTACACTCTTATTAAGAATATTTTCAGACAGAGAATGTTCATAGTGGCCATTCATATTCTAATGAATGGATGACGAATCACTTTATTAATTTATGATCCTTACCGAGGGCAGCTCTCGATAGTGTAAGGTTTGCCGAGGGCCGCACTCGGCAAAGCTCCGGCTCTCAACAAACTTTTAGTACCACTTCGCCCAGAGACAAGCTACAGGACCAGTTTAAATAGTCGGATAATCCAGAAGGAGTAAGCTTCGGTGTTCATTACACTCCTGTTAAGAAGATGGACCATTACTATGAATCTTCACCCCTTTCGGGCACTGAAGATTCACAGTGACAGGCCATCTTCCTAATGATGGATGCCGTCACTTTTTATTAATTCAATTATTATTACTTTTGAGTTTTCCGTCTGTGAGAGAGGAATGATCTAACCGTTTAAATCCAATCCTCCGGAGCTAGCATGGGGTCATTACATGGACCCTCTAGGGTGTGGTAAGATTTTAGGCGCATTTCGAATAAGCCTCCCCCGAGGCCGCTTGTAAACCACACCATCTCCAAGCCAGTCTGTAGTTATCAAGACGGAACGTGTCCGGTTTGTTCAGGAAGTGCGGGCCATGTTGCTTCGTTGGCCTCGAAACTTCTCGTGCTCACAAAGGAGGCCATCACATGACACGTGTCAGGCCCCCCATTTTTCGGCCCCTCGTGCAATATTTGACACATTTATTGCTCTACTAGGGTTTCAGCGCCAAAAATTACAGATCCGTAAGGCGGCACATGAAATCATGCCCGAAAGCGGCATGGAAACTCCTATGTGATGTCCTTGCGACATGCGTCAGCCTTGTGCATCCGAGGGAGGGGGATGCCATGCCACCGGGAGGCGCAATTACCTCGGTGGCATGCATGATGCAGTCATTTAAATCCTCAAAAAATCATACGATGTTGGAATTCCTCGAGATGTAGCATGTTGTCATCACATGGTTCCTGTAGGGTCTGGTCAATGTTTGGGCACGTTTCAAATAAGCCTCCCCTGAGGCCGCTTGTAAACCGCACTATCTCCGAGCTAGTCTCTAGGTATCGAGAGGGAACATGTCAGGTTTGTGTAGGAAGTGCGGGTCTTGTTGTTCCGTTGGCCTCGAAACTTCATGTGCTCATAAAGGAGGACATCACATGACACGTGACAAGTCCTCACATTTTTCATACCCGCGTGCAATAATTGAGACGTTTATTGCTCTGCTAGGGTTTCAGCGCTGAAAGTGCAGATCCGCAAGGCGGCACATGAAATCATGTCGGGAAGCGGCATGGGAACTCCTATGTGTTGTCGTGTCCGACAGACCCACCCTTACATGAGAGAGTGTCGATGAGAGTTGTTCTTGGAGGAAGAAAATCGACTTTTGACGATGACGGTAGATCTGCTTGACCTTTGATACGTCTCCATCGTATCTACTTTTCCTCACACTTTTGCCCTTGTTTTGGACTCTAATTTGCATGATTTGAATGAAACTAACCCGGACTGACGTTGTTTTCAGCAGAACTACCATGGTGTTGTTTTTGTGCAGAAATAAAAGTTCTCGGAAGTGGACGAAACTTTTTGGAGATTTATTTTACAATAAATAAAAAATACTGGAGCCAAGAACCACCGGAGGGGGGCTCCTGGCTGGGCACAAGACACCAGGGCGCGCCAGCCCCCTCCGGCGCGCCCTGGTGGGTTGTGCCCACCTCTTGGCCCCACTGACCCTAATTCCGACGGTATAAAATCCTATTTTTGGAGAGAAAAAACAGAGAGAAAGTTTCATAGCATTTTACGATATGGAGCCGCCGCCACCTCCTGTTCTTGATCGGAAGGCCAGATCTGGAGCCCACGGGGGCTCCGAAGAGGGGAATCTTCGGTCTTCATCATCATCAACCCTTCTCCATCGCCAATTCCATGATGCTCCCCACCGGGAGTGAGTAATTCCTTCGTAGGCTTGCTGGTCGGTGAGGAGTTGGATGAGATTCATCATGTAATCGAGTTAGTTTTGTTAGGGCTTGATCCCTAGTATCCACTATGTTCTGAGAACGATGTTGCTATGACTTTGCCATGCTTAATGCTTGTCACTAGGGCCCGAGTGCCATGATTTCAGATCTGAACCATTTATGTTATCACTATTATATCTATGTCCTTGATCCCATCTTGCTAGTCATACGCACCTATTACGTGTTCTGATCCGCAAACCCCGGAGTGACAATAGTCGGGATACTTTCCGGTGATGACCGTAGTTTGAGGAGTTCATGTATTCACCACGTGTTAATGCTTTGTTCTGGTTCTCTATTAAAAGGAGGCCTTAATATCCCTTAGTTTCCTTATGGACCTCGCTGCCACGGGAGGGTAGGACAAATGATGTCATGCAAGTTCTTTTTCCTAAGCACGTATGACTATTTACGGAATACATGCCTACATTACATTTATGAACTGGAGCTAGTTATGTGTCGCCCTAGGTTATGACTGTTATATGATGAATATCATCCAACGAGTTCACCGATCCAGTCCCTACGAGTTTTCCACTTATTGTTCTTGCTAAGTTACTATTGCTGCTACTACTGTTCCAACTGCTACAAAACCATTGCTATCACTGCTACCGTTACTGTTACTGTTACTACTGCTATCAAACTATCATACTACTGTGCTACTGATCACTCTGCTGCAGATATTTAATCTCCAGGTGTGGTTGAATTGACAACTCAACTGCTAATACTCTCAAATATTCTTTGGCTCCCCTTGTGTCGAAGCTATAAATTTGGGTTGAATACTCTACACTCGAAAACTGTTGCGATCCCCTATACTTGTGGGTTATCAAGACCTTTTTCTGGCGCCGTTGCCGGGGAGCATAGCTATATTTGTTGAGTCACTTGGGATTTATATCAATTGATCTCTATGAAGAATCTGAAGGATCCAAAGACCAAGATTTTTCCCTCTAAGACGAGAGGAGGTAAGGAACCGCCATCTAGATCTGCACTTGATTCACCTTCTGTTATGAGTAAGTTCGCAACACCACCACATGCTAGTGATCCTGATATGTCGCAAGTTATTGATGATGCTACTTCTGCTATGGATGATGCTTATGATGATGCTAGTACCATGCTTGATGATAATGTGCCACTAGGTGAATTTCTTGATGAACAAATTGCTAGAGCTAAAGAGAATGAAATTACTGAAACTGATGAAGCCTTTGAAACTGATGACTATGAAACACCTATTAGACCTGGCTCTCCTAGATTTGAAATTCCTAAGATACCTGAAGGTTATGTTTTGGATGAGGAGGTAACTAGGGAAATTCTTTCTTGTAAGGATAGAAACAATCTTAAGAAATTGCTACGCAAGTATAAGGAAAAGACTTTGAATGCTAGAATGAAATGTGATCCTAAGTTTGCTACTTCACCTATCTTTGTTACCAATAAGGATTATGAATTCTCTGTCGACCCAGAGTTAATTACTTTGGTTGAATCTGATCCTTTCCATGGCTATGAAACTGAATCTGTAGTGGCACATCTTACTAAGCTGAATGATATAGCCACCCTGTTTGCTAATGATGAAAAGATTCGCTACTACTATATTCTTAAGTTATTTCCGTTCTCATTAAAGGGTGACGCTAAGACATGGTACGATACTCTTGCTCCTGGTTGTGTGCGTAGTCCCCAGGATATGATTTACTACTTCTCTGAAAATATTTTCCTGCTCATAAGAAACAAGCTGCCTTACAGGAAATTTTTAACTTTGTGCAAATTGAAGAAGAGAGTCTCCCACAAGCTTGGGGGAGGCTTCTCCAGTTGCTTAATGCTTTTCCTGATCATCCTCTTAAGAAAAATGAAATACTTGATATCTTCTATAATGGACTAACTGATGCTTGTAGGGACTTCCTAGATAGTTTTGTTGGTTGTGTTTTCAGGGAACGAACTGTTGAACAAGCTGAGGAACAATTGAATAATATATTGAAGAATTATGATGATTGGACTCTCCCTGAACCACCGCCTAAACCCACTCCGAAGAAGAGGGGTATTGATACGTCTCCAACGTATCTATAATTTTTGATTGTTCCATGCTATTATATTATCTGTTTTGGATGTTTTATATGCATTAATATGCTATTTTATATTATTTTTGGGACTAACCTATTAACCTAGTGCCCAGTGCCAGTTTCTATTTTTTCCTTGTTTTTGAGTAATGCAGAAAAGGAATATCAAACGGAGTCCAAAGGGAATAAAATGCTACGCTGATTTTTCTTGGACCAGAAGGAACCCAGGAGGCTTCGAGAAGAGGCCAGAAGACCTATGGGTGGGCCAGAAGCCACCAGGGCACGCCCCTGGGGGGGGGGCCCTCCTGGCATGTGGGCCCCCGTAGCTCCTCCAACCCTAACTCTTCGCCTATAAATTCAGAAATATTCCCCCAATACCAAAGAGAGCCACGAAAATACTTTTCCACCGCCGCAAGCCTCTGTTCCCGTGAGATCCCATCTTGGGGCCTTTTCCGGCGATCTGCCGGAGGGGGATTCGATCACGGAGGGCCTCTACATCAACACCATTGCCCTTCCGATGATGCGTGAGTAGTTTACCTCAGACCTTCAGGTCCATAGCTAGTAGCTAGATGGCTTATTCTCTCTCTATGTTCTTCAATACCATGTTCTCCATGATCTTCATGGAGATCTATCCGATGTAATACTCTTTTGCGGTGTGTTTGTCGAGATCCGATGAATTGTGGGTTTATGATCAGATTATCTATGAATATTATTTGAATCTTCTCTGAATTCTTATATGCATGATTTCATATGTTTGTAAGTCTCTTCGAGTTATTGGTTTGGTTTGGCCAACTAGATTGGTAATTCTTGCAATGGGAGAATTCCTTAGTTTTGGGTTCAATCTTGTGGTGTCCTCAGCCAGTGACAAAGTAGGGGTAGCGAGGCACGTATTTGTATTGTTGCCATCAAGGATAAAAAGATGGGGTTTTCATCATATTGCTTGAGTTTATCCCTCTACATCATGTCATCTTACTTAATGCGTTACTCTGTTCTCATGAACTTAATACTCTAGATGCAGGCAGGAGTCGGTCGATGTGTGGAGTAATAGTAGTAGATGCTGAATCGTTTCGGTCTACTTGATACGGACGTGATGCCTATATGCATAATCATTGCCTTGGATATCTTCATAACTATGCGCTTTTCTATCAATTGCTCGACAGTAATTTGTTCACCCACCGTATTATTTTCCTTCAAGAGAGAAGCCTCTAGTGAAACCTATGGCCGCCGGGTCTATTTTCCATATTATATTTTCAGATCTATAAACTAAAAAACACAAAAATACTTTGCTGCAATTTATTTACTTTTATTTTAATTATCGTTTTAGTAATCTTTTATATCTATCTCTATCGGATCTCATCCTTGCAAGTGACCGTGAAGGGATTGACAACCCCTTTATAGCATTGGGTGCAAGTGTTTGATTGTTCGTGCAGGTGCATAGATTGGGGCCTTGCTTGTACCTCCTACTGGATTGATACCTTGGTTCTCAAGACTGAGGGAAATACTTATCTACTTTGCTGCATCACCCTTTCCTCTTCAAGGGAAAACCAATGCAAGCTCAAGAAGTAGCAGGTATCTTATTTCTCAGTCCTGAAGATATGCAAGAGGCAAAGAAATCTATGAAGGAAAAGGTATTAAAGCTGAGGATGTTAAGAATTTACCACCTATTGAAGAAATACATGGTCTTGACACACCACCACCTCCACAGGTGGTAAAGGTAAATTCTTTATTAAAGTTTGATGAAGGTGATATCCCTTACAATAAACATCCTAGCCAATGCTTATATGAGTTTGACAACTATATTATGAAACAAGATCACTTCAATGCACATGTCCTGAAACAATTGAAATATAATTTGCTCGCTTGAGTGACTTGCTATTTAGAATCAGTAATGATGTTAGAGGTGTAGGAAAGCATGCCTCTATGGTTCAAACTCAGTTAGAACAAGTTACTAAATCTCAAAAGGAATTGTTTGATGAAATGAATAATAATATGAATGATTTTGCTACTAGAGTAGTAACTAGAGGAGGTAGAATGACCCAAGAACCACTTTATCCTGAAGGTCATCCTAAAAGAAATGAACAAGACTCTCAGAGAATTAATGCTGGTGCACCTAGTCCTTCTAAAAAGAAAAAGAAAAAAGAAAAATGATAGGACTTTGCATACCTCTAGTGAACCTGAGATACGAAAACCTCCTTATAATAATGATGTCTCTATTTCTGATGCTGAAACTCAATCTGGTAATGAACATTCACCTAGTGATAATGGAAATGATAATGATAATGTTCATGAAGATACTCAACTGAACAATGATAAAGAACCAGATAATGATGTTGAAATAGAGCCTGCTGTTGATCGTGATAACCCACAACCTAAAAACAAACGTTATGATAAAAGAGACTTTGTGGCTAGGAAACATGGTAAAGAAAGAGAGCCATGGATAGAGCAGGCAATGAGAAAAATGAGTAGGGAGAACAGGAAGTCTTCCTACAAGGCAAAAGTGGAGAATAAAATGTTTGGTTTAGATGACGGTTTCTATCAATCGAAAACCATTTGTTTGGTTCTGTTTGAGATGTACATATCAACAATATAGCATCACTTCAATCTATGTCTTAGTATATTCTTTGCCAAAAAAAAATATTGTTTTATTGTCTGTAGCGACATATAGTTCCTTATTATCTCTTGGTATATTTTATTTTTATTGTTGGTAGCAACGGGTTCCTGACTATGAAATAAATCCACCTAACACGACTATAAAATAAATCCACCTAATCTTGTGTGACCCCGTAGCATAGCACGGGCAACTTACTAGTCAGAGATAAAGACTGAGCTTAGAGGAAATAGGCCCTGACAGGGTGTGTGCATATTTGTGAAGTCTAATGTAACTTTAATGTTCTATCCGATTTTGAACATCTCCATAACTTTTGCATGCCACTTGAAGACCATTTCCCTGATTCCAGTGAACTGACAATTATAGAATGTACTCCATATGATACAAAATTCCAGTGCTTCTGTGATTCCATCTGTTAGAAAGAGGTAAGCGCAGCATGAGTCGTTAGCTCAAAAAAAAGAGCTTGTGGTGTACTCCTTTATTATGTTTAGTTACATAAGATAGCTCAGTTATCGCAACTTATTCACAATTAATAGTCCACCCTATATTTCTTTTATTCAGTTGGGCAATGAAGATTAATGTCTCCTTCCCTTGGTAAACACGTAAGCATTATGTTCTAAGAAGTATATTTAGGTGGGGACCCTCTCCACCCTCCCCCGTGGTGATTGTTCAAAAAAAATCATGTATACTACTAAGGGCACTACTGGAATTTTTGTATATGTCGGGTGCCAGGCTCTTCGTCGAGAGCCAAAGCACGGGCACTCGGCAAAGTCACAGACGCCGAGAGTACCTCTCGGCAATGGGCGTACTTCAACAAACACAGGATATTGCTGATAACCCACAAGTATAGGGGATCAGTTGTAGCCTTTCTCGATAAGTAAGAGTGTTGAACCCAACAAGGAGCTAAAGGTAGAACAAATATTCCCTCAAGTTCTATCGACCACCGATACAACTCTACGCACGCTTAACGTTCGCTTTACCTAGAACAAGTATGAAACTAGAAGTACTTTGTAGGTGTGATAGGATAGGTTTGCAAGATAAAAAAGAACATGTAAATAAAATCTAGGGGTTGTTTAGATGAAGAAACAACTAAGTTAGTCTTAGTAGAGAGCTTTTTGTCACAAGAAATTTATTTGTCCCTAGGCAATCGATAACTAGATCAGTAATCATTATTGCAATTTTATATGAGGGAGAGGCATAAGCTAACATACTTTCTCTACTTGGATCATATGCACTTATGATTGGAACTCTAGCAAGCATCCGCAACTACTAAAGATCATTAACGTAAAACCCAACCATAGCATTAAGTATCAAGTCCTCTTTACTCCCATACGTAAACAACCTACTTACTCGGGTATGTGCTTCCATCACTCACGCCACCCACCATAAGCGAATCATAAACATATTGCAAACCCTACAGAGGGGATCCCTCACGCTTGCGTGACACGGAGAGCACCATAGGACAGCACCAATAATAAAACATGCAACTCAAACCAATCATGATCATCAATCAACCCATAGGACAAAACGGATCTACTCAAACATCATAGGATAGCCATACATCATTGGGAAATAATATATAGCATTGAGCACCATGTTTAAGTAGAGATTACAATGGGGAGAAGGGGTGTTACACCGCTGCATAGAGGGGGAGAGAGTTGGTGATGACGGCGGCGAAGTTGTTGGTGTAGATCGCCATCACGATGATGGCCCGACGGCGTTCCGGTGCCACCGGGAGAGAGGGGGAGAGAGCCCCCCTCCTTGTTCTTCTTCCTAGGCCTCCCCCCTAGATGGGAGGAGGGTTTCCCCTCTGGTCCTTGGCTTCCATGGCGGCGGAGGGGCAAGAGCCCCTCCGAGATTGGATCTATCTCTCTCTCTCTCTGTTTCCTTCTGTTTCTGCCTTCCCAGATTCTGGCCTTTCACCGTTTCTTAAATTCCCGGAGATGCGTAACTCCGATTGGGCGCCCTACCTCCTGGGGCGCGCCCCTATGGCTTGTGGGCCCCTCGGGCACCGCCTTCTGTTGATTCCACTTCCCAAAATTCACATATATTCCAAAAAAAATCTCCGTAAGTTTTTATCCCGTTTGGACTTCGTTCGATATGGATTTTCTCTGAAACAAAAAACATGCAACAAACAGGAACTGGCACTGGGCACTGGATCAATATGTTAGTCCCAAAAAATAGTATAAAAAGTTGCCAAAAGTATATGAAAGTTGTAGAATATTGGCATGAAACAATAAAAAATTATAGATACGACGGAGACGTATCAACATCCCCAAGCTTAATTCCTGCTCGTCCTCGAGTATGTAAATGATAAAAAAGATAATTTTTGATGTGGAATGCTACCTAGCATAATCTTGATCATATAATCTAATCATGGCATGAATATTAAGACACGAGTGATTCAAAGCAATAGTCTATCATTTGACATTAAGACAATAATACTTCAAGCATACTAATAAAGCAATCATGTCTTCTCAAAATATCATGGCTAAAAGAAAGTTATCCCTACAAAATCATATAGTCTGGCTATGCTCCATCTTCATCACACAAAGTATTAAATCATGTACAACCCCGGTTTTAGCCAAGCAATTGTTTCATACTTTAGTATTCTCCAACTTTTTCAACTTTCACGCAATACATGAGTGTGAGCCATGGATATAGCACTATAGGTGGAATAGAGTATGGTGGTTGTGGAGAAGACAAAAAGAAGGAGATAGTCTCACATCAACTAGGCGTATCAACGGGCTATGGAGATGCCCATCAATAGATATCAACGTGAGTGAGTAGGGATTGCCATGCAAAGGATGCACTAGGGCTATAAGTGTATGAAAGCTGAAAAGAAACTAAGTGGGTGTGCATCCAACTGGCTTGCTCACAAAGACCTAGGGCAATTTGAGGAAGCCCATCATTGGAATATGCAAGCCAAGTTCTATAATGAAAAATTCCCACTAGTATATGAAAGTGACAACATAGGAGACTCTCTATATGAAAAACATGGTGCTACTCTAAAGCACAAGTGTGGAAAAAGGAATAGTAGCATTGCCCCTTCTCTCTTTTCTCTCATTTTTTTTGTTTTTTTTGGTGGGCTTCTTTGGCCTCTTTTTTTTATTTGGGTTTCTTTGGCCTCTTTTATTTTTTTGTAAAGTTCGGAGACTCATCCCAACTTGTGAGGGAATCATAGCTTCCATCATCCTTTCCTCACATGGGACAATGCTCTAATAATGATGATCATCACACTTTTATTTACTTACAACTCAAGAATTACAACTCGATACTAGAACAAAATATGACTCTATATGAATGCCTCCGGCGGTGTACCGGGATGTGCAATGATCTAGCGTAGCAATGACATAAAAAAACGGACGAGCCATGAAAACATCATGCTAGCTATCTTACGATCATGCAAAGCAATATGGCAATGATGGTGCGTGTCATAATAAACGGAACGGTGGAAGTTGCATGGCAATATATCTCGGAATGACTATGGAAATGCCATAATAGGTAGGTATGGTGGCTGTTTTGAGGAAGGTGGGTTTAATGCACCGGCAAAAGTTGCGCGGTACTAGAGAGGCTAGCAAAGGTGGAAGGGTGAGAGTGCGTATAATCCATGGACTCAACATTAGTCATAAAGAACTCACATACTTATTGCAAAAATTTATTAGTCATCGAAACAAGGTACTACACGCATGCTCCTAGGGGAAGGGTTGGTAGGAGTTAACCATCGCGCGATCCCGACCTCCACACAAAGGATGACAATCAATAAATAAATCATGCTCTGACTTCTTCACATAACGGTTCACCATACGTGCATGCTACGGGAATCACAAACTTTAACATAAATATTTCTACCAATGCACAATTACTCACTAGCATGACTCTAATATCACCATCTTTATATCGCAAAACTATTGCAAGGAATCAAACATATCATATTCAGTGATCTACAAGTTTTATGTAGGATTTTATGACTAACCATGTGAATGACCAACTCCTGTTAACTCTCTAAATAGATATAAGTGAAGCATGAGAGTTTAATTCTTTCTACAAAAGATATGCCCATGCTCTAACAAATATAATTGAAGCAAAAGAGCATTCTACAAATGGCGGTTTTCTATGTGTAGAGAAATAGGCAATCCAAACTTCAAATGATATAAGTGAAGCACATGAAGCATTATATAAAGCCATATTCAAAAGATATAAGTGAGGTGCAAAGAGCCTTCTATAAATCAACCAAGGACTTTCTCATACGAGCAAGGTGCATTATTAAAAGAAAAATAAAAAGCACACGACGCTCCAAGATTTACGCATATCATGTGACGAATAAAAATATAGCTCCAAGTAAAATTACCGATGGTTGTTAGAAGAAAGAGGGGATGCCTTCCGGGGCATACCCAAGCTTAGTTTCTTGGGAGTCCTTGAATATTACCTTGGGGTGCCTTGGGCATCCCCAAGCTTAGTCTCTTTCCACTCCTTATCCCTTCATCCATCGTGATCTCACCCAAAACATGAAAACTTCAATCACACAAAACTTAACAAAACCCTCGTGAGATCCGTTAGTAATAATAAAGCAAATTACAACTTTAAGTACTGTTGCAAACCCATTCACATTTTATTTTTGCATTGTAGCTACTGTATTATAACTTATTTATGGCTTATACCACCGATACAATCGGTAGTTTCATCAAAACAAGCAAAACAATGCATCAAAAACATAATCTGTCTTAAACAGAACAGTCTGAAGCAATCTGAACATTTACTATACTTCTGTAACTCTAAAAATTCTGAAAAATTAGGACAAAATAAAAAATTTGCATAGAAGTACTGTGTAAAAATTTCAGAAACTTTTGAAATTCCAGTAAAAAATGTAAATTCACGCACTACAGCCAAAGTTTCTGTTTTTCCACTGCACACACCAAACAAGCAATCTAATCATCCTAAATGCAAATCTTGGCACATTATTTTTATAATACAATGGATTTATACAAGGGGATAATTATTTTTTTTGAAAAGTTTCTGTAATTAAGATTCATAAGGTTTCCATGGGCATGAACAAAGTTCAAGGCATGCTCCCATTTTAACAATGCTCGTCTCTCTCACTTTCACTTTTCTTTTTGAAAAAGTTTTAGGTTCCCCTCTTTATTTTATTTTTCAAACTATATAAAAGCACACAACAGAATAAAATGACTCTCTAAAACTTCTGGGTTGTCTCCCTGGCAGCGCTTTCTTTAAAGCCATTAAGCTAGGCATAAAGTGCTCAAGTAATTAATCCACCCGGATCCCAAGGTATATCAAAGCCAATTTTAATTAACAATGATTTGTAATTTAGTAGTGAGCACAAATTAACATTTATCATGCAACAACGAAGTCTAACTCTCTTCCTATGCATTGGCATATCATAAAAGAACAATTCATGCACATCAAGTAAAGGCCAATACATAGCATAAGCAGTTTCTTGCAATTTTATCATATTGGAAACATAGAGAGGTGGAGATGTAGTTCCTCTCTCATAATAATTGCAAGTAGGAGCAGCAAGCACATGCATATTATATCTATCAAAATCATCATGTGTAATAGTAAAAGGCAACCCATCTATATAATCCTTAATAAGTGCAAACTTCTCCGATATAGTGTAGTACGGAGAATTCAAAAAGATAATAGGACTATCATGTGTGGGTGCAATAGCAACAATTTCACGTTTAACATAAGGAACTATAGAAAGTTCATCTCCATAAGCATCATTCATATTGGCATCATGGCCACAAACATAGCAAGCATCAAGTTCATCAAAAAGGGATATTTCAAACGAATCCAAGGGATCATAGCAATTTTCATAGCATTCATCGTTCGGTAAAAACGAAGGGAAATTAAACAATGTATGAGTTGAAGAGTTACTCTCATTAGAAGGTGGGCACGGGTAGCTAGTCCGCTCTTCCTCCTTTTGTTCTTCGCTCTCCTCGTTATCTTTTTCATCTAATGAGCTCACAGTGTCAGGAATTTCTTCTTCCATAGATTCCTGCAAAATATTAGTCTCTTCTTGGACAGCGGAGACTTTCTCAATAAAAGCATTAATACCGGCATTATATTTATAATTCTCATAGCAATATCGAAGAATAGCCAAATTTTGAGATCGGTAAACAGCATCATCATAATCTTCATACTTTTAAAACAAAGCTTCAATTTCATAAGCACCCTTAAAAGCAACAAACTCTTCTATTTGTTCCACATCATAGTAATCATATATACCATTAGCATAAGAAGCCAAGGTTTCATTATCATTAAATTTACATGAAAAGGGAAGGTGTTTAGCCTTCATCCTAGAGCAACAAGTAATATCATATCTCAAGCATAGATTCCAACTATACCATTTCAACATATGAATTTGATCCCATAACAGTTTCCCTTTTTGAGTCAAGCGATAATCCCTAAAGTATTCACGTTGATCCAACGTGTATCCCATTATATAATAGAATGGGGTTTTCTCAGGATTATTAAAGTAGTGCGTAATATCTTTCACATAATGAGCATCGAGGGTTTTAGGAGGTTCCCCATCTCCATGAGTAGTAAGTAGACCTAATTTTTTTGGTATTTCGTGTTCCATATCCATAGCTAAAGATAGAGAACAACTTAGAACAGCAAATAAAATCTACTTAGTGATAAAGCAAACAAGCACACACGAGAATATTCACCCCACGCTATTGCTCCCCGGCAACGGCGCCAGAAAATGGTCTTGATAACCCACAAGTATAGGGGATCAGTTGTAGCCTTTCTCGATAAGTAAGAGTGTCGAACCCAACGAGGAGCTAAAGGTAGAACAAATATTCCCTCAAGTTCTATCGACCACCGATACAACTCTACGCACGCTTAACGTTCGCTTTACCTAGAACAAGTATGAAACTAGAAGTACTTTGTAGGTGTGATAGGATAGGTTTGCAAGATAAAAAAGAACACGTAAATAAAATCTAGGGGCTGTTTAGATGAAGAAACAACTAAGTTAGCCTTAGTAGAGAGCATTTTGTCACAACAAAGTTATTTGTCCCTAGGCAATCGATAACTAGACCGGTAATCATTATTGCAATTTTATATGAGGGAGAGGCATAAGCTAACATACTTTCTCTACTTGGATCATATGCACTTATGATTGGAACTCTAGCAAGCATCCGCAACTACTAAAGATCATTAAGGTAAAACCCAACCATAGCATTAAGTATCAAGTCCTCTTTACTCCCATACGTAAACAACCTACTTACTCGGGTCTGTGCTTCCGTCACTCACGCCACCCACCATAAGCGAATCATAAACATATTGCAAACCCTACAGCGGGGATCCCTCACACTTGCGCGACACGAAGAGCACCATAGGACAGCACCAATAATAAAACATGCAACTCAAACCAATCATGATCATCAATCAACCCATAGGACAAAACGGATCTACTCAAACATCATAGGATAGCCAGACATCATTGGGAAATAATATATAGCATTGAGCACCATGTTTAAGTAGAGATTACAGCGGGGAGAAGGGGTGTTACACCGCTGCATAGAGGGGGAGAGAGTTGGTGATGACGGCGGCAAAGTTGTTGGTGTAGATCGCCGTCACGATGATGGCCCCGGCGGCGTTCCGGTGCCACCGGGAGAGAGGGGGAGAGAGCCCACCTCCTTCCTCTTCTTCCTTGGCCTCCCCCATAGATGGGAGGAGGGTTTCCCCTCTGGTCCTTGGCTTCCATGGCGGCAGAGGGGCAAGAGCCCCTCCGAGATTGGATCTCTCTCTCTCCCTGTTTCCTTCTATTTCTGCCTTCCCAGATTCTGGCCTTTCACCATTTCTTAAATTCCCGGAGATCCGTAACTCCGATTGGGCTGAAATTGTAACACGATTTTTATCCGGATATTAGCTTTCTTGCGGAGAAAGAAGGGCACCAACCGCTTTATGGGGTGACCACAAGCTATCCTGGCGCGCCCTACCCCCTGGGACGCGCCCCTATGGCTTGTGGGCCCCTCGGGCACTGCCTTCTGTTGATTCCACTTCCCAAAATTCACATATATTCCAAAAAAAATCTCCGTAAGTTTTTATCCCGTTTGGAATTCGTTTGATATGGATTTTCTGCGAAACAAAAAACATGCAACAAACAGGAACTGGCACTGGGCACTGGGCACTGGATCAATATGTTAGTCCCAAAAAGTAGTATAAAAAGTTGCCAAAAGTATATGAAAGTTGTAGAATATTGGCATGAAATAATAAAAAATTATAGATACGATGGAGACGTATCAATTGCCGAGAGTAGTACTCGACAGAAGGTCGGGACTCGAAAAAGGCTCTCTTTGCTGAGAGCCCAGCAGTTGTCGCATGGCAAAGTGTTGCCACATTGCTCATCCGGTGGCGAATAATGGCATAGTCACGATGGCACCGCTTTGTCGAGAGCCGCGCTCGGCAAAGCTCCGACTCTCATTACACTCTTATTAAGAATATTTTCAGACAGAGAATGTTCATAGTGGCCATTCATATTCTAATGAATGGATGACGAATCACTTTATTAATTTATGATCCTTACCGAGGGCCGCTCTCGATAGTGTAAGCTTTGCCGAGGGCCGCACTCGGCAAAGCTCCGGCTCTCAGCAAACTTTTAGTAGCACTTCGCCCAGAGACAAGCTACATGACCAGTTTAAATAGTCGGATAATGCAGAAGCAGTAAGCTTCGGTGTTCATTACACTCCTGTTAAGAAGATGGACCATTACTATGAATCTTCACCCCTTTCGGGCACTGAAGATTCACAGTGACAGGCCATCTTCCTAATGATGGATGTCGTCGCTTTTTATTAATTCAATTATTATTACTTTTGAGTTTTCCGTCTGTGAGAGAGGAATGATCTAACCGTTTAAATCCAATCCTCCGGAGCTAGCATGGTGTCATTACATGGACCCTCTAGGGTGTGGTAAGATTTTAGGCGCATTTCGAATAAGCCTCAACCGAGGCCGCTTGTAAACCGCACCATCTCCCAGCCAGTCTGTAGTTATCAAGACGGAACATGTCCGGTTTGTGCAGGAAGTGCGGGTCATGTTGCTTCGTTGGCCTCGAAACTTCTCGTGCTCACAAAGGAGGCCATCACATGACACGTGTCAGGCCCCCCATTTTTCGGCCCCTCGTGCAATTACGTCGGTGGCATGCATGATGCAGTCGTTTAAATCCTCAAAAAATCGTACAATGTTGGAATTCCTCGAGATCTTGCATGTTGTCATCACATGGTTCCTGTAGGGTCTGGTCAATGTTTGGGCACGTTTCAAATAAGCCTCCCCTGAGGCCGCTTGTAAACCGCACTATCTCCGAGCTAGTCTCTAGGTATCGAGAGGGAACATGTCCGGTTTGTGTAGGAAGTGCGGGTATTGTTGTTCCGTTGGCCTCGAAACTTCTTGTGCTCATAAAGGAGGACATCACATGACACGTGACAAGTCCTCACATTTTTCATACCCGCGTGCAATAATTGAGATGTTTATTGCTCTGCTAGGGTTTCAGTGCTGAAAGTGCAGATCCGCAAGGCGGCACATGAAATCATGTCGGGAAGCGGCATGGGAAATCCTATGTGTTGTCGTGTCCGACAAACCCACCCTTACATGAGAGAGTGTCGATGAGAGTTGTTCTTGGAGGAAGAAAATCGACTTTTGACGATGACGGTAGATCTGCTTGAGCTTTGATACGTATCCATCGTATCTACTTTTCCTCACACTTTTGCCCTTGTTTTGGACTCTAATTTGCATGATTTGAATGAAACTAACCCGGACTGACGCTGTTTTCAGCAGAACTACCATGGTGTTGTTTTTGTGCAGAAATAAAAGTTCTTGGAAGTGGACGAAACTTTTTGGAGATTTATTTTACAATAAATAAAAAATACTGGAGCCAAGAACCATCGGAGGGGGGCTCCTGGCTGGGCACAAGACACCAGGGCGCGCCCTGGTGGGTTGTGCCCACCTCTTGGCCCCACTGACCCTAATTCCGACGCTATAAAATCCTATTTTTGGAGAAAAAAATCAGAGAGAAAGTTTCATAGCGTTTTACGATACGGAGCCGCCGCCACCTCCTATTCTTGATCGGAAGGCCAGATCTGGAGTGCCATGATTTCAGATCTGAACCGTTTATGTTATCACTATTATATCTATGTTCTTCATCCCATCTTGCTAGTCATACGCACCTATTACATGTTCTGATCCGCAAACCCCGGAGTGACAATAGTCGGGATACTTTCCGGTGATGACCGTAGTTTGAGGAGTTCATGTATTCACCACGTGTTAATGATTTGTTCCGGTTCTCTATTAAAAGGAGGCCTTAATATCCCTTAGTTTCCTTATGGACCTCGCTGCCATGGGAGGGTAGGACAAAAGATGTCATGCAAGTTCTTTTCCCTAAGCACGTATGACTATTTACGGAATACATGCCTACATTACATTTATGAACTGGAGCTAGTTATGTGTCGCCCTAGGTTATGACTGTTATATGATGAATATCATCCAACGAGTTCACCGATCCAGTGCCTACGAGTTTTCCACTTATTGTTCTTGCTAAGTTACTATTGCTGCTGCTACTGTTCCAACTGCTACAAAACTATTGCTATCACTGCTACCGTTACTGTTACTGTTACTACTGCTATCAAACTATCATACTACTGTGCTACTGATCACTCTGCTGCAGATATTTAATCTCCAGGTGTGGTTGAATTGACAACTCAACTGCTAATACTCTCAAATATTCTTTGGCTCCCCTTGTGTCGAAGCTATAAATTTGGGTTGAATACTCTACCCTCGAAAACTGTTGCGATCCCCTATACTTGTGGGTTATCAAGACCTTTTTCTGGCGCCGTTGCCGGGGAGCATAGCTATATTTGTTGAGTCACTTGGGATTTATATCAATTGCTCTCTATGAAGAATCTGAAGGATCCAAAGACCAAGATTTTTCCCTCTAAGACGAGAGGAGGTAAGGAACTGCCATCTAGCTCTGCACTTGATTCACCTTCGGTTATGAGTAAGTTTGCAACACCACCACATGCTAGTGATCCTGATATGTCGACGGTTATTGATGATGCTACTTCTGCTATGGATGATGCTTATGATGATGCTAGTACCATACTTGATGATAATGTGCCACTAGGTGAATTTCTTGATGAACAAATTGCTAGAGCTAAAGAGAATGAAATTACTGAAACTGATGAAGCCTTTGAAACTGATGACTATGAAACACCTATTAGACCTGGCTCTCCTAGATTTGAAATGCCTAAGATACCTGAAGGTATGTTTTGGATGAGGAGGTAACTAGGGAAGTTCTTTCTTGTAAGGATAGAAACGATCTTAAGAAATTGCTACGCAAGTATAAGGAAAAGACTTTGAATGCTAGAATGAAATGTGATCCTAAGTTTGCTACTTCACCTATCTTTGTTACCAATAAGGATTATGAATTCTCTGTCGACCCAGAGTTAATTATTTTGGTTGAATCTGATCCTTTCCATGGCTATGAAACTGAAACTGTAGTGGCACATCTTACTAAGCTGAATGATATAGCCACCCTCTTTGCTAATGATGAGAAGATTCGCTACTACTATATTCTTAAGTTATTTCCATTCTCATTAAAGGGTGACGCTAAGACATGGTACAATACTCTTGCTCCTGGTTGTGTGCGTAGTCCCCAGGATATGATTTACTACTTCTCTGAAAAATATTTTCCTGCTCATAAGAAACAAGCTGCCTTACAGGAAATATTTAACTTTGTGCAAATTGAAGAAGAGAGTCTCCCACAAGCTTGGGGGAGGCTTCTCCAGTTGCTTAATGCTTTTCCTGATCATCCTCTTAAGAAAAATGAAACACTTGATATCTTCTATAATGGACTAACTGATGCTTGTAGGGACTTCCTAGATAGTTTTGTTGGTTGTGTTTTCAGGGAACGAACTGTTGAACAAGCTGAGGAACAATTGAATAATATATTGAAGAATTATGATGATTGGACTCTCCCTAAACCACCGCCTAAACCCACTCCGAAGAAGAGGGGTATTGATACGTCTCCAACGTATCTATAATTTTTGATTGTTCCATGCTATTATATTATCTGTTTTGGATGTTTTATATGCATTAATATGCTATTTTATATTATTTTTGGGACTAACCTATTAACCTAGTGCCCAGTGCCAGTTTCAGTTTTTTCTTGTTTTTTGAGTATTGCAGAAAAGGAATATCAAACGGAGTCCAAACGGAATAAAATTCTACGCTGATTTTTCTTGGACCAGAAGGAACCCAGGAGGCTTCGAGAAGAGGCCGGAAGACCTATGGGTGGCCCACAAGCCACCAGGGCACGCCCCAGGGGGGGCGTCCTGGCTTGTGGGCCCCTGTAGCTCCTCCAACCCTAACTCTTCGCCTATAAATTCAGAAATATTCCCCCAATACCAAAGAGAGCCACGAAAATACTTTTCTACCGCCGCAAGCCTCTGTTCCCGTGAGATCCCATCTTGGGGCCTTTTCCGGTGATCTGCCGGAGGGGGAATCGATCACGGAGGGCCTCTACATCAACACCATTGCCCTTCGGATGATGCGTGAGTAGTTTACCTCAGACCTTCGGGTCCATAGCTAGTAGCTAGATGGCTTCTTCTCTCTCTATGTTCTTCAATACCATGTTCTCCATGATCTTCATGGAGATCTATCCGATGTAATACTCTTTTGCGGTGTGTTTGTCGAGATCCGATGAATTGTGGGTTTATGATCAGATTATCTTTGAATATTATTTGAATCTTCTCTGAATTCTTATATGCATGATTTCATATCTTTGTAAGTCTCTTCGAGCTATTGGTTTGGTTTTGCCAACTAGATTGGTAATTTTTGCAATGGGAGAAGTGCTTAGTTTTGGGTTCAATCTTGCGGGGTCCTCACCCAGTGACAAAGTAGGGGTAGCGAGGCACGTATTTGTATTGTTGCCATCAAGGATAAAAAGATGGGGGTTTTCATCATATTGCTTGAGTTTATCCCTCTACATCATGTCATCTTACTTAATGCGGTACTCTGTTCTTCATGAACTTAATACTCTAGATGCAGGCAGGAGTCGGTCGATGTGTGGAGTAACAGTAGTAGATGCAGAATCGTTTCTGTCTACTTGATACGGACGTGATGCCTATATGCATAATCATTGCCTTGGATATCGTCATAACTATGCGCTTTTCTATCAATTGCTCGACAGTAATTTGTTCACCCACCGTATTATTTTCCTTCAAGAGAGAAGCCTCTAGTGAAACCTATGGCCCCCGGGTCTTTTTTCCATATTATATTTTCAGATCTATAAACTAAAAAACACAAAAATACTTTGCTGCAATTTATTTACTTTTATTTTAATTATCGTTTTAGTAATCTTTTATATCTATCTCTATCGGATCTCATCCTTGCAAGTGACCGTGAAGGGATTGACAACCCCTTTATAGCGTTGGGTGCAAGTGTTTGATTGTTTGTGCAGGTGCATAGATTGGGGCCTTGCTTGTACCTCCTACTGGATTGATACCTTGGTTCTCAAAACTGAGGGAAATACTTATCTACTTTGCTGCATCACCCTTTCCTCTTCAAGGGAAAACCAACGCAAGCTCAAGAAGTAGCAAGAAGGATTTCTTGCGCCGTTGCCGGGGAGGATACATAGCAAGTCAAGACAAGAACTCTCCCGTGAACTTGCCAATTTCTGGCGTGGTTGCCGGAGAGGTCTACATCTAGCCTACCAAGTACCCATCACAAACTCATCTCTTGCATTTACATTATTTCCCATTTGCCTCTCGTTTTCCTCTCCCCCACTTCTAAAACGAATTTTCAGGAAAAACCAAAAAGATTTGCCTTTTTATTCGCCCTTCTTCCGTTCGTATTTTCGTCTGCTTTTTGTTTGCTTGTGTGCTAGATTGCTTGCTTTGTCACGATGACTCAAGAGAATACCAAGTTGTGTGACTTTTCCAATACTAATAATAATGTCTTTATTAGTACTCCGATTGCTCCCGCCACTAGTGCGGAATCTTATGAAATTAATGCCGCTTTGCTGAATCTTGTTATGAAAGAACAATTTTCCGGCCTTCCTAGTGAAGATGTCGCATCCCATCTAAATACTTTCGTTGAATCGTGTGATATGCAAAAGAAGAAAGATGTGGATAATGATATTGTTAAATTGAAGCTATTTCCGTTCTCACTACGAGATCGTGCTAAAACTTGGTTTACATCTTTGCCTAAAAATAGTATTGATTCATGGAATAAGTGTAAAGATGCTTTTATTTCCAAGTACTTTCCGCCCGCTAAGATCATCTCCCTTAGGAACGATATAATGAATTTTAAGCAACTTGATCATGAGCATGTTGCACAATCTTGGGAGAGGATGAAATTAATGATTAGAAATTGCCCCGCGCATGGTTTGAGTTTATGGATGATTATACAAAAAATTTATGCGGGATTGAATTTTGCATCTAGAGATCTTTTAGATTCCACCGCGGGTGGTACTTTTATGGAAATCACATTAGGAGAAGCTACTAAACTCCTAGATAATATTATGGCAAATTACTCTCAATGGCATACCGAAAGATCTCCTACTAGTAAAAAAGTGCATGCTATTGAAGAAATAAATACCTTGAGTGGAAAGATGGATGAATTAATGAAATTGTTTGCTAGTAAGAGTGCTCCTATTGATCCTAATGATATGCCTTTGTCTTCTTTGATTGGAAATGATAATGAATCTATGGATGTGAATTTTGTTGGTAGGAACAATTTTGGTAATAACGCGTATAGAGGTAATTTCAACCCTAGGCCGTTTCCTAGTAATTCCTCTAATAATTATGGTAATTCCTACAACAATCCTTATGGAAATTATAATAAGATGCCCTCTGATCTTGAGAATAATATTAAAGAATTTATTAGTTCGCAAAAGGTTTTCAATGCTACGATTGAAGAAAAATTGCTCAAGATTAATGATTTGGCTAGGAACATTGATAGAATTTCGCTTGAGATTGATTATTTGAAAATTAGATCTACTCCACCCAAGCGTGATATTAATGAGTCTTTAAAAGCTATGAGAACTTATATTGATGAGTGTAAAGAAAGAACCGCTAGAATGCGTGCTAAGCGTGAATGGCTTGAAAAAGTGTGTTCCCGTGATAATAATGATGAAGATCTTAAAGTGATTGATGTGACTCCTATTGAATATTTGTTTTCCAATATAAATCTTGATAAACATGGGGCTGGAGATAAGTCAACTTTAGTTAAAAGTCGTCTCAATGATTTGGAGTTTATAGATCTTAATGCTAAAATTGATAAAAGTGGGATTGAAGAGGTCAAAACTTTAAATAACAATGAACCCACTCTTTTGGATTTCAAGGACTTTAAATATGATAGTTGTTCTTTGATTGATTGTATCTCCTTGTTGCAATCCATGTTGAATTCTCCGCATGCTTATAATCAAAATAAAGCTTTTACTAAACATATCGTTGATGCTATGATGAAATCTTTTGAAGAAAAACTTGAGTTGGAAGTTTCTATACCTAGAAAGCTTTATGATGAGTGCGAACCTACTATTAAGATTAAAATTAAAGATTATGAGTGCCATGCTTTGTGTGATTTGGGTGCTAGCGTTTCCACGATTCCGAAAACTTTATGCGATGTGCTAGGTTTCCATGAACTTGATGATTGCTCTTTAAATTTGCATCTAGCGGATTCCAGTATTAAGAAACCTATGTGAAGGATTAATGATGTTCTTATTGTTGCAAATAGGAATTATGTGCCCGTAGATTTCATTGTTCTTGATATAGATTGCAATCCTACATGTCCTATTATTCTTGGTAGACCTTTCCTTAGAACGATCCGTGCAATTATTGATATGAAAGAAGGAAACATTAGATTCCAATTTCCGTTAAGGAAAGACATGGAACACTTCCCAAGAAAGAAAATTAAATTACCATATGAATCTATTATGAGAGCTACTAATGGATTGCATACCAAAGATGATAATACCTAGATCTATTGCGTTATGCCTAGCTAGGGGCGTTAAACAATAGCGCTTGTTGGGAGGCAACCCAATTTTATTTTTATGTTTTTCTTTTAGTTTCTGTTCTTGAATAAATTAAACATTATTACCTCTATATTAATTGTGTTTTAGTGTTTTAATTAGTGTTTGAGCCAAGTAAAACCTTTGGGATGGTTTACGGTGATTGTTGATTTGATCTTGCTGAAAAACAGAAACTTTTGCGCTCAGTCCAGGAATTTTATAAATTCACCAGAGCGTCGAATGAGTCTGAAAGTTTTACACAAGATTGATATAAAAATTTCCCAGATTTTCCTAATTGTCTGAATTTTTGGAGTTACAGAAGTATTCAAAGTTTCCAGATTGCTACAGACTGTTCTGTTTTTGACAGATTCTGTTTTCTTTGTGTTGTTTGCTTATTTTAATGTATCTATGGGTTGTATCGGGGGGTATGAACCATGGAGAAGTTGGAATACAGTATATATTACACCAATATAAATAAAGAATGAGTTCACAACAGTACCTAAAGTGGTGATTTATTTTTCTTATACTAACGGATCTCACGAGTTTTCTGTTGAGTTTTGTGTTGTGAAGTTTTCAAGTTTTGGGTAAAGATTTGATGGACTACGGAATAAGGAGTGGCAAGAGCCTAAGCTTGGGGATGACCAAGGCACCCCAAGGAATGTTCAAGGATACCCAAAAGCCTAAGCTTGGGGATGCCCCGGAAGGCATCCCCTCTTTCGTCTTCAATCCATCGGTAAATTTACTTGAGGCTATATTTTATTCACCACATGATATGTGTTTTGCTTGGAACGTCTTGTATGATAAGAGTCTTTTCTTTTTAGTTTGCCACAATCATCCTTGCTGCACACATCTTTTGAGAGAGACACACATGAATCGTGAATTTATTAGAATACTCTATGTGCTTCACTTATATCTTTTGAGCTAGGCAATTTTGCTCTAGTGCTTCACTTATATCTTTTTAGAGCACGGTGGTGTTTTATTTTTATAGAAATAATTGAACTCTCGTAACTCACTTATATTATTTTGAGAGTCTTTAAACAGCATGGTAAAATGTTTAGGTTATGAATTTAGTCCTATTATAATGGGCATCCAAGAGGGATATGATAAAAACTTTCATATAAAGTGCATTGAATACTATGAGAAGTTTGATTCCTTATGATTGTTTTGAGATATAAAGATGGTAATATTAGAGACATGCTAGTGAGTAATTGTGGATTGGTAGAAATACTTGTGTTAAAAGTTTGTGATTCCCGTAACATGCACGTATGGTGAACCGTTATGTAACGAAGTCGGAGCATGATTTGTTTATTGATTGTCATCCTTTGTGTGAGGGTCGGGAGCGCGCGATGGTTAACTCCTACCAACCTCTCCCCTAGGAGCATGCCTATAATACTTTGCTTCGATAACTAATAGACTTTTGCAATAAGTATGTGAGTTCTTTATGACTAATGTGAGTCCATGGATTACACGCACTTTCACCCTTCCACTTTTGCTAGCCTCTCTAGTACCGTGCAACTTTCGCCGGTGCATCAAACCCACCATATACCCTTCCTCAAAACAGCCACCATACCTACCTATTATGGCATTTCCATAGCCATTCCGAGATATATTGCCATGCAACTTCCACTGTTCCATTTATCATGACACGCACCATCATTGTCATATTGCTTTGCATGATCATAAGACAGCTAGCGTGATGTTTTCATTAATGTCATTTGCTATGCTAGATTGTTGCACATCCCGGTACACCGCCGGAGGCATTCATATAGAGTCATGTTTTGTTCTAAGTATCGAGTTGTAATTCTTGAGTTGTAAGTAAATAAAAGTGTGATGATCATTATTATTAGAGCATTGTGCCATATGAGAAAAGGACGGAAGCTATGATTCCCTCACAAGTTGGGATGAGACTCCGGACTTTAAAAATAAAAAAAAGAGGCCAAAGATGCCCACCAAAAAAAGAGAGAAAAGAGAGAAGGGACAATGCTACTATATTTTTTCCACACTTGTGCTTCAAAGTAGCACCATGATCTTCATGATAGAGAGTCTCCTATTTTGTCACTTTCATATACTAGTGGGAATTTTTCATTATATAACTTGGCTTGTATATTCCAATGATGGGCTTCCTCAAATTGCCCTTAGGTCTTCATGAGCAAGCGAGTCGGATGCACACCCACTTAGTTTCTTTTTGAGCTTTCATACACTTATAGCTCTAGTGCATCCGTTGCATGGCAATCCCTACTCACTCACATTGATATCTATTGATGGGCATCTCCATAGCCCGTTGATACGCCTAGTTGATGTGAGACTATCTTCCCCTTTTCCTCACAACCTCCATCATATTCTATTCCACCTATAGTGTTATATCCATGGCTCACGCTCATGTATTGCGTGAAAGTTGAAAAGGTTTGAGAACATAAAAAGTGTGAAACAATTGCTTGACTTGTCATCGGGGTTGTGCATGATTTAAATACTTTGTGTGGGGAAGATGGAGCATAGCCAAACCTGATGATTTTGTAGGGATAACTTTCTTTGGCCATGTTATTTTGAAAAGACACGATTGCTTTGTTAGTATGCTTGACGTATTATTGTTTTTATGTCAACATTAAACTTTTGTTTTGAATCTTATGGATCTGAACATTCATGCCACACTAAAGAATATTACATGGATAAATATGTTAGGTAGCATTCCACATCAAAAATTCTGTTTTTATCATTTACCTACTCGAGGACGAGCAGGAATTAAGCTTGGGGATGCTGATACGTCTCCAACGTATCTATAATTTTTGATTGTTCCATACTATTATATTATCTGTTTTGGATGTTTTATATGCATTAATATGCTATTTTATATTATTTTTGGGACTAACCTATTAACCTAGTGCCCAGTGCCAGTTTCTGTTTTTTCCTTGTTTTTGAGTATTGCAGAAAAGGAATATCAAACGGAGTCCAAACGGAATAAAATTCTATGCTGATTTTTCTTAGACCAGAAGGAACCCAGGAGGCTTTGAGAAGAGGCCAGAAGACCTACGGGTGGGCCACAAGCCACCAGGGAGCGCCCCTGGGGGGGGCGCCCTCCTGGCTTGTGGGCCCCCCGTAGCTCCTCCAACCCTAAGTCTTCGCCTATAAATTCAGAAATATTCCCCCAATACCAAAGAGAGCCACGAAAATACTTTTTCGCCGCCGCAAGCCTCTGTTCCCGTGCGATCCCATCTTGGGGCCTTATCCGGCGATCTGCCAGAGGGGGATTCGATCACGGAGGGCCTCTACATCAACACCATTGCCCTTCGGATGATGCGTGAGTAGTTTACCTCAGACCTTCGGGTCCATAGCTAGTAGCTAGATGGCTTCTTCTCTCTCTATGTTCTTCAATACCATGTTCTCCATGAACTTCATGGAGATCTATCCGATGTAATACTCTTTTGCGGTGTGTTTGTCGAGATCCGATGGATTGCGGGTTTATGATCAGATTATCTATGAATATTATTTGAATCTTCTCTGAATTCTTATATGCATGATTTCATATCTTTGTAAGTCTCTTCGAGTTATTGGTTTGGTTTGGCCAACTAGATTGGTAATTCTTGCAATGGGAGAATTCCTTAGTTTTGGGTTCAATCTTGCGGTGTTCTCACCCAGTGACAAAGTAGGGGTAGTGAGGCACGTATTTGTATTGTTGCCATCAAGGATAAAAAGATGGGGTTTTCATCATATTGCTTGAGTTTATCCCTCTACATCATGTCATCTTACTTAATGCGTTACTCTGTTCTTCATGAACTTAATACTCTAGATGCAGGCAGGAGTCGGTTGATGTGTGGAGTAATAGTAGTAGATGCAGAATCGTTTCGGTCTACTTGATACGGACGTGATGCCTATATGCATAATCATTGCCTTGGATATCTTCATAACTATGCGCTTTTCTATCAATTGCTCGACAATAATTTGTTCACCCACCGTATTATTTTCCTCCAAGAGAGAAGCCTCTAGTGAAACCTATGGCCCCCGGGTCTATTTTCCATATTATATTTTCAGATCTATAAACTAAAAAACACAAAAATACTTTGCTGCAATTTATGTACTTTTATTTTAATTATCGTTTTAGTAATCTTTTATATCTATCTCTATCGGATCTCATCCTTGCAAGTGACCGTGAAGGGATTGACAACCCGTTTATAGCGTTGGGTGCAAGTGTTTGATTGTTTGTGCAGGTGCATAGATTGGGGCCTTGCTTGTACCTCCTACTGGATTGATACCTTGGTTCTCAAAACTGAGGGAAATACTTATCTACTTTGCTGCATCACCCTTTCCTCTTCAAGGGAAAACCAACGCAAGCTCAAGAAGTAGCAGGTATCTTATTTCTCGGTCCTGAAGATATGCAAGAGGCAAAGAAATCTATGAAGGAAAAAGGTATTAAAGCTGAGGATGTTAAGAATTTACCACCTATTGAAGAAATACATGGTCTTGACACACCACCACCTCCACAGGTGGTAAAGGTAAATTCTTTATTAAAGTTTGATGAAGGTGATATCCCTTACAATAAACATCCTAGCCAATGCTTATATGAGTTTGACAACTATATTATGAAACAAGATCACTTCAATGCACATGTCCTGAAACAATTGAAATATAATTTGCTCGCTTGAGTGACTTGCTATTTAGAATCAGAAATGATGTTAGAGGTGTAGGAAAGCATGCCTATATGGTTCAAACTCAGTTAGAACAAGTTGCTAAATCTCAAAAGGAATTGCTTGATGAAATGAATAATAATATGAATGATTTTGCAGCTAGAGTAGTAACTAGAGGAGGCAGAATGACCCAAGAACCACTTTATCCTGAAGGTCATTGTGAGGCCCCCGATCTCCACCGTACGCTAATCATACACGCAATGCGTACGACCAAGATTAGGGACTCACTGATTGATATCACAACACAACACTAGACACAAATTAAAGTCATACAGCTTCATATTACAAGCCAGGGGCCTTGAGGGCTCGAATACAAAGCTCGACAAGCACGAGTCAGTGGAAGCAAAAAATATCTGAGTACAGACATAAGTTAGACAAGTTTTGCCTTAAGAAGGCTAGCACAAACATAAGCAACGGATCGAAAGAGGCGAGGCCTCCTGCCTGGGAACCTCCTAACTACTCCTGAGCGTCGGCGTTCTCCACGTAGTAGTAGGCTCCAGCGGTGGTGTAGTAGTCGTCTCCGGCGTACTCCATCTCCTAGGCTCCGTCGTCTGAACGCAGAATCGTATCGAAGGGGGAAAGAGAATGCAAAGCAGCGGTGAGTACTCATCCAAAGTACTCGCAAGGTTGACATCAGAACTATGCTAATTATGCATCAGTATCAAGGGGAGGGGTTATATCTGGACTGACTGCAGAAAGCAAGAATAGGGGGGAAGGCCTTGTCCTATCGAAGACTAGCATCTTCAACATCTTGCGGCATTAGAAGAGAGTAGACTGGCATAACAATATGTAGTCATATTATTGTAGCAATTTTATTAAGTAACCACGCCCAGAGAACCTTCCCCGACTCCCTGCGAGGAAGCTATCTCGGAGCCACAATTCATTTCCAATTAAATTACAATTATAGTTGTATAAGGTCAAGGTACAACTCCAAGTCGTCCTGTTACCGTGGACACGGCTATTCGAATAGATTATTCTTCCCTGCAGGGGTGCACCGCATTTCCAACACGACTGATCACCTCCGGCCGGACACACTTTCCTGGGTCATGCCCGGCCTCGGGATAGCAGCACGTCGTCGCCCCACCTAGGCTCAACGAAGAGGCCAGCCCGCCGGTCTAAATCCTAATCACGCAGGTTCGTGGGCCCACTTGCCCTAGCACTCCTGCACGATGCGTACGCGGCCGGAAACAAACCTAGTACACTCCAGTCCAAGAGCTCCACTGTCCAGTCCAATCCGTCGCGCGCCGCTCCATTGCTGACGTCCGAAGAGCTTTGGCTGATACAACGACGCTGAGTACCCATAACTTCTCCCACGCGATGGTTTGGTGCGTAAAAAGGCCAACGACCCAACTCAGATCAAATACCCAACCCATTAGCATTTTATTAATGCGGGGCAATCGCGACCCATAAAGTGCGGTCCCGTCACCCCGTCTCGAGGATGTGTGGCAAGGGCCTCTCCTGCCCGTCCACGCCTCAACATAACCTGGATGCCTTACCGGCGCATCCCACCACATCTCACTCACGGGTACCCTTGGGGCCGACCCGTCTCAAGACTGTCGGGAACTCAGGTCCACCTCAACCAGGGTGGTACCGCCTGTCCCTCCAGTCCCGTCTTCCATATGTAAACAATGTCAAGTTAAAGTAACTGTGTGTTTATACACCAAGTGGATATCCGAGGAATCACCCTCGATGGATTCCACTCGAGGTATGTGTATGGCAAGAGTCGCTATCGATAAATGGGAAGGAGGAATCACCCTCGATACCCACGACCGATTAGCTACGCTACAGAATTAACATCGGGAGTTCTAAGTGAGGTATCACCCTCGGCACTCGATAGTAACTCTGCAGTGACATACCAAAGGGGTGTGCGGTGATGTGAGGGGCCTGGCTCGTCGGTCGGTTGACCGAGTCTTCGGGTCTTCGAGTCGTCGATGAAGAAGCAGGGGCAACTGGGACTAAGGGGGGTCTCAGGGGATTCATTGATCAACCTATACTAATCAGTTGATATGATTGCAGGTATAGTAACAGTTTATCAAAAACAGGCTGTGCAGCAGAATAGGAGCTAACTAATACAGTAGCAAAAATCTAATGCAAGACTAAGAGGGAAAGGAAATGGGCGATATCGGAATGCTCAAGGGGGGTTGCTTGCCTTGCTGCTCTGCGGCAAAAGGCTGAACGTCAACGGCGTAGTCGTACCCGGCAGCAGCGTCGGTCTCGGGGTCTACCGGAGAGAAGAGGGGGAAGAAACAATAAATACAAGCAAACAGATGCAAAATGATGCATGACATGGCATTATGCAGGGCTAGGCATGCACTAACGCAGTACTACGCGTTGCAGACGAAGCGGAAGAATATCTGACGATATTTCCCAGGCCTTTGGATTTATCGGACAGACGATCCGGAGGGAAAAGTTCCATGCTCATCATGATAGGAGCATGTGACAGATGAATGGATGGCATATTTGGATTCGTGGGATTTTTCTGATCAACTTTCATGTATACAGTTTTTTGATCTGAGCTACAGATTATTTTGTATGATTTTTGAAAGATTTAATCATTTTTTGGAATCAACAGAATTAAATTAATTCGAAAAATCCTATTATGACATCATGCTGACATCAACATTGCATCAGCAGTCAACAGCACAGTGGCCAGGTCAAACCTGACCTGTGGGACCCACCTGTCATTGACGCAACTCTATTTTAGGTTTTTAATTAACTAAACAGAGTTAATTTGTGAGTGGGGCACATCTGTCAGTGAAGGATTAGTGCTAATTAATTATTTTCAATTAACCTAATTACTAATTAGTTAGCTGACAGGGGTGGCCCACCTGTCATAGACACAGGGGCTTGGGGCCCCACATGTCAGTGACTGGACCAGGTCCAGTCAGCAGTTGACCAGGTCAACGGGTCAACGGCGACCGCGGGGCCCAGCTGCCAGTGACCCTGGCAGTGGCCCCGACCGGGCCACGTCGGCGGCGGCGCCGTCCGGCCACCGGAGGAGCTCCGGCGAGCTCCCGAATCGCCGGCAGGGCTCGGGTTTTGTCTACGGTGGCCCAAATCGGGCGTTCTTCGGCGCGTTCGAAAGCTGGAGACGTCGCCTATCCATTTCGGCCATCGGGGCAAGCTGCGATGGACGGTGGCGAGCGGCAGGTCGACGGCGGCGGAGGCGAGCTTCGGGCAAACTCCGGCGCGTGCGTACAGGGGGCAAAACGAGCGGAACTAGCGCGGGGTCGGTCCTACGCGACGCGGCAAGCACGATGGTGGCACGCCCGGGACCATTTGGTCCCGGGCAGTTGTGTTCGGGCGCGCGTCGGGGACAGCGCTAGGAGGCACGAGCGGGCGCGTGCGTGTGCGCGTCGTGCTCCTGGAAGCACCAGGAGCTCGACGGTGAGCTCAGGCGAGCGTGACGGTGGCTGTGGCGACGACCACAAGCTCGTCGGCGGCAGCGCGCTTCGGGCTCAGGCGAAATCGAGCGACAGAGCTATCAATCGACGGGGCTAAGCGAGGGGAAAGATGCGTGGGCTCACAGGGATCCTGCAGATGTGCCAAGCGTGCTCGGGGGAGGCTCGAGGTGGCCGGAATCGACGACGGCGATCTTCGGGTCCCGAGGAGGAAGACGACGGTGTGGGGGCGATGCAGGGCTCCTGGGGCTCGGGCTCGTGGTCGAGGAGGACGGGGTCGTCGCGGCGGTCCTTCCTGGCTAGCTGGCAGCGCGCGGGACTGGCTGGGGCCGCGGCTAGCCGTAGGCCATGGCGGCGGCGGCGTTTGGGAAGGAGGAGGGCGAGCGAGGGAGAGGGAGGAATCGCGAGGGCGTCTAGGGGGAGTGGATGGCCTCGGCCTTATCCTCTCCAGGCGCCCTGCGACGGCAGGTGTCGAGGAGAGCGGCCGGCGACGAGGGCGTGGCCACGGCCACGGTGACACGCGCGGAGGAGGACGAAGGGGCAGGTGGGGAGTGGTTGAGATGGGCTGGGCCAGGCCCAGTAGCAAGGTAAGTGGCCTCTAGCCTTTTTCTGTTTTAGTTCTTTTCTATTTTATTCATTTTGTTTCCTTTTTGTAATTCTTTAGGTAGCAATTGTATCTTATAATATGTGGAGTTGTCTCCATAATTTTTAATGCCATTTTATGTGTTGCTACAAAAAGTTTGGGGGTTATTTGAGTCCATTTGGATTTTTCATAAATGCAAAGGCATTTTAAAATCCTGGGATTGCACTGGATTAATTGCTACTGCTCATTTTAGCAACATAGTGATGTTGTTTTCCTTAACAACATTAGTTTTGTGATTTATCACAAGTGTGCAACATTTTATTTTTGATGTTTGCAATTTTATTTTATCACATTAAAATTCAATTTGCTTTTGATGTGGAATTTGAATTGAGAAATGAATTTTCAACTTGATCATATCTTGTTTAGCAAAGAGATTTGTTGCTGATCATGGTCATCACTGTAGCCTAGTTACATGGATCACTGTAGCACTGATCCAGGGGTGTTACAACTCTCCTCGTCTAACAAGAATTCTCGTCCCGAGAATTTAGAGGTAGAGTAAGAGGGAGAAAGTTTGGTCACGAAATTCTAACGGGTCTTCTTGTCCTTGTTGCCCTCATCGAAGAGGTCGATCCCCTTATGTTGAAGTCTTCAATTCGCTGTTCCAGGTCATCCTGATGAAGTCGTCATCCTTTCTTCGGAATCTTCATCGTCCTACCAATGCGATTAGAGGGAGAAACTCTGGTAGAACGTATCTCCACCAAGTTGGGCACGTGACAGTAAACTCAAGGAAGAAGACATGAATTATTTATCGAGTTGTTACTCAGGGAATTCATTGAGAGCAATATGCGATGGTTCAAAAGTTTCAAACGGGTAGGCAATCATTCGATGCCTAATCAAAGATGGAAGGGTTCAGAGCAACGAATTAAATATTGCGTCTGATACTAGATTAGATCTTCCATTGGACGGTGGCTCGGGAATTACAAACGGAGCCAAGTGCAAAAGATACCTTTGAATCAAAAATGTACAGGAGAGTCAGGTTTCGATCCTGTGGAACTACGGGTTAGGGGACCATCATGTGGATTAAGAGTAAGAAGAGCGGTGACATCTTGCACGGTCATGGTAGCAAGATATGTTAGAGGATAACCTGTCATTTGTGTCAGTAACAGCATCGGTACCAAGGGCAGGGAACGAAGAGAGCCATCTTCCTGCTCGTTGAAATGAGGCGGACCAATAGGCAAAGTTCTCGTCCACCGGCGGTTACCGGAATATTATCAACAATAGTAACATGGCCTTACTGACAGAATTGATCACCGAGGTGTTTACCTAAGCAGAGAATTATTCTGCTTAGATCATATAATCTCAAGAAAGGTTAAACAGACCAATAGAAAGGAAAATGTGATTATTAGATCAACCAGACCAATGGAAAGGAAAATGTGCTTATACTCAAGTGTTAGGAGTATATCTTTCCCAAGGGAAAAACAGAGCATGATATACATGACAGGATAGCAAGTAGATAACCATTTAGGTAAAAGGGGCGAGGAAAATCCATGATATGCCCATACAATGGGGTTGAATAATTGATCAAGAAACAATTAGCATTGAGCTTACACTATTCCTTTTGGTGATCGATATACCACATCCATGCTTCGGGACAGCAATGATATGGTGTTTCGAGTAAAGGATGGAGTTTGGATACACAAAGGATCCAGTAGGAACAACTTATAAAATAAGCCTTACAATTCCCTCATGGAAGAATGGCAACCTTAGCTGAACAAAGCGTTATAACAATAGGTCATCCGGCCAGGTGTGCTAGCTACAACATCACCTTACCGAGTAATAAAGACCGAAGTTATAATTCTTGATAATGTTCCAACCATCATATGTGTCCGAGATTCAGATCTGGTTGGTGTCAGGAAACTTCAGACAAAGAAGGCCTGAGGAGAAAAGGATGCAACACAGACCTGCGAGATGATGTTGCAAAAATTTCGGAATGAGCAACAGAAGCAAGACTTGAATCATTAGCCAGACTACAAGACATCTGAACACAAGGTCAGGACATTCGTGCCCACATGGAAGTTTCTAGAATGGAGGGCAATCAAGTTCTGATTGGGGACCATCATAGAGGATATCAAAGTTCCATGTGTAAGTCTGGACTAGGACAAATCAAATCAATCAGTGGCCCGACGTGCTAGGAAATACATATGGAGTGAAGGTAGCAAATCTATCAAACCATAGAATACTTCGCAAATGCCTGAATGAATTGGAACGATTCCAGAGGAAGCGAGACAAAAATTTCCCATAAGCACGGTGGCAAAAATGCATGTGAACTTATAGAAAAACACTTCTTTTATCAAATATATTCTTCATGAACTAGGCACAAAGATAATGCTTCCAAGGTTTCCAACACTAGCTTAAATGTTCATCATGAACCACGAAGGAGATGAGGATGTGGTTGATGGGCTCAGCAACAATTCGTCGAGATTCCCACAAAGAAGGGTCTCCACGATTGAGTGAACAAAACCAAATGATATAATGAGGTATGCTCGAGGAAAACATCCACAATTAAACATTAATTGATAGGTGCACCCGAAATACAGACTAAGTAGCACGACCAATGTTAGAATGCTGACTCAACAGTCAATACACAAAGAATGGACTTATTGTTCATTAACTCCAAGGTGATAGAGTTGGTATGCCATAAGTATTGAATTTACACATCACATTCCATTTGTCAGTATTCCGGTTAGAAACAACACGGGAACAAGGAAATGAAAGGTGATGGCAAGGATGTCGCCAATGACAACACCAATTACCACGGACAAGGATGCTACCCTCATCATGAATTTAATTGATATCCTGGAAGAGCCCAGAATGCCGATGAGGATCACGACACATTTGCCGAGAAGTTTCATGAAGACGTAATCGATCAGCGACGACATCAAGCAAAGTAATGGTGAAGCGAAAGGTTATCGGAACCACGGATAAGATTGCTAGCTCAAAATCGATATTGTCCTTCAAGACAACCAATCATGATGTTGAAAACTCGATGTAAGCTTAGCGCACTGTTGGAATTGTGTTCCAGGGATGAAGGACTTAGGTAGCATGGTCAAGCTTCAGCATGACGATGATGAGGTAGCCAATCAGCTGGGAATGACAAGACCGAGTACAAACTCGTAAACAAAGAAGTTTACTACGAGTTGTTGAATTGCAGTGCGGACTCGATTCACTATTCGATGTTCTCGGTTGATGACAACCCAGAACCCGTGGAGTGACTATGACAGGGAAAAGCATTACTTCATCTAAAATTCATAAGATGTAGTGCAATGACATGATATCCTCGAGATACCAGGGGGTAATACTCGAAGGTAGATCAAAATAGAGGTTGGGCAGGTGCATTGATCTGCCGAAGACAAGTGCTTGAACTTGTCCAAGAAATTGGAACAAAGAAGAACAATCATGGTCGAAACCACGGTTGCAAAGTAGCAAAACATAGATACAAGATCAATCCATACGAAGAGAATGATTATTGTTACAAGAAGCTCCATGATAAGTCATACAACGGGTCCATGGGCATGAACACAAAGTTCAAGGTCGACTCCCACTTCATCAATGCATCACCTTCCATTTACACCTCGCCTTTGGCGAAATTATAGTTTTGAAAGATTATCTGGCAAAACACCAGAAAAATATGACTCGTGAAAACTGTCGGGTTCACACGAATTAAGGAAGGCATAGGTTCAACCCATAGGGGTCTCATAGGAACATATACCACAAGTTTCAAGAGTAATTAACACATGCTTGGCAACAGAGCATGGCCGACAAAAGCATAGGATACAACTTATCAGAGGGAGAAGACAAAATTTACCGATAGCATCATGTATCAGGGAAAACCATCACAAGAATTTTTAATGTGAAGGATGCTAACGGATAATAACCCAACAATGGATCTGGCGGTCCACAAAGGACCTGATGTGAGTATCGGTACTCAATCACAGGGAGAAAGAATGCAAGGCATCAAATTATAGAACATCCAATAAGTTGATGTTTAAATAACCAAATGAATTAAGATTTCCAAATTGGTGTATCAAAATCAGATGCTCCGATCAAATACAAGTAAGCTGAATGGACTTAGTTGGACAATCAATCAAAGTTGATTTGTCGAGAACCAATTCATGTTTGGAAAGACGTCTGAACCGGACAGATAATTTATGATAAACAACTGATGACTGCGTGTATCAACACACAGGTTGAATCAATAAAATCAAATGAAAACCACAAAGGATTTACTTAATATTGCTAGACATATGGAATTAACCATAATGCAAGCAGGTGAGAAAGGTCAAGAGAAAAAGGCTACTGAGGATTTCGGAAGATCGTATAGTGATTCGATTGATTTTGTGAAACACATGATCAACCGAGGAAGAATGAATCTCTCGTAAGATAATTCGATGTACCTTGTAATAACAAGAGCAACTGGATATGAAAGTATGAGCGACAATTGCATGTAGTCATCCATAGGGGATGACGGAGGAAGGAAATCGCAAAGGCGATGAGCACAAGTTCTCGAGAGAACTTCGGAGAGTATCTTCGGAATCTTCTGATGATGCAGGCGATCTTCTGGAATGAGGGGCTCTCCGGGAGAAAGTAGTTACGAGAACCTAAGGTTAGAGTTAGTAAAATCTTTAACCCGAAAGGGAAGAGGGGTCAGAACCCAGAGTATAGATGAGGAATAAAAGATCCTAATGCCACCCGATTGAGATGTGGGCCCGTAAGCCACACAACTAAGTTAGTAAAAGCTTTTCAATGACTAGACTCAACTTCGGCCAAGGATTTCGAAAGGGGGCTACCTACAGGCAGTCGGCTCTGATACCAACTTGTGACGCCCCCGATCTCCACCGTACGCTAATCATACACGCAATGCGTACGACCAAGATTAGGGACTCACTGATTGATATCACAACACAACACTAGACACAAATTAAAGTCATACAGCTTCATATTACAAGCCAGGGGCCTCGAGGGCTCAAATATAAAGCTCGACAAGCACGAGTCAGCGGAAGCAAAAAATATCTGAGTACAGACATAAGTTAGACAAGTTTTGCCTTAAGAAGGCTAGCACAAACATAAGCAGCGGATCGAAAGAGGCGAGGCCTCCTGCCTGGGAACCTCTTAACTACTCCTGAGCGTCGGCGTTCTCCACGTAGTAGTAGGCTCCAGCGGTGGTGTAGTAGTCGTCTCCGGCGTACTCCATCTCCTGGGCTCCGTCGTCTGAACGTAGAATCGTATCGAAGGGGGAAAGAGAATGCAAAGCAGCGGTGAGTACTCATCCAAAGTACTCGCAAGGCTGACATCAGAACTATTCTAATTATGCATCAGTATCAAGGGGAGGGGTTATATCTGGACTGACTGCAGAAAGCAAGAATAGGGGGGAAGGCCTAGTCCTATCGAAGACTAGCATCTTCAACATCTTGCAGCATTAGAAGAGAGTAGACTGGCATAACAATATGTAGTCATATTATTGTAGCAATTTTATTAAGTAACCACGCCCAGAGAACCTTCCCCGACTCCCTGCGAGGAAGCTATCTTGGAGCCACAATTCATTTCCAATTAAATTACAATTATAGTTGTATAAGGTCAAGGTACAACTCCAAGTCGTCCTGTTACCGTGGACACGGCTATTCGAATAGATTATTCTTCCCTGCAGGGGTGCACCGCATTTCCAACACGCCTGATCACCTCCGGCCGGACACACTTTCCTGGGTCATGCCCGGCCTCGGGATAGCAGCACGTCGTCGCCCCACCTAGGCTCAACGAAGAGGCCAGCCCGCCGGTCTAAATCCTAATCACGCAGGTTCGTGGGCCCACTTGCCCTAGCACTCCTGCACGATGCGTACGCGGCCGGAAACAAACCTAGTACAGTCCAGTCCAAGAGCTCCACGGTCCAGTCCAATCCGTCGCGCGCCGCTCCATTGCTGACGTCCGAAGAGCTTTGGCTGATACAACGACGCTGAGTACCCATAACTTCTCCCACGCGATGGTTTGGTGCGTAAAAAGGCCAACGACCCAACTCAGATCAAATACCCAACCCATTAGCATTTTATTAATGCGGGGCAATCGCGACCCATAAAGTGCGGTCCCGTCACCCCGTCTCGAGGATGTGTGGCAAGGGCCTCTCCTGCCCGTCCACGCCTCAACATAACCTGGATGCCTTACCGGCGCATCCCACCACATCTCACTCACGGGTACCCTTGGGGCCGACCCGTCTCAAGACTGTCGGGAACTCAGGTCCACCTCAACCAGGGTGGTACCGCCTGTCCCTCCAGTCCCGTCTTCCATATGTAAACAATGTCAAGTTAAAGTAACTGTGTGTTTATACACCAAGTGGATATCCGAGGAATCACCCTCGATGGATTCCACTCGAGGTATGTGTATGGCAAGAGTCGCTATCGATAAATGGGAAGGAGAAATCACCCTCGATACCCACGACCGATTAGCTACGCTACAGAATTAACATCGGGAGTGCTAAGTGAGGTATCACCCTCGGCACTCGATAGTAACTCTGCAGTGCCATACCAAAGGGGTGTGCGGTGATGTGAGGGGCCTGGCTCGTCGGTCGGTTGACCGAGTCTTCGGGTCTTCGAGTCGTCCATGAAGAAGCAGGGGAAACTGGGACTTAGGGTGGTCTCAGGGGATTCATTGATCAACCTATACTAATCAGTTGATACGATTGCAGGTATAGTAACAGTTTATCAAAAACAGGCTATGCAGCAGAATAGGAGCTAACTAATACAGTAGCAAAAATCTAATGCAAGACTGAGAGGGAAAGGAAATGGGCGATATCGGAATGCTCAAGGGGGGTTGCTTGCCTTGCTGCTCTGCGGCAAAAGGCTGAACGTCAACGGCGTAGTCGTACCTGGCAGCAGCGTCGGTCTCGGGGTCTACCGGAGAGAAGAGGGGGAAGAAACAATAAATACAAGCAAACAGATGCAACACGATGCATGACATGGCATTATGCAGGGCTAGGCATGCACTAACGCAGTACTACGTGTTGCAGACGAAGCGGGAGAATATCTGACGATATTTCCCGGGTCTTTGGATTTATCGGACAGACGATCCGGAGGGGAAAGTTCCATGTTCATCATGATAAGAGCATGTGACAGATGAATGGATGGCATATTTGGATTCGTGGGATTTTTCTGATCAACTTTCATGTATACAGTGTTTTGATATGAGGTACAGATTATTTTCTATGATATTTCAAAGATTTAATCATTTTCTGGAATCAACAGAATTAAATTAATTCGAAAAATCCTATTATGACATCATGCTGACATCAACATTGCATCAGCAGTCAACAGCACAGTGGCCAGGTCAAACCTGACCTGTGGGACCCACCTGTCATTGACGCAGCTCTATTTCAGGTTTTTAATTAACTAAACAGAGTTAATTTGTGAGTGGGGCCCATCTGTCAGTGAACGATTAGTGCTAATTAATTATTTTCAATTAACCTAATTACTAATTAGTTAGCTGACAGGGGTGGCCCACCTGTCATAGACACAGGGGCTTGGGGCCCCACATGTCAGTGACTGGACCAGGTTCAGTCAGCAGTTGACCAGGTCAACGGGTCAACGGCGACCGCGGGGCCCAGCTGCCAGTGACCCTGGCAGTGGCCCCGACCGGGCCACGTCGGCGGCGGCGCCGTCCGGCCACCGGAGGAGCTCCGGCGAGCTCCCGAATCGCCGGCAGGGCTCGGGTTTCGTCTACGGTGGCCCAAATCGGGCGTTCTTCGGCGCGTTCGAAAGCTGGAGACGTCGCCTATCCATTTCGGCCATCAGGGCAAGCTGCGATGGACGGTGGCGAGCGGCAGGTCGACGGCGGCGGAGGCGAGCTTCGGGCGAACTCCGGTGCGTGCGTACAGGGGGCAAAACGAGCGGAACTAGCGCGGGATCGGTCCTACGCGACGCGGCAAGCACGATGGTGGCACGCCCGGGACCATTTGGTCACCGGAGGCTCGTCGGCGACGATCTCCGCGGCAGTTTTGTTCGGGCGCGCGTCAGGGACGACGCTAGGAGGCACGAGCGGGCGCGTGCGTGTGCGCGTCGTGCTCCTGGAAGCACCAGGAGCTCGACGGTGAGCTCAGGCGAGCGTTACGGTGGCTGTGGCGACGACCACAAGCTCGTCGGCGGCAGCGCGCTTCGGGCTCCGGAGAAATCGAGCGACAGAGCTAGCAATCGACGGGGCTAAGCGAGGGGAAAGATGCGTGGGCTCACAGGGATCCTGCAGATGTGCAAAGCGTGCTCGGGGAGGCTCGAGGTCGCCGGAATCGACGACGGCGATCTTCGGGTCCCGAGGAGGAAGACGACGGCGTGGGGGCGATGCAGGGCTCCTGGGGCTCGGGCTCGTGGTCGAGGAGGACGAGGTCATCGCGGCGGTCCTTCCTGGCTAGCTGGCAGCGCGCGGGAGTGGCTGGGGCCGCGGCTAGCCGTAGGCCATGGTGGCGGCGGCGTTCGGGAAGGAGGAGGGCGAGCGAGGGAGAGGGAGGAATGGCGAGGGCGTCTAGGGGGAGTGGATGGGCTCGGCCTTATCCTCTCCGGCGCCCTGCGACGGCAGGTGTCGAGGAGAGCGGCCGGCGACGAGGGCGTGGCCACGGCCACGGTGACACGTGCGGAGGAGGACGAAGGGGCAGGTGGGGAGTGGTTGAGATGGGCTGGGCCAGGCCCAGTAGCCAGGTAAGTGGCCTCTGGCCTTTTTCTGTTTTAGTTCTTTTCTATTTTGTTCATTTTGTTTCCTTTTTTTAATTCTTTAGGTAGCAATTGTATCTTATAATATGTGGAGTTGTCTCCATAATTTGTAATGCCATTTTATGTGTTGCTACAAAAAGTTTGGCGGTTATTAGAGTCCATTGGGATTTTTCATAAATGCAAAGGCATTTTAAAATGCTGGGATTGCACTGGATTAATTGCTACTGCTCATTTTAGCAACATAGTGATGTTATTTTCCTTAACAACATTAGTTTTGTGATTTATCACAAGTGTGCAACATTTTATTTGTGCTTTTTGCAATTTTATTTTATCACATTAAAATTCAATTTGCTTTTGAAGTGGAATTTGAATTGAGATATGAATTTTCAACTTGATCATATCTTGTTTAGCAAAGAGATTTGTTGCTGATCATGGTCATCACTGTAGCCTAGTTACATGGATCACTGTAGCACTGATCCAGTGGTGTTACAGTCATCCTAAAAGAAATGAACAAGACTCTCAGAGAATTAATGCTGGTGCACCTAGTCCTTCTAAAAAGAAAAAGAAAAAGAAAAATGATAGGACTTTGCATACCTCTAGTGAACCTGAGATACGAAAACCTCCTGATAATAATGATGTCTCTATTTCTGATGCTGATACTCAATCTGGTAATGAACATTCACCTAGTGATAATGGAAATGATAATGATAATGTTCATGAAGATACTAAACTGAACAATGATAAAGAACCAGATAATGATGTTGAAATAGAGCCTGTTGTTGATCGTGATAACCCACAACCTAAAAACAAACGTTATGATAAAAGAGACTTTGTGGCTAGGAAACATGGTAAAGAAAGAGAGCCATGGGTTCAGAAACCCATGCCCTTTCCACCTAAACCATCTAAGAAAAAGGATGATGAAGAATTTGAACGCTTTGCTGAAATGATTAGGCCAGTCTTTTTGCGTACCCGCTTAACTGATATCCTAAAGATGGCCCCTTATGCAAAGTACATGAAAGACATCATCACTAATAAAATAAAGATACCTGAAGCTGAAATCTCCACCATGCTTGCTAATTATTCTTTTAAGGATGGAGTACCTAAAAAACTTGGAGACCCTGGAATACAAACTATACCTTGCTCCATTAAAAGAAACTATGTCAAAACTGCTTTGTGTGACTTGGGAGCCGGTGTTAGTGTTATGCCTTTCTCCTTATACAAAAGACTTGATTTGAATAAACTCACACCTACTGAAATATCATTGCAAATGGATGACAAATCAACTGCCATACCTATCGGTATTTGTGAGGATGTGCCCGTTGTTGTTGCAAATGTTACTATCTTAACGGACTTTGTTATTCTTGAGATGCCCGAGGACGACAACATGTCGATTATACTTGGTAGACCCTTTTTGAATACTGCAGGGGCTGTTATTGATTGCAATAAAAGCAAAGTCACTTTGCATATCAATGGTAATGAGCACACGGTGCACTTTCCGAAGAAACAATTCCAAGTGAATGGTATAAATGTTATTGAAGAATCTCCGACACTCACTATTGGAAGTTTTCAATTACCTCTACCTACTGCCAAAAAGAAATATGATATACTTATTGTTGGGGATATGCACATCCCCATTGAGGTAACGTAGTGTTTTACGAAAGTTCTTCGGTTTCATGCTAATCGGAAGTGGTGATCAACCTTATTAATAGATCATTTTTTAGAGGTATGAAGTCGATGAATCTAGTAAGCACAATCTTTTGCTCCCACCTTTTATTTTCTGTTTAACTTAGTCCAATAAAATAAAATGTCATGTTTATCCTGTTTTTACCGTGCAATAAAAAAATGACCCAAAAATAAAAGTTATCAGAATGTTCTGAAAATTTGATACGATTTTTTTCTGAATTTCTGGTGCAAATAATATCAGAGGGGGGTGCACCTGGTGCCCACAAGACACCAGGGCACGCCAGCAACCCCAGGCACGCCCTGGTGGGTTGTGGCCCCCACGTGGGCCCCTCACTTATTCCTTTAGCCCATGTCATCCCTTACCTCCAGAAAAAAATCACCATAGCCTCCATTCCCGTGTTCTTGCTCTCAAACCCGCAGATTTCGATCTCTTTGCTCGAAGCTCCATTTCCGAAACTGTTTGGAGGGATTGCTACTTGGTATGTGACTCCTCCATTGCTCCAATTAGTTTTTGATTTAGTGGGTTATCTTTAGAGTAATTAGCTACTCTTGGTGCTACTGTAGATGAGCTTGCATGTTGAATTCTTAGAGTTCTAAGTAGTTTGAATGCTTAATATGGCCTCTATGCATCCTTAGGAGTAGTTGCTATCAATCTTACAGAGTTTTGTTGACAAAAATTTTGTAGGCTAAAATTTTCAGAATTTTTATTATAGGAATAAGATGGATTTCTTTAGGAAGTTTTCCTCCAAGAAAAATGCCAAAGGAGTCATTGGGGAATCATCGGACAATGACCTCCACACTCCGAGAACGGTGGAGGTGCGGCCGTGCGAATGGCCGCATGATGCCTTCATGGAGGAGGCCGGGTTCCATCAAGAGTTTGCTCAATTTGTTGCAAACGCCGGGATGACCGAGTTCCTCGCAGCTAAGTGTGACCAACACCACATCCTTACAAATTCCTTTGTGCAAAGTTTTCATTTTCTGAGAAAGAATAATTCTCCTGAAGTGCAGTTTAAGCTTTACGCTGAAACTCACAAGATACCGCTAACTGACTTTTGCGACATATGCTTGATCACCTCTGATGGGGAACTAAGAGAACCTAGACCAGCGGAGTTTGAGGATTTTCTCCTCACTTTAACAGTGGGTGAAGATAGAGGCGTGTCGAATGCTACTACTACCAGTTTGCAGTTTCCTTCAGTGCATTACTTTGCTTTGTTCATCGCAAAGTGTTTAACCGCTAGGGAGAAGGTTGGCGCACTCAGTGCCCCCGACTTCGCTATTTTACGCCGTGCACTGTACAATGATCACACCTTTAGCATGGGGGCTATTATTGCACGCCGCTTACACCTTAACAGGACTAAGGGAAAGATACACGGTGGTATTTATGCTACTCGCTTAGCGAGGCACTTTAATGTTCAGATTCGCCCACATGATTATCTCTTGTCCCAAGTTTATCTTGATCACAAGGCGTTGCAGGATCACCAATTTATTGAGGCAACTGATTCTTTCCATAACATTCATTATAACTTAGTATTCAGCGTCGAAACCCGTGATGTTATTCCGTTGAATGCACCTGCTCTGTTTGATTCTATTGCCAGGAACGGATACATGATTATGCCAGATGACATTACAGCATACCGGAACAACCTAGCAGTTGCTGAGGAGGAGCCCCAGGGGTGGGACGCTCAGGTGCCGCCTCCACCTCACTTCAACTTGGGACCGGATGGCTATTACGGATGGTGATTACCAAGCTAGGCCAAAAGCCTAAGCTTGGGGAAGTACGTATTTCCACCGACATTACATTCATGTTCACACATTTTATTCCAGTTGTCGGTATTCATACTTTTTCATTGTAATATCCATGCTAGATTTGTTTTCTCGCTTTCTTCTTATGAGTTTGAAAAACTTTGAGAAAATCCAAAAACATTTCCTACTTCTTTTCAGCTTTTCTTTCTAGTTTATTGTAATTGTAGTATCAAAAGAAAACCCAAAAAGATTTCTCGTTTCTTCTTTTACTTGTTGGGAGCTTTCCCGTGTAAATAGTTTTTCTCGTTTTTGTTTTTTTATTTTTAATTTGCCTTCTTCAAGAAAAACCAAAAACTCCAAAATATTTCAGCGTGTTTCTCTGAAATTCTTTTCTTTTTGTTTGAGTCGTACCAAGGAGAAGAACACGATGAAACTGTTGAGTGGCTCTCATATGCACTATTGTTATCTAACAAAGAGCCCATGTTACCTTGTCTTCTCCTCTTGAATAAAATGTTTGCAGATTCCAGCTTAGTCCACGGCACTCTTGCACTATTATTATTTTCTTATCATTCGGTTGTGCAAGTGAAAGGCAATAATGACGATATTTGATGAAGTGGTTGTGGCAGAGAAAAGCGGGTATGAACTCAACTTGTTTTTGTTTTTGTAAATATGTTTAACCTAGTATACTTGATTCAACATATTATGATCAAACATGTTTGCAATGATCATTAGAGATTATAGTTGTTCATGCCATGCTTAAGTAGCTAGGAGTGGATAATGATTTATCTTGGATGTCAACATGCATTAAAATGGTTATGATGTGGTATGATGGTATGGTATCCTCCTCTGAATGTTTCAAGTGGCTTGACTTGGCACATGTTTACGCATGTAGTTGAATCAAAACCAACATAGCCTTCATGATATTTATGTTCATGGTGTCCATATCCTACTCATGCTAGTAGTCAATGTTTATTATATGTAATGCATGTTCATGACCGTTTTCACTCTCTAGCTGGCCGCTTCTCAATCTATTTGCTATCCTTCGCCTGTACTAAGCGGGAATACTGCTTGTGCATCAAAATCCTTAAACCAAAGTTATTCCACATGAGTCCACTATATCTACCTATATCCGGTATTACCCTGCCGTTCCAAGTAAATTTGCATGTGCCATCTCTAAAAATTCAAATGAAAATCTGTTTTGTGTGCCTAGACCGCTCATGGAGCGACAGGGGGCGGTCAGTATCTTCCATGTTAAGCGGGTTATTCTCATGATGAGTGTTTATTCACTCGTCCTTACACAAGAGGGGCGGTAATAGGGATTCCCAGTCCCGAAATCAAAAATTGCAAATAAATAAACAAAACTCCCCCAGGAATGTTGTTGGTATGGACGGTACCCGTGGATTCGGCTAGCTGTGGAGTGTGATTGTTGGTGGAGGGGGAGTAAACCTTTACTTTTACTGCTTGGGAACCGCCGCTAATGTGTTTATCATGGAAGATATTGATAACTCTTGGTCGTAACGTTGACAGGAAGGGTGTACCTCCCAAAATTATATCTATCTCTGTTTTAATCTTTGAGCTTTGGCACCTCTGCAAATCCATGCTTCCCTCTGCGAAGGGACTATCTATTTACTTTTATGTTGAGTCATCACCTTCTCAAATAAGCGCCAGACCTGAGAGAACTATTGTCATGCTCATGCATTATGTATAGTTGATGTTGGGTGCAGCATGACTGGATCTTTTCTACCATGAATTATAATGTTTAGTCGCTGCTTGAACTTTGGAGGTGCTCTGCATTTATGTTTTGCGGTCTCAGAAAGGGCTAGCAAGATACCACTATTCTCATATTATATCACGATTGTTTTGACAAAGTGTTGGCGCTTGAGATATTTTATTATTGCTCGCTAGTTGCTTATGCCATTGATATGAGTTAATATAATTTCTAAGAGTTATTGCTGGCATGGTTAGTCATAATCTTTGTTGAAAACATGGGTGCTACTTAAGCATATATATGTAAACAAGAACAAAAGAGTTCGTAAAAGTTTTTCCTTATCACTTTCAGTTTGTCAACTGAATTGCTTGAGGACAAGCAATGGGTTAAGCTTGGGGGAGTTGATACGTCTCCGTCGTATCTACTTTTTCTCACACTTTTTCCCTTGTTTTGGACTCTAATTTGCATGATTTGAATGAAACTAACTCGGACTGACGCTGTTTTCAGCAGAACTACCATGGTGTTGTTTTTGTGCAGAAATAAAAGTTCTCGGAACTGGACGAAACTTTTTGGAGATTTATTTTACAATAAATAAAAAATACTGGAGCCAAGAACAACCGGAGGGGGGCCCCTGGCTGGGCACAAGACACCAGGGCGCGCCAGCCCCCCCCCCCCCCGACGCGCCCTGGTGGGTTGTGCCCACCTCGTGGCCCCACTGACCCTAATTCCGACGCTATAAAATCCTATTTTTGGAGAAAAAAATCAGAGAGAAAGTTTCATCGCGTTTTACGATACGGAGCCGCCGCCACCTCCTGTTCTTCATCGGGAGGCCGGATCTGGAGCCCGTTTGGGGCTCCGGAGAGGGGAATCTTCGGTCTTCGTCTTCATCAACCCTTCTCCATCGCCAATTCCATGATGCTCCCCACGGGAGTGAGTAATTCCTTCGTAGGCTTGCTGGTCGGTGAGGAGTTGGATGAGATTCATCATGTAATCGAGTTAGTTTTGTTAGGGCTTGATCCCTAGTATCCACTATGTTCTGAGATTGATGTTGCTATGACTTTGCCATGCTTAATGCTTGTCACTAGGGCCCGGGTGCCATGATTTCAGATCTGAACCGTTTATGTTATCACCATTATATCTATGTTCTTGATCCGATCTTGCTAGTCATACAGACCTATTACGTGTTCTGATCCGCAAACCCCGGAGTGACAATAGTCGGGATACTTTCCGGTGATGACCGTAGTATGAGGAGTTCATGTATTCACCACGTGTTAATGCTTTGTTCCGGTTCTCTATTAAAAGGATGCCTTAATATCCCTTAGTTTCCTTATGGACCCCACTGTCACGGGAGGGTAGGACAAAAGATGTCATGCAAGTTCTTTTCCATAAGCACGTATGACTATTTTCGGAATACATGCCTACATTACGTTTATGAACTGGAGCTAGTTCTGTGTCGCCCTAGGTTATGACTATTATATGATGAATATCATCCAACGAGTTCACCGATCCAGTGCCTAAGAGTTTTCCACTTATTGCTCTTGCTAAGTTACTATTCCTGCTGCTACCGTTCCAACTGCTACAAAACTATTGCTATCACTGCTACCGTTATTGTTACTGTTACTACTGCTATCAAACTATCATACTACTGTGCTACTGATCACTCTGCTGTAGATATTTAATCTTCAGGTGTGGTTGATTTGACAACTCAATTGCTAATACTCTCAAATATTATTTGGCTCCCCTTGTGTCGAATCTATAAATTTGGGTTGAATACTCTACCCTCGAAAACTGTTGTGATCCCCTATACTTGTGGGTTATCAAGAAGCTCTTCCTGTTATACCTTGATAACGAATGAAGGGCTCGCCATCTCAACCATCACCGATAGTCGAAATACCCATGAGAGAGTGTCCACCATATATACCACCACCAGAGAGATTGTCCACCATATTTGACAGATGATAGATGTTACCGACTCTTGTCATAGGGGGTTACTCTTCCTCTGCTCCTCCTCTGTGATATTTGTAAAGCAGGAGGAGCAGAGAAAGAGTGCCCATCACTGACAGTCGATGATAGTTGTTCTTGGAGGAAGAAAATTGGCTTTTGATGATGACGATCGATCTGGGTGAGCTCTTCCTGTTATACCTTCATAACACACGATGGGCTCGCCCAGCTGGACCATCAACGAAAGTCAAAATATCCGTGAGGGTGTCCACCATGATTAAATTTCTTAGAAGTAATCTTTGAAGTTTGATTCTTATGTTATTTTTCATTGTGTGATGAAAGGTGTTAGCACCTATCGATTTCACGGCTATGGCTTCCTCCGATGACGCAACTTCCAGTAGGGTCGACTCCGCGTTCAAGGAGAGGCACGTCGAGGACCGCTTGGCCGCGCTCATTGAGAAGAACCCGCAGTTGTTCATAATAAAGTATTTTGAGGATCTGGCCAAGAAGAATCTGCCAACTAAGGATAGCAAGGCCCCACCACGTAAGGAGAGTGACGACCCGGTGCCATTGAGTCCACCGACCATCATTCTTGACGACGCTTCGTCCTCTACTGTGGGGATGCCCCCACGTGCTCTGACTCCACGATCACTCGTTTCACTCACTACACCTCAGAGTAGTCCACCTAGATAGTTTGACGTTGATTTAGTGATATAATTATATAGCTGCTGATATGGACTTAGATTGTCACTTGCGATGCTTTTGAGTGTATGAGTGATGAATGCTTGCGTATGATGTGCTATTTTAACCTTGCATTCCTTCTTTGTCTCCTTTTCTCTTTCTTTGTAGATGAAGTGGTATGCGGTGTACAGAGGTAGGTGTCTAGGAGTTTACGATTCATGGTACGCATGAAATGAACAAGTGCTTCGCTGCCAAGGTAGCTCCCATGACTCGTTCAATAGTAAAGAGAAGGCAGAGTATCATTACAATCAGTATGTGCTTGACCAAAAGAGAAAAACTGAATTAGGCAATGGTGCAAGCCAGAAACGGCTTATTGGGTTCGGTGGCTTGAAGAACATGATAATTCTCCTTCAGTTCGTCATGATTATGGTATTGCTCTTATCATGTGGTCGCATATAGACATGCATTTACCACCTTGTTGTTTAGTAAGTAGGCATTTGTACTGAAGAGCTACTTCGTGACTTCAAATGAAGCTTGTGTGAACTATTTATATAATGTCTATGTGAGTTTTTTTTGTTAAACTTTGTGACTTCAAATGCAGTTTGTGTATTGTATATCTATTTTTGCTGTAGCGACCCGATGGAAAAGCGGCAGGAACAAAACTTCGAGTCGTCGAGTCGTCGATAAAGAAGCAGGGGCAACTGGGACTAAGGGGGTCACAGGGGATTCACTAATCAACCTATACTAAGCAGTTGGTATGATTGTAGGTAAAGTAACAGTTTATCAAAAACAGGCTATGCATCAGAATAGGAGCTAGCTAATACAGTAGCAAAATCTAATGCAAGAATAAGAGGGAATGGAATAGGCGATATGGGAATGCTCAAGGGGGGTTTGCTTGCCTTGCTGCTCTGCGGCAAAGGGCTGATCGTCAGTCACGTAGTCGTACCCGGCAGCAGTGTCGGTCTCGGAGTCTATCGGAGAGAAGAGGGGGAAGAAACAATAAATACAAGCAAACAGGTGCAACACGACGCATGACATGGCAATACGCAGTGCTAGGGGAAGTCTAACGCAGTACTACACGTATCAGACGGAGCGGGAGAATATCTGACGATATTTCTCGGGTCTTTGGATTTATCGGACAGACGATCCGGAGGGGAAAAGTTCCATGTTCAGAATGGATGGCATATTTGGATTCGTGGGATTTTTCTGATCAACTTTCATATATAAAGTTTTTTGATCTGAGCTACAGATTATTTTCTATGATTTTTCAAAGATTTAATCATTTTCTGGAATTAACAGAATTAAATTAATTCGAAAAATGCTATTATGACATCATGCTGACATCAGCATTGCATCAGCAGTCAACAGTCTCAGCTGACTGGTCAAACCTGACATGTGGGACCCACATGTCATAGACTCATTTTTAAATCAGAGTTAAATTAAACTAATAGAGACTAATTTAGCAAGTGGGGCCCATCTGTCATAGACACATTAGGCTAAATTAATTATTTTAATTAACCTAATTAACTAATTAGTTATCTGACAGGGGTGGCCCACATGTCATACACACAGGGGGACTGGGACCCACCAGTCAGTGACTGGACCAGGCCCAGTCAGCACGTTGACCTGGTCAACAGGTCAACAGGGTCGGGCTGGCCCACTGGCCAGTGACCCTGCGGGTGGCCCCGACCGGGCCACGTCGGCGGCGGCGCCGTCCGGCCGCCGGAGGAGCTCCGGCGAGCTCCCGAAACGGTGGCGCGGCTCGGAAATCACCTACGGCGCACCAAATCGTGCGTTCTTGGGCGCGTTCGAAAGCTGCCGTTGTCGCCGATCCATTCCGGGCATCGGGGCGAGCTGGAACGGCCTGTGGCGAGCGCTACGACGGCGACGGCAGGCGGCGGCGCTCGGGCGTGGTGGCAAACGGCGATGCAGTGCGTTAGCGAGCGAACTAAAGGTGCTGAGCGACCCTACGCGACGCGGCGAGCACGATGGTGGCACGCCCGGGACCATTTGGTCACCGGCGGCTCGTCGGCGACGAGCTCAGGCGGAGGAGTGTTCGGGCGCGCGTCGGGGACGGCGCTAGGAGGCACGAGCGGGCGCGTGCGTGTGTGCGTTGTGCTCCTGGGAGCACCAGGAGCACGGTGTTGCGCTCAGGCGAGCACGACGGCGACGGTGGCGACGACCACGAGCTCAAAGGCGGCGACCGGAGCTCGGGTGCGGTGGAAGCTAGCTACGGCGGCCTAGGGAAGCAACCAGGGGAAGAGGAGGACGCCGGGGAGCTCACTGTCGTTGCTGAGAAGGCCCGGTGCAGTTGGCGTGCAGTGCAGACGGCGGATCGACGGCGGCGAGCTTCGGGTCCAGAGGAAGAAGAAGGGTCGATGGCGACGGCGCAGGGTTCCAGGGGCTTGGTCCAGTGGTCGAGGAGGAGGGCTCGTCGCGGCGGTTCTTCTGGACAGGCTATGAAGGCGGGGGAGGGGCTGTGGCCACGAGCTCAGCCGGGCGCGGCCATGGCTGCGCTCGGGAGGGAGTGAGGAGAGCGAGGGAGAGGGGGGAGGCGAATGGCGAAGGCGGCCAGGGGGGACGGCTCGGGGAGAGGCTTATCCCCTCGCCCACCTGCTCCCGTCGGCGTGGCGAACAGCGACGGCGCGGCGCGGCTCTGTCCACGGCGGGAGCGACACGGAGGGAAGAAGGACGGTGGGCAGGTGGGAGTGGGATGGGCCAGCGCGGCCCAGTCGCCAGGTAAGTGGGCTTCTGCCCTTTTTCTTTTGTTTCTTTTCTGTTTTTCTTTTTATTAATAAATAGAGAGAAGTAGAAGAATATTTGGGCACACTGTTCACTTAGAAAAATATGGGAAGTGTCCCATTAATTCACTAGTGAGTATAGACAGTGCCACAAATATTTTGGAGACCAGTGGATATATTTTGTATTTTTCATAAATGAAAAAGCAATTTTAAAGTGTTGAATTAGCACTGTTTAATTGCTACTGTTCATTTTTGCAAAAGAGTGATGTTGTTTTCCTTAACAACATTAGTTTTGAGATTTTTAACAAGTGTGCAACATTTTTCATATGCTATTTGCAATTTTATTTTATCACATTAAAAATTAATGCCCTTTTTAGGTGAAATTTAAAATGAGATATGATTTTCAACTTGATCACATTCTACTTAGCAAAATGATTAGGCACTGTTCATGGTCATCACTGTGCTTAATTACAATGATCACTGTAGCCAAAATCCAGGGTGTCACAACTCTCCCCTACTAATAAGAATTCTCGTCCCGAGAATTAAGAAGTAGAAGGAAAGAGCCCGGGGTATTCTGCACGAAGATGATCTTCGCGTTCCCAGGTGGCTTCATCTTGAGAATGATTTGCCCACTGCACTTTGAAGAACTTGGTAACCTTCTGACGAGTCCGACGTTCAGTTTCATCGAGAATGCGGACCGGTTGCTCCTTGTAAGAGAGGTCTTGCTGCAGCTCAAGCATATCATGATCCACTGCTCGGATAGGATCCTAGAAGCAGCGACGAAGCTGTGGCACATGGAACACATCGTGAACCTGAGAAAGGTTTGGCGGTAGTTCCAATTGATATGCCACTTTACCACGCCTTTCGAGAACAGTGAAAGGACCAATATAACGAGGAGCCAGCTTGCCCTTGATCCCAAAACGGTGTGTACCTCTCATTGGCGTGACTCGAAGATAAGCCTTTTCGCCAGGTTGATAGACCATTTCTTTGTGATGACGGTCATACTAACTCTTCTGACGAGACTGAGCAGCCTTCAGATTTGCATGTATAATGCGGACTTGATCTTCGGCATGTTGGATAATATCCGGACCGATAAGTGTACGTTCCCCAGTTTCTGACCAATTCAGAGGAGTCCGACACTTACGTCCATATAACACTTCAAAAGGAGCCATCTTCAGACTAGCTTGATAGCTATTGTTGTAGGAGAACTCGGCATATGGGAGAGCTTCCTCCCATTTCTTACCGAAAGAAATGACACAAGCTCGAAGCATGTCTTCGAGAATCTGATTGACTCTTTCAACTTGTCCCTGGGATTGAGGGTGAAAAGCGGTGCTGAAGGACAAACGAGTCCCCATAGCTTCCTGGAAACTTGTCGAGAATCTTGAAGTGAATAAACTACCACGGTCTGAACTAATCACCAATGGAATACCGTGGAGTGAAACAACTCTGGACATGTATAGATCTGCCAGCTGACTAGCAGTAATAGTTTCCTTGACAGCCAGAAAATGTGCAACTTTGGACAACCGGTCAATGACGACAAGAATAGCATCATTACCTTTCTGCGATCTGGGAAAACGAGTAATGAAGTCCATTTCAACATGATCCCATTTCCATTCAGGAATAGAAATAGGTTGTAGAGTTCCAGCAGGCCTTTGATGTTCTGCTTTGATCCGACGGCAAATGTCACATTCTGAAACATAGCGTGCAATGTCTTGCTTCATGTTAGACCACCAGAATCTTCGACGAATGTCTTGGTACGTCTTGGTACTACCAGGATGAATAGACAGCGGAGTGTCATGTGCTTCCTTCATGACCTCCTGAGTCATATCATGGTTTTTCTCCCTACTCGGTACCACTAGGCGGTCTTTGAAGTACAAAGCGCCATCCTCAGCAATAGTGAAGGGTGAGGGCTTTCCTTCTGCGAGATCGCGTTTAATCCTCTCGACTTCATCGTCACACTTCTGGATCCACTTGATGACGTCCACAAGATCTGGTTTAGCAACCAGGGTATTAAGAGAACCCTGGGAAACAACGTGGAGGTTCATTTTGTAGGACCCTTCAGGAGGGGGAGCGAGATAACCCTGAGGAACAATATGGAGGTTCAGCTTGCGGAATTCTTCTTGAAGAAGGGGGTGAACCTTATGAACCTGGAGGTGATTGCCATAAGACTTGCGGCTCAAGGCATCAGCCATTACATTAGCCTTGCCTGGGGTATAAGAAATACCCACATTGTAATCTGCTATGCGCTCCATCCATCTCTGTTGACGGAGGTTCAAATCTGGCTGAGTAAACAGGTACTTCAGACTTTGGTGATCGGTGTAGATCTCGCAACGATTACCAACAAGGTATTGCCGCCACTCTTTCAGTGCATGAATTACTGCGGCAAGTTCAAGGTCATGAACTGGGTAGTTCTCTTCATGAGGACACAATTGACGAGATGCATAAGCAACCACTCTGCGTTCTTGCATTAGGACACAGCCCATTCCTTGACGTGAAGCATCACAATAGATGACGAAGTCCTTACGAGTATCCGGAGGAGCAAGCACTAGGGTTGACGTCAGCTTGTCCTTAAGTGCCTGAAAGCTCTCCTGACATTTTTCTGTCCACTCATATTTAACACCTTTGTGACGCAGATTGGTTAAGGGTTTTGCAATCTTGGAGAAGTTCTCGACGAATCGACGGCAATAGCTGGCGAGCCCGAGAAAACTTCTGACTTGCTTGACATTCTTCGGGGGAGTCCAGTCAAGAATAGCCTGAACTCGTTCAGGGTTGACCGCAATACCATCCTTGGAGATTACATGACCAAGGTAGGTTACTTCGTCCATCCAGAACTCACACTTTGAATACTTAGCATAAAGTTGATGTTCTCGAAGCCTCTCCAATATAAGACGAAGATGTTCAGCATGCTCTTCTTTATTCTTGGAGAATACCAGAATATCATCCAGGTAAACCACGACGAATTTATCGAGGTAGTCCATAAAAATATAATTCATCAAGCGAGAGAAGGTTTCTGGAGCATTGGTTAAGCCGAAGGACATGACGGTGTACTCGTATGAACCATAGCGAGTAACAAATGCAGTCTTGGGAATATCTTCTTCACGAACTCGGATTTGATGGTAACCCAACTTCAAGTCGAGTTTAGAAAATACTGATGATCCAGCAAGTTGATCATACAGATCGTTGATCCGTGGAAGCGGATATTTGTTTTGAATCGTTGCTTGGTTGATATGACGGTAATCTTGGACCAATCGATTCGTACCATCTTTCTTCTTGACAAAGAGAGAAGGCGCTCCCCAAGCAGAGGAACTTGGACGACTGAAACCCAGACGAAGCGAATTGTCAATTTCTTGCTTAAGTTCTAGGAGCTCATGTGGTGGCATTTTATACGGACGCTTGGCAATAGGAGTGGTACCAGGTACCAAGTCGATGACAAACTCGACAGCTCTAGCAGGGGGGATCCCTGGGAGTTCTTCCGGAAAAACATCTTGGAAATCCCGGACAACTGGAATGTTTTCAATCCCTTCAAGAGGTGACTCATTTAATGCATTCAGGGCATATAGTCGGGCTTCAGCATCTCGAACAAGATGAGCATGGTAGTTGACTATCTCATTCGAAGGATGCAGAAGGTGGACAATTTTGGTGGCACAAACGACGGAAGCAGTATGTGCTTTTAACCAATCCATCCCCAGAATAAGGTCGATCTTGGAAGACTTCAATATAATTGGGGAAGCATGGAATTCTAGTCCTTCTATTTCTACGGGGACATCTGGACAAACCATGGAGGTTTGACATTGGCCAGCGGGGGTGTTTACCACTATTGGAACGTTCATCTCTTCGTACTTAATGCCATGCATGTATGCAAAATCTTCAGACATGAAAGAATGCGATGCTCCTGTGTCAAACAATACAGAAGCTAGTACGGAGTTAACGAGAAGAGTACCCATCACAGTAGCTGGCTGGTCTTGAGCTTCATTCAGATCAACATTGTTAGCTTGGACACGACCAGTGTTAGGCCTGGCATTGTTGTTGCGGGGCTGGTTGGAAGGCAGTGCAAGTTGATTCTGATTCTGCCTGCATTCTCAAGCAGGGTGTCCTGGACGACCACACTTGAAGCATAGCCCATCCTTAGGACGAGAAGGGGGAACAGGAGCTCGTGGTGGTGGAGCTGGTAGCCTCGGCTGCCTAGGTGGGGGTGAAGGCAGACGAGGTGCAGCATAGGACGGTCTCGGAGCAGGAGGCGCTGCATGGTACATGTTGTGGGGGATCCAGATCTTGCGCTTCTGAGCAGATGAGCCCGAAGATGAGCCCATGTCACGATTGCGCTTGCTGCTGTCCTTGTAGTCCTGCAGACCTGTTTCCACCAGAATGGACTTGTTCACCAAGGTGGCAAAGTTACCGAAGTCTTGAGTAAGGAGTGCCAGCTTGATATCCGGGTGGAGGCCTTCACGGATCTTCTCCTGCCTACGAGCATCAGTTGCAATGTCTTCTTCAGCATAGCGAGATAAGTCCAGAAATTCCCGCTGATAAGCATCCACAGTCTTGTTGCCCTGGACTAAGTTGCGGAATTCGCGCTTCTTCTTATCCATCATTCCCTGAGGAATGTGACGAGCACGGAATGCAGCTTGGAACTCTGGCCAGGTGATGATTGTTCCAACAGGCTGTGAGCGCCTGTGACTGTCCCACCATTGAGCAGTGGGGCCCTTCAGAAAGTACGAGGCAAAGGTGACATAGTTAGCCACTGGGGCGCCTGAAGACTCCAGTTCAAAAGTGATGTCACGGAGCCAGTCATCTGCGTCAAGCGGCTGAGTTGAGCTGCGGTAGGTCGTAGGGTTGAGGCGCATGAAGTCTTGCAGAGTCATTGGAGCTGGCTGCTGATTCATATTCGGCCTCGGGAAATGGTCCATAAGCCCTTGCATAAACTGGCGATTCAGTTCAAACTGTTGCATCATACCAGCCATGTAGTCCGGTGGTGGTGGTGGTTCAGGCGCACCACGACCACGACCAGCTGGCCTAACCATTCTGTCAAAATTTTAACAGTGGTAGTTTAGTATTGGGTAATTGTAAAAACAACGAATCATTCATGAAGTAAATTGCACAAAGAAGGCAGTGCAATATATACGACATAGTAGTTCAAATTTCAACATACAGGTCCATACATAAGTCTATTACAAACCATAAGTTCGTTACAAAATAGACGATAGGTCCGGCATGAAAATAACCTAGACAACTAGGAGGCACGCAGGCACGCGGTGGAGGGATACAACAACGAGACATAGCGATATGCTACATCAACGTTGGGGACAACGAAAGTAGCCACGGAACTGTAGATGACCCTGATTGTGAAACCCGGTGGCAGGGTTCTGCATCCCGTGTACAGTCCGATGCAGAACCTGCATACCAAGCGGGAGCGCAGGTCCACGTGCCGCAGTACAACCTCCAACCTCAGGCCATCCAAGACCTGGGGGAAACTTAGTCCGAGGCGGGTAAAGGATGTGCTCCGGATGTATCCTCGCACGGACTGCTGGCAACAAGTGCTCCATAGCCTGATACAGACGAGCACGGGTGGCGTACAGCTCGACGTTAAGAGCCCTGACAGTGCGATCCAGAGCCTCAGTGTACTGGACCAGAACCTGTGGGTCGTAACGACGACTCACGTAGGGGGCGCAGATAGCAATGTAGGATCGGTCGGTACGCTGCCGTGCAAAAGGGGTTAAGACCTCAGCGTCAGCTGTCGTATCAACTCCAGCAGGGACATACGGGATGTATCTGTATGCCGTGTCCTCCAAACAAGGGTTCGCTGCTCGGAGACGAACAATAGCAGCATAGGCAGCATCCTGTACTGCCATCTCAACGGTCACTCCAATGCCACGGAAGGTGTGCAGCTCAGTGATGGAGAGGTCCTGTCGATCCCAGATAACCATCTCAGCCTCATACTGTTCCTGGTTGAACTCACGGTAGTCCTCGTAAACAGTGTACTCGGGGTACCAACGATATCCCAGCTTCTTCAAGAGGCCGACCAGAATAGCCGGGAACCCAGTCGTATCGTGCGCAAAGGTCAGACGAACGATCTGCCTAGCGGGACGCATCTGTAACAAGGAGATTCAAGATGTCAAAAGACAGTGTGTGCATCATACTTCAAGGTAAAACAATTGTCGACGAAACAATTCTCCGGTGGATGTGATCACGAGAACCTAATGTTAGATTTAGCAAAATCTTTAACCCGAAGAGAAGAGGGATCAGAACCCAGAGTATAGACGAGGAGTAAAAGATCCTAATACCACCCGATTGAGATGTGGGCCCGTAAGCCACATCATCAGTGTTAGTAAAAGTTTTTCAATGACTAGACTCAACTTCGGCCAAGGAGTTGGAAAGGGGGCTACCTACAGGCAGTCGGCTCTGATACCAACTTGTGACGCCCCCATTCTCGACCGTACGGTAATCATACACGCAATGCGTACGACCAAGATTAGGGACTCACTGATTGATATCACAACACAACACTAGACACAAATTAAAGTCATACAGCTTCATATTACAAGCCAGGGGCCTCGAGGGCTCGAATACAAAGCTCGACAAAGCACGAGTCAGCGGAAGGAAATAATATCTGAGTACAGACATAAGTTAGACAAGTTTTGCCTTAAGAAGGCTAGCACAAACATAACAACGGATCGAAAGAGGCGAGGCCTCCTGCCTGGGAACCTCCTAACTACTCCTGAGCGTCGGCGTTCTCCACGTAGTAGTAAGCTCCAGCGGTGGTGTAGTAGTCGTCTCCGGCGTACTCCATCTCCTGGGCTCCATCGTCTGAACGCGGTATCGTATCGAGAGGGAAAGAGAAAGCAAAGCAGCGGTGAGTACTCATCCAAAGTACTCAAAAGACTAACATCAGAACTATGCTAAATATGCATCATTATCAAGGGGAGGGGTTATATCTGGACTGACTGCAGAAAGCAATAATAGGGGGAAGGCCTAGTCCTATCGAAGACTAGCATCTTCAGCATCTTGCAGCATTAGAAGAGAGTAGACTGGTATCACATATATAGTCATATTATTGTAGCAATGTTATTAAGTAACCATGCCCAGAGATTCTTCCTCGACTCCCTGCGAGGAAGCAATCTCGGAGCCACATTCATTTTAATTTAAAGTCACAATTATAGTTGTATAAGGTCAAGGTATAACTCCAAGTCGTCCTGTTACCGTGGACACGGCTATTCGAATAGATTAATCATCCCTGCAGGGGTGCACCGCATCTCCAACACGCCTGATCACCTCCGGCCGGACACACTTTCCTGGGTCATGCCCTGCCTCGGGATAGCAGCACATCGTCGCCCCACCTAGGCTCAACGAAGAGGCCAGCCCGCCGGTCTAAATCCTAAGCGCGCAGGTTCGTGGGCCCACTTGCCCTTGCACTCCTGCACGATGTGAACGCGGCCGGAAGCAGACCTAGTACACTCCAGTCCAAGAGTTGTACCGTCCAGTCCAATCCGGCGCGCGCCGCTCCATTGCTGACGTCCGAAGAGCTTCGGCTGATACAACGACGCTGAGTGCCCATAACTTTCCCACGTGATGGTTTGGTGCGCAATAAGGCCAACGACCAACTCAGATCAAATACCCAACCCATTAGCATTTTATTAATGCGGGGCAAGCGCGACCCGTAAAGTGCGGTCCCGTCACCCCGTCTCGAGGATGTGTGGCAAGGGCCTTTCCTGCCCGCCCACGCCTCAACAGAACCCTTTGGATGCCTTACCGGCGCATCCCACCACATCTCACACACGGGTACCCTTGGGGCCGACCCGTCTCAAGACTGTCGGGAACTCAGGTCCACCTCAACCAGGGTGGTACCGCCTGTCCCTCCAGTCCCGTCTTTCACATGTGAACAAAGTCAAGTTAAAGTAACTGTGTGTCTATACACCAAGTGGATATCCGAGGAATCATCCTCGATGGATCCCACTCGAGGTATGTGTACGACAAGAGTCGCTAGCGATAAATGGGAAGGAGGAATCACCCTCGATACCCACGACCGATTAGCTACGCTACAGAATTAACATCGGGAGTGCTAAGTGAGGTATCACCCTCGGCACCTGATAGTAGCTCTGTAGTGCCATAATAAAGGGGTGTGCGGTGATGTGAGGGGCCTGGCTCGTCGGTCGGTTGACCGAGTCTTCGGGTCTTCGAGTCGTCGAGTCGTCGATAAAGAAGCAGGGGCAACTGGGACTAAGGGGGTCACAGGGGATTCACTGATCAACCTATACTAAGCAGTTGGTATGATTGCAGGTAAAGTAACAGTTTATATAAAACAGGCTATGCATCAGAATAGGAGCTAGCTAATACAGTAGCAAAATCTAATGCAAGAATAAGAGGGAAAGGAATAGGCGATATCGGAATGCTCAAGGGGGGTTTGCTTGCCTTGCTGCTCTGCGGCAAAGGGCTGATCGTCAGTCACGTAGTCGTACCCGGCAGCAGTGTCGGTCTCGGAGTCTACCGGAGAGAAGAGGGGGAAGAAACAATAAATACAAGCAAACAGGTGCAACACGATGCATGACATGGCAATACGCAGTGCTAGGGGTAGTCTAACGCAGTACTACACGTATCAGACGGAGCGGGAGAATATCTGACGATATTTCCCGGGTCTTTGGATTTATCGGACAGACGATCCGGAGGGGAAAAGTTCCATGTTCAACATGCTAGGAGCATGTGACAGATGAATGGATGGCATATTTGGATTCGTGGGATTTTTCTGATCAACTTTCATATATAAAGTTTTTTGATCTGAGCTACAGATTATTTTCTATGATTTTTCAAAGATTTAATCATTTTCTGGAATTAACAGAATTAAATTAATTCGAAAAATGCTATTATGACATCATGCTGACATCAGCATTGCATCAGCAGTCAACAGTCTCAGCTGACTGGTCAAACCTGACATGTGGGACCCACATGTCATAGACTCATTTTTAAATCAGAGTTAAATTAAACTAACAGAGACTAATTTAGCAAGTGGGGCCCATCTGTCATAGACACATTAGGCTAAATTAATTATTTTAATTAACCTAATTAACTAATTAGTTATCTGACAGGGGTGGCCCACATGTCATACACACAGGGGGACTGGGACCCACCAGTCAGTGACTGGACCAGGCCCAGTCAGCACGTTGACCTGGTCAACAGGTCAACGGGGTCGGGCTGGCCCATTGGCCAGTGACCCTGCGGGTGGCCCCGACCGGGCCACGTCGGCGGCGGCGCCGTCCGGCCGCCGGAGGAGCTCCGGCGAGCTCCCGAAACGGTGGCGCGGCTCGGAAATCACCTACGGCGCACCAAATCGTGCGTTCTTGGGCGTGTTCGAAAGCTGCCGTTGTCGCCGATCCATTCCGGGCATCGGGGCGAGCTGGAACGGCCTGTGGCGAGCGCTACGACGGCGACGGCAGGCGGCGGCGCTCGGGCGTGGTGGCAAACGGCGATGCAGTGCGTTAGCGAGCGAACTAAAGGTGCTGGGCGACCCTACGCGACGCGGCGAGCACGATGGTGGCACGCCCGGGACCATTTGGTCACCGGCGGCTCGTCGGCGACGAGCTCAGGCGGAGGAGTGTTCGGGCGCGCGTCGGGGACGGCGCTAGGAGGCACGAGCGGGCGCGTGCGTGTGTGCGTTGTGCTCCTGGGAGCACCAGGAGCACGGTGTTGCGCTCAGGCGAGCACGACGGCGACGGTGGCGACGACCACGAGCTCAAAGGCGGCGACCGGAGCTCGGGTGCGGTGGAAGCTAGCTACGGCGGCCTAGGGGAGCAACCAGGGGAAGAGGAGGACGCCGGGGAGCTCACTGTCGTTGCTGAGAAGGCCCGGTGCAGTTGGCGTGCAGTGCAGACGGCGGATCGACGGCGGCGAACTTCGGGTCCAGAGGAAGAAGAAGGGTCGATGGCGACGGCGCAGGGCTCCAGGGGCTTGGTCCAGTGGTCGAGGAGGAGGGCTCGTCGCGGCGGTTCTTCTGGACAGGCTATGAAGGCGGGGGAGGGGCTGTGGCCACGAGCTCAGCCGGGCGCGGCCATGGCTGCGCTCGGGAGGGAGTGGGGAGAGCGAGGGAGAGGGGGAGAGGCGAATGGCGAAGGCGGCCAGGGGGGACGGCTCGGGGCGAGGCTTATCCCCTCGCCCACCTGCTCCCGTCGGCGTGGCGAACAGCGACGGCGCGGCGCGGCTCTGTCCATGGCGGGAGCGACACGGAGGGAAGAAGGACGGTAGGCAGGTGGGAGTGGGATGGGCCAGCGCGGCCCAGTCGCCAGGTAAGTGGGCTTCTGCCCTTTTTCTTTTGTTTCTTTTCTGTTTTTCTTTTTATTAATAAATAGAGAGAAGTAGAAGAATATTTGGGCACACTGTTCACTTAGAAAAATATGGGAAGTGTCCCATTAATTCACTAGTGAGTATAGACAGTGCCACAAATATTTTGGAGGCCAGTGGATATATTTTGTATTTTTCATAAATGAAAAAGCAATTTTAAAGTGTTGAATTAGCACTGTTTAATTGCTACTGTTCATTTTTGCAAAAGAGTGATGTTGTTTTCCTTAACAACATTAGTTTTGAGATTTTTAACAAGTGTGCAACATTTTTCATATGCTATTTGCAATTTTATTTTATCACATTAAAAATTAATGCCCTTTTTAGGTGAAATTTAAAATGAGATATGATTTTCAACTTGATCACATTCTACTTAGCAAAATGATTAGGCACTGTTCATGGTCATCACTGTGCTTAATTACAATGATCACTGTAGCCAAAATCCAGGGTGTCACAACGGGGTTGTGGGGAAGGGATAACCCAGAGTTGTCCGTAGAATTCCGCCACCTCCTCCTCAAAACTGTCAACCTGTTTGGAAAGCATCATTCTATTCCCCGCTTTTCTACCAACCACAGATCCTCTGATGAGTGGCGCAGGAGTGGGTGTAGGGCCAGCAATGGGCCTCTTTGCTTTCGAAAATCCACCGGCGCCCGCTGTAGAAACAGAGTCAGCGCCGGCATGAAACCTCACCGGAGAGTGATCAGCAGGAGGATAACCTCCATTTTCAGAGCTCTCCGACACAGGTGGTTCTACTAGTTCTAGAGGAACAATTCTCCGCACATTACTAGGGGAGATAACAGGGGACTCATCACATGAAACCTCCACTGCACAAACAGGATATGAAAATCGATGAGTTGTATCTCGAAATACCTTCGCCAAATCTGGTCGAATCTCTCCTCGATCTCCCGGCCAGGGAGGGGGATCCACCATCTGGCAGAGCACCCGCCCATCCCCACGGCGTGAACCTGGCTTTCCACGCCCGTGGGGAATTCCTCTTCTCAGAGGCGAGGGGGGTTGACACCCGAAGGGAGGACGCCGGGTGGAATGTTGGCGAGCTGCGCAATCGACGGCGGCCCGATGTTGAGCCTGGACGGATTTGTCGCCTTGAAACGACGCCACTTCCCCGCTTGCACCGGATCGGGGGACTCCGCCTCCTGGATAGCCCAGAAGATCATATCGAAGTCCATCCCCCCGTCGTCGCCGGCGAAGCGGCACCACTCCTCGAACGAACTGTGGTGGATGACCTCGAAGCAGATCTTGGGCCACTTGTCTCGATTTGGGAACCGCTCCCGCACCACCCTTAAGATCTTCGCCCGCGCCTCCGGGGAGTGGGAATCGACCAGTGGCAGTGATGCCACCGGATCCGGCAGAAGCGCCGCCGGAATCTGCACCGGTGGCGCCACCGGCGCCGCTGGCCGCGTTCACCTCGCCCGGGCTCCTCGCCGCGATTTCCCCGCCATGGCTTGCTGAGAGATGTGAGTGGGGAGGCGGCCGAGCTTCTGCGGGGTGGATAAGGTTATTGAGCTGGGGGTAGGTGGGGGTTGGGCTGCCATTAATGGCGGATGTGGTCGGGGTGGGAATCGCCTCGCGGTTCGCCTCGCTGTTCGCCTCATAGTCGGGCATTTTTCCTCTCTCCGCTCAAGATTTTTTTTCCTCGTATATCATGCCGTTGGTGTATATGTTGATACTTTACGGTTTGGTTCTCCAAAATCACTACCCCAACCACTACTCTGTCTATATTTATCTATTTGATATGATCGGATCACCACGTCATCATGGAAGAGATCTTTTTACTAATGTTCTACACTAATTGTTGGTACAATAACACGTACAAATGACATCAAGCTTCTAATTTATGGAATTTGTAATTTCTAAGAATGAGATGTCTATTTCTTTGTCAGCGTAGTATATTGAATAACTTTTCCCACTTGATAATTTGTAAGTATTCCTTCAAGTTTCAACACATCTGTCTCTTGGGTTTGTAAAAATTATTTTGCAGAATTATTCCAAATAATGTTTGCATCCCTCTCTTCCTTTGTGCTTCAGCTCCTAAAGTCATCCGGATGACTGCTCCACTATACGTATCCAGTTTGTGACTCAGAGTCATCCAGATCGATGTCAAGGCTTGCATCGACGTAACCCTTTACGGCAAACTTTTTATCACCTCCATAACCGAGAAACATTTTCTTAGTCCTCTTTAAGTACCTAAGGATAATTTTGACCGATGTCCATTGATGCACTCTGATAACCCACAAGTTTAGGGGAATATTTGTAGCCTTTTTCGATAAGTAAGAGTGTCGAACCCAATGAGGAGATAAAGGTAGAATTAATATTCTCTTAAGTTCTATCGACCACCGATACAACTCTACGCACGCTAACGCTTACTTTACCTAGAACAAGTATGAAACTATTTTGCGCGAATAAAACTAGAAGTACTTAGTAGGTGTAATAGATAGTTTTGCAAGGTAATAAATAACAAGTAAATAAAAGTTAGGGGATGTTTAGAGAAATATTAATTTAGTTATTTGTTTAGTAGAAAGCTTTTTTGTAACACAAGAGAAAGATTTGTCCCTGCGCAATCGATAACTAGATCGGTAATCATTATTGCAGTTTTATATGAGGGAGAGGCATACGCTAACATACTTCCCATACTTGGATCATATGAACTTATGATTGGACCTCTAGCAAGCATCCGCAACTACTAGAGATCATTAAGGTAAACCCAACCATAACATTAACACTTCCAGTTCCCTTTACTCCCATATGCAATAATCCCCTTACTCGGGTGTAAGCTTCTGACACTCTAGCCACCCACTCTAAGCGAGTCATGAACGTATTGCAACACCCTACAGTGGGAATCCTCCATGTGTGCGCGGCATGGAAGGCACCATAGGACAGCACCAAAATAAAACATACAACTCAAACCAATCACGATCATCAATCAACCCATAGGACAAAAGAAATCTACTCAAACATCATAGGATAGCCACACATCATTGGGTAATAATATATAGTATTAAGCACCATGTTTAAGTAGGGATTACAGCGGAGAAGAGATGTTTCACACCGCTGCATAGAGGGGAAGAGAGTTGGTGGTGACGGCGATGAAGTTGTTGGTGTAGATCGCCGTCACGACGGTTGCCCCGACGACGCTCCGACGCCACCGGGAGAGAGGGGGAGAGAGCCCCCTCCTTCTTCTTCTTCCTTGGTCTCCCCCCTATATGGGAGGAGAGTTTCCCCTATGGTCCATGGCCGCGATGGATCCCGGAGGGCAGCGGCCCCTCCGAGATTGGATCTTTCTCTCTCTCTCTCTCTCTCTCTCTTTCTCTCTCTCTCTCTCTCTCTCTCTCTCTCTCTGTTTCTCTCCTGTTTTCGTGACTGTTTTCTAACTCCTTCACCATTTCTTAAATATCCAGAGATCCGTAACTCCGATTGGACTGAAATTTTGAGGGGATTTTTATCACGAAATTATCTTTCTTGCGGCGAAAGGAGAGATCCAACCAACCTAAGGGGTGGCCACAAGCTATCAAGGCACGCCCACCCCCCTGGCCACGCCCTATTGGCTTGTGGGGCCCTCGGGCACCGTGTTGCGTTGATTCTTATTCCCAAAATTCACATATATTCCAAAAAAATCTCCGTAAATTTTTAACGCGTTTGGACTTCATTTGTTATAGATTTTCTGCAAAACAAAAAACACGAACTGGCACTGGGCATTGGATAAGTAAGTTAGTCCCAAAAATAATATAAAATGTTGCGAAAAGTGTATAAAAGTTGTAGAATATTGGCATGAAACAATCAAAAAAATTATATACGATGAAGACGTATCACACTCCTGGATCACTCTTGTACCCCCTTGCCAAACGCATGGCAAGACACACATCAGGTGTGGTACACAGCATGACATATATTATAGAGCCTATGGCTGAGGCATAGGGGACAACCTTTCTCTTTCTTCTGCTGTGGCCGAGATTTGAGTCTCACTCAACTTCACACCTTGAAACACAGAAAAGAACTCTTTCTTTGACTGAGCCATTTTGAACTCCTTCAAAATCTTGTCAAGGTATGTCCTCTGTGAAAGTCTTATCGGGCGTCTTGATCTATCTCTATAGATCTTGATGATATAGTTTAGTTATTCCCTCAACATCAATATAAGATTGTCATCACAAGATTGACATATATAGTTGGGAGGGTGGAAACAGTTGGTTCGACATGGGTGGGAGGATGGTGTTGCTTTGAAAATCCCTAACAAAGTTACACTCCCTCCGCCTGGAAATACTTGTCGTAGAAATGGATAACAATGTATGTATCTAAAACTAAAATAAATCTAGATACATCCATTTTCCCGATAAGTATTTCTGGATGGAGGGATTACAACGACATCTTCCCGATTAGATAGTGACTTTTCTATTAAATTAAATACTTTTATGTTGGTTCCTCTAGGGTTTTAATCAACAAACAGGAGGTGTGTTATGTTCGGTAGTTTCAACTTTGTTCAAATATTATATTTTTGTGTGCAATGTCTCCACATATTTCTTGTTGGTGATTCTGTCAACCTTTATAAACTTGCTTGCTCATGTTTGTCGGTTGTTTTGCAAATCGCTTACGCTAATTTTTTTGGGAAGACCCTTCTCTTCCCATCTCTTTTTCTTTCTGACTAGCTGTGGAGAGTTGGGGTGGAGCCAATAGCAGAGGCGGGAGATGAGACTCCAATCAAGTGAGTGGTGGCAAGGTGATTGGAAGGGTTAGATTGGGGCAATCACCGTAGAAGAGGTTAGATTGGAAGGCTTGGTCTTACATCAATGACCAGTAGATACGACAACGACGGCGGAGCACCAAAATCACATAAGGAGAGGGGAACCTTCGGAGATGCTAGCATGATGGCCATGCTCTACGGATGGCTATGAAAGATGAATCTTCTTGACGCAAGTAAGTGAGTTTGTACCATAATGACCATGTGGACGTATGTGTAACTCTAGATTTGTTTTTCATGTTAATTGTGATATGTAGAGTTTAGTCTTACAAATCTAATAAATATCATCATAAAAGGTGGTAAGGATAGTCCAGCATAATGTAACCAATATGAAACTATAAATGTATGAGGTGCCAATAAGTGGTTTGCCTTTGAATATTTATCTCGATCTAGCTCCTTTGCGGTTGCGAACTACCCTCTGTGGTCATTATTGCAGGGGCATTTAAATCATCTTTTGTGCCTTTGAGCATGATAATGCCTCGCTACCTCGTAATCGTCAACAACACTACCCTCCTCCTCGGGGGGGGGGGGGGGGGGGGGGGGTCACGCATCCAAGGCTACCGCACGACGATTGGCTTGTCATTCTATGATTGTCCAGTCTGAGTGCATGGGTGTGGTTGATGCCATTAAATTGAATGATATTTTTGCATCAGTCGCGTCACCTATCTTGGAGGGATGTCGAGAGCTAATTCAAGAGTTTCGAAAGGCCACGGTTCAGTACTGTAATAGGGAGTCTAATTCTGTTGAACATGAGCTAGCTTGGTTTTGCAGGGATAATCCACCATCTTTGTGGTTGGATAACCCCCCAATTTTATTTTACGTTTGTTGGTGGATGATGTAACAATTATTTAAATTTAATAAATCTATCCATGATGGCCTTTCCCTAAAATAAAAGAACAACATATTTATATTTTTGGATTTTCTTCTATTTTCTTTTCATTTCTCTAATTTCTTATAAATAATAATAAACGAATCGAAAAATGAGCAAGAGCAATGTACCATAGTTTCTTAGCTAAAAAATGTCATGAAATCATATTAGGGTTAAAATTTGCTAGTACTACAGTGTGGTGGGAAATTAAAAAGGCTTGGACATTAACAAAACAAGAAAATATATTTAATGGTTAAACAAAGGAATATTAAACTTGACATGAGTGTTCACATTTTTTCTGAATCTGTTCCAAGCTTAGGAAAAAAAATCCGCTTCTGGACTATGAAACTGTCAACCAGCAAACACCGTAAGTACATATTTATTTTACAGAGAGGTCCTTCCATTTCATTCTTTTCCAGGGTCGTATAATCGAGTGGGCCAAAACGCGATCGATAGCTCTGGTCGCCGGCTCGGGCCCTGGCCCGCAGCCCACTAGCTTGAGTTTGCAGTCGAGTAGGCTGCGGCACGTACCCTCTTCATCAAAAGTCAAAACAAGCATGCTGTTCCTTCGTTGCGGTTCCTATTCGTAGGGAACCATATTGAAACCCTATCCTGGCAAATGGCGGCGGCGGCGGCGGCCAACTGGGTTCCGACGGGCGATGGGCTCCGTCTGGAGACGGCGAGGGCGGTGGCCAAGGCGCACGGCGTTCCCCTCGACGTGGTGCTCAAAGGGTTCTACGTCGACGCGGTGGACGGGCCGGCCGGCTTCCCGGATCTCCACGGCGTGGAAGACCACGTCACCGTCACCAACCTGGCCGACGGACGGCATCTCATCAAATTCGCCAACTACAAGGCCTTCGAGGACGCCTGCGAGGCGCCGACGGCTCCGGGACAGCAGCAGCAGGAGCAGGACGGCGCCAGGCTCACCGTCGTCATCATGCCCTACGCAGACCTTGACTCGTGCGAGAAGCTAGAGGATCTGGTGGCGTATCCCGAGTTTGGCTACACCAAGATCTACATAGCCAACTACGACATGCTGCTATGGAAGAAGAGAGACATGGCCGACCTCAACGAGGAAGCGGACAAGTGCCGTCAGCTCAGCACTGAGATGGAGACCATGATGAGCAGGCTCTTCCCGGCGAACAAGTGGCGCAGGTTAGGCATGGGGAGCGGCGACCGCAAGATCGCCAAGGAAAGGCTGCTGAAATCGCACCTCGACGCCAAGCGCTATGGGGACGCGCACGACCTGCTCTTGTCGCTCGACAAGGGGAAGCACGACGCCATCTTCACAGCGTACGGGTGCTACGACCCGTGCCACCCCGATGACAACGCTTCGGTTGACCATTCCGCCGCACAGAAACAGGCGACCGCCGGCCTCCTCGAGCGCTACAAACAAGAGCTAGACGAAACATATGGTGCTTACCCACTACACCCGTATCCCGAGCGCTCAGATATCCTCAAGATGGAGGCCCGGGACAAGCTCAGAAGGGAGTTGGCCAACGCACGCAGGGAGGTTCAGGACATCGTTGAGACTGCAACACAAGAGATTGGGCGTATAGCTGACCAACTCGAAGCCATGGGGGTTGAGCCTAGACTTCTTGGCTGCGGCATCTAATCGATACATGCAGATCACAGCCCATTGCAGTCCCAGATAGTAAGAGGAATAAAGACGATCAATTGTCAGTCATAAATGCTCTGTGTTCTAGTTATGTACTCACTCCGTCCCAAAATAAGTGACGCAAATTTAGTACTAAATTAGTACAAATTTTGTACTAAAGCAGCGACACTTATTTTGGGACGAAGGGAGTATTCAACTTTTCTTCTGAGTGATCATTATATACGGTTATCATCTCTAAGTAAAAATATTCTCTCCGTCCCAAAATATTTTGAGACGGAGGAAGTATTTGATATCCTCGTCTCGTTTAATGGCTGTCTTGTTCAATGGCGTCGTATCTAATGCATCCGGAATGATTCGTGAATCCCTGTATCCGCTGACTATTGGACCGGCCGATCGCCATCCCACGCATGCGATCAAAATCTGAAGGGAATTGCAAAAACACGCCCGCACCAGCTTATAGTTATGCCTGCTTATTTGCTAATAACCCCTTGGCCGAAGCACCTCTGCTAATCCCGGCTCGTCTCCCTCCCAATCCCTAATTGCGGCCGCAACATGCATCCCAACGACATGCACGGCTAGGACGGCATGCATCCGAACGGACTGTCGCCACGACGAAATCCATCTTCCCTGATGATCTCTGCAACGGCCATGGCGGGATGCATCTCTGATTCCGAACGCCCCATTAGCATGATGGTAAAATCTGTCCCGTGATACGCCGCAACTGATCGTGGCGGCTCCTGCTGTTATGGATGTCCAATATGCATCAGCGGTGATCCATAGTTCAAGTGCTGATCCTGAGCATGCCTCTACATCTAGCCGCTTGGAGGCCCATCTCAGTTTCCTTCTATGGCTGTAGAAAATACTACTACTGCAGAATACGAATCAGACTTCAGTACTGTGCATGGAGCTTCAGGTAACATTGGTAAATGCTAACCATGTTGTGTATTACCCAGACTATTTGTGTATGTTGTACATGCGTTCTAGTTATCTAGAGACTAACAATGTTGATGCATGTGCAGCTACAGAATTAGGCAAAAGCTTGGAAACTCAAATGAAGGAGGGAGAATTTGTTACGCCAAAAATTAAAGAAAGCATTCCTCTATTTGTGAGTTCAATAAATTTTTGTTTGCCATGTCCCTGTTCAGTTTATATAGCTTCATAAGCTAGAAATCAACAAGCCGTCACAAGAAACAGCAAACAGAGAGGTTATCCCTAGGGGCAGGAAGTAATTAACTCCCCATGTGCAATGGCCAATGAAAGAAAGAGACGGTGTTGTGGGCTATACTATATACCGAGGCTAATAAATGATCAGGAAGGCTAATTAAACGGAATCTTCCTATCATGCAAGGCCAATCGATGATGAGAAAGAGGACGTGTGGGGGTGGCCTCGCAGCACACATACAACAGGCTGCAGGAAGGATGGATTTTCAGGATTATGAACTCTGCAAGACAGACGTGTGGGCAGAAAATATTCATACATGTAGACGTGCTGCATGACAACTCAACGGATCATAACTCGATTGCTTGCATTCCATCGGCCGGACGGCGGAGTGCGGCTTCCTCTCGACCCGAGGCTCGACGCCAACACGTCGAGATTGACCCTGGAAGCTAGAGCTGTACTTCCTTTTCAAGGAACATATAATCAATCAAGAATCAACTGCTATTACTGCAAGTGTCCGTCCAATCAAGAATCAACTGCTATTAACTAGAAAATACTGTTTTGCTGGATAACTAATGACCGTTAGCTCCTCCGGCAATGTGTGTTCTAGCTATATGTACACATGTTGATTATTTAGTGATGTGACCTAATCATTTTTTTCATGAGATTACCATTGCTTTATGTCCGTGTATTTAAAGTGCTATGTGTCTCTTTCTGAACCATGCAACATTTATTTGCCGTCTGGTGAAGAATAATCCAAAGCTTGGACCACATTTTCACTTCAAACAAATATAATGCTGAAGTACAGGAGGTGTTGTACTTGGCTATTACTTTCAGTGGAGGACTGCAAAATATATGTTGGTAATTCAGTTTCATTGATTCGCAAAAAAATAAAATCAGTTCTATTGGTTTTTCTTTAAAGCAATGCCTGGACCTCCCAGTTTAGCAGGTTTTTTCTCATCAGCAGCCGTTGTCCCATGACACAGTTTCTCGACTCGGGCAACGTGGTCCATATGCTGGTGTTTTCCTCCCGTTGCAACGCACGGGCATTTGAAAGTACAGTTCAGGCAGCTGCTGCTGCTTTGTTTATCGTACCAACTATCCTCTTTAGGCAGAGACATGTGGCCTTCCTCATTCCTCAAGAAATTTTTCGTTGGTACCTAGATTTTTCTTCCCAGGTTATGGAAAAATGGATCTAGCAATCCTTCTACACAAGTCGTCATGAGCTGGACATAGTCGACCCGACCAATCCTGGTTCATTGCAACATTTGTTTTCAACACACGAGTCTAAACAATGCAATCTCTTCTTAGGCTGTGCAAATATTAGCCGGATGGAAGCAGAGCGACGATGACGTCCCTTACTTCTTGAGCGATTAGGGACGTGTCATTTTCTTCTCCCGTTGCAACGCACGGGCATATGTCCTATAAAGGACCAAAATTTTAAATCTTCTATACATTATTTGAAAAAGTTGGAGCAACTTTTGTAATTTGCACGGGCCACCAAAGTTTTTAGCTAAAGCGTTTTAGCCCTCCTACCTTTGTGGGTATTAATTCCTTTGACTCTAAAAAAAATCCTTTGCTATGCAAATCCAATATGAGTTTTCTATCCTTCCTTTTAAGGCCGCATCTCCTTTCTCTCCCTTTCATTACCGTAATTTTTTTAAGCTTCATTACCGTAAATTTATAGCACACACATCTATAATACTTAAATAGTTCATCCCCACTATCCTATTTCTCTTGACATGCAGCCTATCCACCTCACCAATGTGCCACATCAGCATTCCCACTAACCTATTTTTCTTTCTTTTCATCACCAGGCAACTATATATACAAAGCAATCAGTTTCTACCCGCTGAAAATTCGGACCTCCGGTTGCAGTGTTGTTGTCTGGTCGTCTCTCCTAATTACTCCCCACCCTTTCCATGGCTTTATTCAGCGTTTTTTTTTTTTTGCAGCATCCCACTACTGTGAAACCATGACATCCGACGAGGTCATCTTTTATTGCGAGAGCTCTGTTCCAGGCAGCGCCTCCATATCTTCTCCACGGAAAATTAGTCTCCTAATTAATTCCCTCTCCACTCTCTCAATCAAATCCCATTCTTCTACCACCTATTAATGTTTTTCTAAAGAAGTAATCGATGTATGGGATTTGATGGCTGAATCTTCATCTTCATCTACTTGCAGAGGTAACCGATGTACTTGCTCTCCCCTTTTAAGCAGAAGTCCGCATCACGGCAGAAACGCACTCCTCGGCCTGCGTTGGCGGCCTCCTTGGTTGCCTCATCGGAGCACAACCGATCTCATCTTCTTAGGGCACCTCTCGCGGCTTAACAACAGGAAGACCGAAGCTCTTGGACGAGCGGCTCCTCGATGTCCTCCTCGCATGGCAGTTCTGCCTGGCCCTCCCGACGCTGGCAGCCTGTCACTCCATGCCGGCCGTAGTTAGCGTACATGGAGACTTCGCATGTGTGAGGCAACAATTCGAGATGGCAAGTGATTATTTATTTTCTTGAACTGAATTGTTTGCATATCATGTCGGATGCACTATTCTCTTGGCATCCTCAGTGCTTCTGCTTCCTGTCTTGTCCGTATATCACAAGAGCAACATGCTACGATTCACAGTCACAGTACGGCTCCATCACATTGAGTAATAGGCTCACAACTATCCAACCATCAAATATGTCTCCCTTCTTTGCTTCGTACTACTACTTTGCATCATTAGTATTTCCCGTTTCTATATTGTATAGATTTATAATCTTTGCCTATCTACAACGCCAACATGTACTGCAATCGTTTGATGGATTCCATCATATATACTAGCAAATGCTTAATGTTGTCTCCCCCACCCCCCTACAATTTTAGAGTACCATTTCAAGGGGCTATATTTTATTCAATTTAGTATTATTTTCCGTATTATTATTTTTTACTAGACAATCAAATGATTTATTCTTGACATTGTTTGTTTTCAGGTTGCTTACCACATGGGCCATGTGGTATCAAATGATTTATTCATGAGACCTTTGATAGAAGTGTCAGTCTAATCTGCATCTTTTCCTTATATTTGATTATTATGGAAAGGTATATGGAAATAATAATTACTGTGTTATCAGTTTTGAAAAATATTGCTTATACTAATTAAATCTTCAAAAGTTGTTTGATCGAATCTAGCTTTTGTAGCTTGGTACTCTGACATACATGTGACTAATTCTTGGTATGCCCCACTCGGTCATTCTTGAATGTTTTTTAAATTACAATTTAAGAAACAAAAAATATATTTATTCAGATTTCAATGGCTGCATTTTATATCTTTTCTTTGGTTGCAGATTATTGAGAAGGAAAATACCATCTTCATAAGGAATATTTTGTATTGTGGAGTGTCTGCAAATAATCCATTTTTTTGTGAATTCTTTGTGCACATATTGTGCTAATGTGCAATGCAATGCCTCACCTAGATTCTTCTGTACGGTATATTTTTGTTCTTCTCAAGTGCATCCATTTAGTATTTGTATCTGTTTGTCAATGTAAATATGAATGTTTCCACCGAAAACTCGGTCACAAGATTAGTTCGCTAATTAAATTGCTCTCACCATTTGAATGGATCGCCATGTCTTGGGTTTGTTAGTACAGGAAATTCAAGAGCAATAGGATCAGTTAATTTCTTCAATAGTTTATTTAAGAAAGAAAAAACGTTTTGGACTGCAAAAAACACATCTAAGAACTTAACAAAACATGATTGTTTTAGTCCACTGTGAATCAGTTCTAACATAAGGTGAGCGAATATTTAGAAGTAGAAAATCCCGCTGCAACGCGCGGGGCGTCATCTAGTTCTACTAATCTCCTTTCTCTTTATCTCTGATTTATTGGCATCGTATTTGCATCTCTCTTTTATTGGCATCATCCTAATTTATTTAGCACACACATCTCCTGATCCGGCCTTTATCTATTCATTAATTCGACCATCCTTCTGTTATAATCGGGCATGCATGCACAGATTTATTCTCTCTCTCATTAAATTCGACCCTCCTTAATCTCTCCCCCATAATCCTGGGTGCATGCATACACGCCGGTCTCTCTCTCATTAATGCCATTGATTCCACAATTTTCTCCGCTCCTTCCCGATTTTCTAGGCAGCTTATTGACATCAATTGGTAGACGTATATAAATCAGTGAGATTTTGTGCAAAGAAGCGAGGTGGGACAATATAATAAAACCGAACCTATCTTCTTTACATAACGTTGAGGTTAGTGAGTTGTACTCGTCCTCTATAATTAAACCGTAGGTCTGGGGTTCGACTCCCACCAGCGCACCTACAATCTTTTTTTTCTTCTCCGCAGACTGCCTGGGCCACCATGTCGTGGGCTGAGGCCCATGTGATCGGTGGGTCTCAGGTGAAAGGACGAAAAATCTACAGCGTGCGAAACATTAGTAACGACGGACGAAAAATCGATGAGAATTTTAGTACCACGTCGAAGGAGCGGAAGAAAATAACTCTATAGATGGGTGGACGGACAAAAAACGGACGAAATTACGGTGGTAAGAAGCAATAGCCCCTTTATTATTAGGTAACGATATATAATATATATATATATATATAAGGTATAGAGGTATATAGATTACTTGGGTCTAAGCAATTAGCCGGTGCGTTGCAACGGGGGAAAACACCAGCATATGAACCACGTTGCCCGAGTCGAAAAACTGTGTCATGGGACAACGGCTGCTGATGAGAAAAAACCTGCTAAACTGGGAGGTCCAGGCATTGCTTTAAAGAAAAACCAATAGAACTGATTTTATTTTTTTGCGAATCAATGAAACTGAATTACCAACATATATTTTGCAGTCCTCCACTGGAAGTAATAGCCAAGTACAACACCTCCTTTACTTCAGCATTATATTTGTTTGAAGTAAAAATGTGGTCCAAGCTTTGGATTATTCTTCACCAGACGGTAAATAAATGTTGCATGGTTCAGAAAGAGACACATAGCACTTTAAATACACGGACATAAAGCAATGGTAATCTCATGAAAAAAATGATTAGGTCACATCACTAAATAATCAACATGTGTACATATAGCTAGAACACACATTGCCGGAGGAGCTAACGGTCATTAGTTATCCAGCAAAAAGTATTTTCTAGTTAATAGCAGTTGATTCTTGATTGGACGGACACTTGCAGTAATAGCAGTTGATTCTTGATTGATTATATGTTTCTTGAAAAGGAAGTACAGCTCTAGCTTCCAGGGTCAATCTCGACGTGTTGGCGTCGAGCCTCGGGTCGAGAGGAGGCCGCACTCCGCCGTCCGGCCGATGGAATGCAAGCAATCGAGTTATGATCCGTTGAGTTGTCATGCAGCACGTCTACATGTATGAATATTTTCTGCCCACACGTCTGTCTTGCAGAGTTCATAATCCTGAAAATCCATCCTTCCTGCAGCCTGTTGTATGTGTGCTGCGAGGCCACCCCCACACGTCCTCTTTCTCATCATCGATTGGCCTTGCATGATAGGAAGATTCCGTTTAATTAGCCTTCCTGATCATCTATTAGCCTCGGTATATAGTATAGCCCACAACACCGTCTCTTTCTTTCATTGGCCATTGCACATGGGGAGTTAATTACTTCCTGCCCCTAGGGATAACCTCTCTGTTTGTTGTTTCTTGTGACGGCTTGTTGATTTCTAGCTTATGAAGCTATATAAACTAATGGTACTTTGTGTACAGAGCAAGGTGGGACAATTGAATATGCCGTCGTCTATTTGCATCGTATATTTTTGGCTATTTTTAAGCAAACGTACATTTTTTTTTTTGCGACTGAAGCAAACGTACATTTTGAAAAAGCCTGCCCGTAGTCTAGATTATCAAGCAGGCCCAGCAGCTACGTGGCGGCCCAGTAGACGATGACAAGTGAAATTCCCAGCGGCCCGCAACGGCGACAGACGAAATTTTAGGGAAGCCCAATCTGACACGAAGCCCAGGTGTATATACAATAAAAATAAACTTCGTTCCCTGATAACAATCTGCGCTGGGCGAGTTGGTCTGCTGTGGGAGCGAACATCGCTGGGAACCAGCGTTCGAGCCTCCCACACGCGTTTTTTTTTCCGGACGGACAAATCGGATCGAAGCGACGTACGAAATTTAACGACTTATTTCTGCAAAATTATTTCTGCAAAATTAGCGACGACGTACGGGCAGAAGCACTAATGACTTTATTAGTAAAAAAATAAAAAAAGGTATAGAGGTATATAGATTACTTGGGTCTAAGCAATTAGCCGGTGGAGTGGTAAGTACGAATCAAATTCTTTTCTTTTTCGGGAAAGTACGAATCAAATTCCCTGCCGTTGCCATGCATGCATCTTCCATGACGTGTTGGGCGCACTGGATCCATCGAGTATCCCACGGGAGCAACGACACGGAGATGCCCGATGGGCAATAGGTGCAATTAACCAACGCTAGCTAGCGGCGAAACTTGCGAGTTCCGATGCCTGGCTAGCCTAGCCATAGCCGCCTAGCTACTGCATGCCAACGGAAACCGGTCCGGTGCGGCGGCGTCGAGTCCCGATATATGCGATGCCCAATTCCTGCTGGAAGGCCCAATTCCAGCCTAAGTGGACGTGGATAAAAAAAACGAACAATTTTTTTTCACTTACGGGTGGCAGGGTGGGTAATTTACTTCAACTTTAGGGATAGTTGGGCGACGACGGTGAGCCGACAGAAGCACTCCGTGCTTTATTATTAGGTAAAGATTTTTTAGTGCTCCTTTTTTACGCCAAGATGTGATGAGAAGTTGATGCCTAAAGTAGGGATGACATTTGAAGGACTTGAGGCCATGGAGGAGTTTTACAAGTCATATGCACATCATGTGGGTTTTGAAGTTCGTGTCGGACAGCAGAAAAAGTTGGACAATAATGTGGTTCGGACAAAGTGGTCCATGTGCAATAGGGAACGATTCAGGTCTGAGAAGAGCAAGGAGATTAAAGATCCAGCAAAGAAATTCCGTAAGAATACAACCACACGATGTGGTTCTGATGCACATATCTTCGTCAAGCTGTGTGGCGATAACACCTACAAGTTACACTCATGGATTGAGCGCCACAGTCATGGCCTTGTATCACCTGATAAATGCCATTTGATCATATCAAATCGCAAAGTTAGCGAGAGGGCAAAAAATACACTATGCACATGTCACAAAGCAAGCATAGGTACATGTCAACATACAGGCTCTTTCAAGTCAGCGAAGGTGGGTTTCCTAATGTTGGATGCTCAAAGAGGGACCTACAAAATTACTACCGTGACCTCAGGCTAAAAATCAGGGACACAAATGCTCAAATGTTTGTTGCTCAGCTAGCTAGAAAGCAAGAAGTCAAATATAGGACCCGCGGTGAACGATTTTAAACTTTTAGGACCTACTTGACACACTTGAAATACATTTAGGACCTTCAGTGTATTCTACTCTTGATTCTACTTACACTACTAATCAATACAACATGATCTTTGCACCATTTGCGGGGATCAATAATCACTTACAAAGTGTGTTTTTTGGCGCGGCATTCTTGCAAGATGAGCAGACTAAGTCATATGTTTGGTTGTTTGAGACATTCCTTAGAGCAATGGGAGGGGTAGCACCTAGACTCGTTATAACTGATGAAGCTGTTAGCATGAAGAATGCGATTGAGAAAGTTTTTCCGACAACCGTGCATAGGTTATGTATGTGGCACATAATGGAGAAACTTCCGGAGAAGATTGGACCTATAATTAGAGAAGATTCTGATTTTTGGAACATGATGAATTCATGTGTATGGGCTCGGAAACTCCAACTGAGTTTGAGTTGCAGTGGAATTTAGTCATTGCAGACTTTGGCTTGGAGGAGAATGAGTGGATGACTAAAAGGTTTAGCATTCGTGAGTCATGGATATCAGCATACTTTATGGACATACCATTGGTAGGCATTCTCCGAACCACATCAAGGTCTGAAAAGTGCAAATCCATTTTTTAATCGTTTTATTCATCGTAAGCTTGCTCTTGTTGATTTCTCGCTTAGATTTGACACAGCGTTAGAATGCCAACACGAAGAGGAGTTGATTGCCGACAACTTAAGCATTCATACGACCACACAACTAATATGACACCATGGGAAATAGAAAAACAAGGCAGAGAAGTGTCTACATATGAGGTGTTTGAGATATTTCAAAAAGAGATTGTTGCAGCAACAGATCATTGTTGCGTCCAAGGCATTGCACGGGATGAAGCAATAAAAATTGTTAGCTTGAGAGGTCGATCCCATAGGATTAGGGAAGTTCGCTGCGACACCACAACCATGATAGCTAATTGTTCATGCAAGTTATTTGAAAAAATTGGAGTCCCATGCCGACATATCATCCAGGTGTTGAGGGTTGAAAATCAAAATGAACTTCCATCCTACTACAGTATGAAAAGATGGGCGAAACGGTGCAAAAGATATAAAAATGTATAGGATTGATATTCTAATTGGATATAAAATGACTGGTATCATTTTTTTTAATTGACAAAAAATGTGTATGACGAGCGTGGGAATTTACTAGAAGAGAAGGCAACTGACTCCTTGAATTCGGCTACGAGGAAGAAGATTGCGATTGTAAGCAACAAGTTGGAGGATCTAATTCCGAAGGCGAAGCACTCAGATGAAGGCATGGTCTTTTTAACATCAAGTGTATTGAATATTGAAGCGTGTGTGGACGAAATGGTTCCTACATCAGGTGTGAAGCACACTAGACAACATCACGAGGCTTTCATTGGTTGCGACATTATTACTGAAATTGACATACACCCACCAACTGATGTTCGTACGCTGGGAAGATGCAAAAGAACAAAGAGTGGAAAGGAAACAAATGAAGATGAACAGAAAAAGAAGAAGGAAGCCAAGGTAAAGGTCGCACGTATGTGTAAGACGTGCAAACAAATAGTATTTCACGATACTCGCAATTGCCCTAGCAAAAAAGTTCAAGGCAAAGGGACCGAAACTGTGCTACATATGAAACCAAATGGTGTTGTATGATGGCCCTAGTATACTAGAAAACATGAATTTATATGAGTTATTAATGTTTATTTTTTCACGCACTGGATTATTGTAATTGATGAAATTATATGTTTTGTCAAGCTCTCTTCCTTTTATTTACTCTGACTTGATGTGTATTTTGACTGGAGTGTAGCAATCAGCAAGAGCACCAGCTTACATTATGTTCACATGAACCTAAAGCATGCTCTGTTCTTTTATGCAAACAATCAGCAGCTATCACCGAGGAGACATATATGTACAAGAAACTTTGTCAGCCTGTGAGCGTTCATGCCTTTATTCTGTTGTATAAAAGTAAAACATCGAGTTCACCGAGTCGTCAATTATTACCAGATGTATTTACCAGCAGTACTATGTTTCTGGTGTGAAAGTTTAATAGTAGCATATGAATCAGGCAAGGAACAACTCAGTTGGCAAACCCACGTCAAACGAGGACAATAGCATTCACCAAAAGAAACTAAACAGTGGCCGCCGAACATATTTTTGACAGTGGTTGGGAAGGCTGCAGCAAAATCAGCATCCTCTTGTTTGTGGATATGTAAATGACAAATAAGAATGCAGAATCACACGGACCGATAAGCACCAAGTTATACTATGCCCTCGTTCAGCTGTATTGCATCACATATCACAGAACACCACAAATCATCAGGAACTGGGCAATAAGAAATCTATTTATTTCTGAATTGTGCATTCACAACAAGCTACATTCACTTGTCTCTGAACTCGCAAGCTATAGTCTGCAATGGATACGCTCACAAACTACAATCTGCAAGTACTTGAAACATTAAACAGGAACAATAAAATTCAGAACGTGGTCCTGGTTTGCTATGTAACGGGATGTGCTCGCTTCCCAGACGAGTCTCTTGCAACAGGCGGACGTTGGCGCCAGGTGGAGCAGCAAACGCTGGATGCGGGCGCGGTGTAGTAGATGGTGCAGGTTGCGGCCGGTGGCAGACTCCGCGTCGGGGACCGGCAAGACGGTGGGCGGACGCGGTGGTACGCCAAACGTGGTGGATCCCGCCGCAGCCGCCGAACAAATCACGGAGGGCGTTGAGCCATTTGAGGCGAACATGTGTGGAGGTAGGCCAAGGGCGGTCGTCGTCGTTGCGATCACATGGCCATGGCGCGGATAAACACGGAGGTGAGCCATGCGCGACTGTTGTCGTCCAAGGATTCATGGGTCAGTGACGCCATGGCCGAGGGGTTATTAGCAAATAAGCAGGCATAACTAAAAGTTGATGTGTGGGATCTCGTGCGTGGGATGGCGATCGGCCGGTCCAAGAGTCAGCGGATACAGGGATTCACGAATCATTCCGGATGCATTAGATACGATGCCTACTTAGGTCCTGTTTGGAACCACAATAGATTATGATAATCTGGATTATGAAGATAGATTATATAATCAGGTTTATAAAAATAATCTAGGTGGGCATGTTTGGAGGCCAGATTATATAAATTGTAATCCAGGTTTTTACATTGCATAATGACATGTCTGCCCTCTGTTTTTTTTAAAACGATCATTTTTTGAAAAGGAGGAGGGGGGCGGTGGCAGAAATTAGTAATTACTCCAACTTTACAACGATAATGGGTCCTTAGCAATCCATAATCTGGTTTTATCTGGGGTAGAGTAGATTGTGAGTTTTTAATAACTAGCAAAAGAGCACGTGCGTTGCAACGGGAGAGGAAATTGACGTGTTCATTAAAACACCCATCAACGCAACATGATAGCATCAGACGATGCCAAGGCCGTGACCCCGTGAGGCACACGTGTAGGTGTAGAAGAAATGTATATCATCAGTGCATTTACCACGAAGCGAGCCTTCACGCTGATAGTGCGGAAACTTACTTCTCCAAAACATTAAAATCTACACTTAGTTAGCTTTATAAATTCACGGATCCAATTTGCAGCAACATCGATTGACCTCGCAATGATATGCATTGACTTTACATCAACATTGGTCATCCTTGCAGTGTTCATGTGGTCGGCCTTGGTACGTCATCCTTCTGACTTGAAATACCATCGAACGTCCTTGTAGCATATGCATAGTCGGCTTTGCAACACGGCTATGCGATTTTTCCAATAAAAAAAAATAGCGGCAACTGGTATTGCATTGGCGTGCTTCTGCTATAGTCAGGGTGTTCGGCCTTGCAGCGTTGCATCCGACTTGCAACATTGATTGTGCTTGCAGTCTTGCGTATTTCGATTCTAGCAACGATGCTCGATCAAAGCTGCAGATCAGCCAGGTATATTTCTGACGGAACATAATTTAATTGGTCGCAAAAATAGCATCCATGTATCCACATGAGCGCCTCCGCTTTCTTTTCTCATCAAATCCTTGTATCATCTATGCATGCATGCCTCCTACAAATCCCGCGTGATTGCCCTTCTCTCTTGATGCATGCGTTAATTACCCGGAGCCATGCAATGCGTGAGGCGAATAAATCCCATCTCTTAGTGAATAAATCCCGCTTAGCCTCCGCTTTCTTCTCTCATCTCTCATCAAATAAATCCCTCTTGATTACCAGCCATGTAAAGCTCGGGCCTCCCCCGCTTTCTTCTCTTTGATGTGACAATCATCAATGCATGCATGTCAATCGCACTTAATTTTCAGCCATACAAAGCCACCAATTCAGACTAATGCGCGTGTGCATGTTTCCTCCTTCCAATTTTTTTTCAAGAAAACCTGCTTCGCCTATAATATCATTGTTTCCTTTTATTATGCATGGTCACCCGTTGGATGAGTTGGGGTCAGTTCTTTTGCTGGCTTTTTTGAGCTTTCAGAATAAACTGCCTCCTACCCAGCTTATTCTAGAAGCCCAAGCAAATTTTCTTTTTAGAAGTCTACTAGTCAAGTCTTAACTACTAGGCTTCTAAAAAAAAAAATTTGCTTGGGCTTCTAGAATAAGCTGGGTAGAAGGCAGCTTATTCGAGCTTATTCTAGAAGCCACCAAAAGAACTGGCCCTTGGTTCCACCGATGTGCGCTATTCCTGGCCATCACGGTTCGAGTCCTTCCGATTGCAATTTTTTTTTCCTTTTTTCTGTTTTCATGAACGGACACAAAAGGACGACGTACGGAAGGACTTGATGACGAAATAAAGTGGAGAAACAATCCTCCCTTTAATATTAGGTATAGAATAGATATGTCCATCTAATTTTTATAATCTACAACATAATATGTCCTATTTGAAGACAGTGTAGATTATAAAAACTGGATTATCATAATCTGAGTGGTTCCAAATAGGGCCTTAATAACCCGGCGAAACATATATACAAAACACCTACCCGGCCATGTTTAGTGTTAATCATGTTTAGCACTAAATATGTTTAGCACCCTTCCCTAATTATATTTTAGGGGAACACCCTTCCCTAATTAATAACATACCTAATATCGACGCTAGCATTAACCAAGTAACTATATCCTACCGAATATCAACATGCAATTTAATTCTTGTCTAATACTTTAACACAATACAATTAACATCTCGCCTAACACAATTACTAGTAAACTCAAAATCGCAAGATGGTGCATCACATAAACCCAAAAACGCAAGATGGAGCGATCGAGTCCACGCTACAAACTAGTACGACCCACACAAATGATTAGTCCCTTCCTGATCTACGTTCAGCTGCTCGCTAACAAAGCATATCCTCAGTTCCCTGACAGAACCACACACGGGATTTACACACGCACAGCACAACACAAGACACGATCCATTGGCAGTCCAACACGACACTCGGAATCACACGCAGTCACGCACACGCGCCCGCCAAAATGCAGGCCAGGCGAGGCGCATGCGGCACGACGATGCGGTGAGATCAGATGCGGGTCATGCCGATGCCGCCGCCGTTGATGATGGGCGGCGGCGCGGCGCGGGCCTTGGAGTAGAAGACGTAGTGGAGCATGACGAAGAGCGTGGTGAGGAAGGCGAAGGCGGCGCCGGCGGCGAAGACGCCCCTGCGCAGCATGGCGCAGGGGAGCGCCCCGTTGTTGTAGTAGCCGCTCACGTACTTTGTGTGGTACGCGTTCCGCACCGACCCCGCCAGCAGGCACACCTCCGCGATCACGAACGTCAGCCTGCACCATGCACCACCCACAGCAGGTTCAGATAAATTTTCAGAGCAAGGAGCAGCCGACAGAGACTGTACTCTGTTTTAGAGTGTGCTAAACAGACGGAGTCAGGAAAGCGAAAAAAATATGTTGTGTGCCTACACTACGTCATTCTATACTGAGAGTAGTTTGGTTTGTTTAGGGCTCGTTCGGAAATCCACCAGCTCCTGAAAAGTTAAGAATCTGGGGAGCACCTGTGCAGCCGCTCCACTAATTTTAACTACAGCTCCGTCCGCTCCGGGAGCGGAGCCACGGAGAACGGTCTCGTAGTGTGGTAGGATCAAAAGGACATAATGACATTTGTAAATCGTAAACCAATGTGGCATGAGCCCACCAAAATGTGGTGGAGTCTGATCCTAGGGTGTCAAGTATTTAAGAGCAAATAACATGTTCAAAGTACCAAATAAATTAAAATTGAGGGTGTACTAAATTAAGGGTGTAAAACTAAAATTCAGGATGTACACTAGAGTCATGACCACCCACAAGTTCAGAGTTCCAGAGCAAGGAACAGCCGATAAGGTCGGTACCGGTCTAGATTGTACCCCCTTTGCCCGGAATTAGTTGATGCTCAAACGGATGTATCTAGACGTACACGGAGGAAGTATTATTACAATGTAGTTTTTGCTGAACCGAGTTGTAAACTATAGTCTGTAGTTTTTGCTGAACAGAGTGATAGACTGTACTCTGTAATTTGTGCCGAGCAGAGTTCTTTCTAGACTGCATTCTATAGCGTGTGATGAACAGGGTGTAGAATCAAAAAATTCGTTCGGTCGGTAGCGTCAGGTCCTACAGACATGTCATGTGCTAATATTTGACCAACACGTCACTGCTTTGTACTGTCTGTTGACAAAAAATGTCAGTCATAGCAACTGACAGTGTGCCATGGCACTTGTTTAGATGTTATCATGTTCAGGAATCAACTACTCTGCATATATTTTTCCATCTCTGTCACTTACGCTCGAATGCCTATAGCACACCGACACGTTTGATTAAACATATCCCGAATACTAACACTGGCGCACGGCTCAATCAGCACCATCAGATTCAGGCGTGCGACCGTGATAGGGCTGAACTACAGGGACGCAATCGCACGAACAAATAAGCAGCAGCAGATGCTAATCAAGAAGCCGGAAGCTAGAGAGCGGCCATGGATGGATGAGATGAGGGCATCAGGAGGAGTTGTAATTCGTCTGACTTACCAGCAGAGGAAGAAGAAGAGTCCGGAGAAGAAGCGCCAGCGGCCCGGCGAGAGCGAGCGGCCGCAGCAGAAGCAGCGGCTGGCGACCATGGCCACGGCCTGCCCGACCAGCAGCAGGACGAGCGCGCCGACGCCGTACCAGGTGGACGCGTCCGTGCCGTACACGCAGAACTGCCTCCCGACACCGTCCACGCTCACGTACGCCTGCACTCAGTTTCCCCAATCAATCAAACGACCCGCTAATCAGGAAGCTGTGATGCTTTACTGGATTAGGAGAGCTGGTGCCGCGACGGGCGATGGGGTTGCTCACCGTGCTCCGGCGGCGCTCGGCGCCGATGGCGAGGACGAAGGCCAGGATGTCCAGGAGGAGCACCAGGCCGATCACCACGATGGACGCCATGCGCTCTCTCCGCCGGCGGATCAAAATAAAATCACGCCGCTGGCTGGCTAGCTAGCCTTGCACCGGCGATGGATGATCGATGGATCCAATTCGCTGAGCAGAGCACGGCACGGAGAGGTCGCTGGCCGGCTGGGTTTGCTCTGCTTTGGGTTTGGGGAGAAGAGGCGAGGGGGATGGGATGGGAAAGAGGAAAGAGGGGCGATGCGCACCGGAGATGTGGCTCGCCACTACTGCTGGTACTGGGTGGGACGGTGGGTCTCTCTGAGGTTGACGTCCCCCTCCGGCACATTCGCTCTACTGCTCCACTGATTGTTGTAGTGGTCTGTAGACTGTGTAGTCCATCCATGCCACCGCCTGCTCTGCTGGCTGCGGTGGACGCGCAGCCCCCCGTGATTACCGAGTAGAATACACCTCCCGCGTATGTACAGCGGGCGAGCTGGCGCTTGGCCTGGCTTGCAGATGAAACAATTTCCCTGTCACTTTCCTCTTATTTTTTGTATCGGAGCTTCCCTTTCCTTGAGGGCGAAGGATTCGACCGGCCGACGAACCGATGCGCCGGCGAAGGTGACGGTGACACTCGTGCGCTTTGCGGTGGCGAGTAGCTGGCTGGCACGGCAAAGAGCAAGGCAGGGAGAAAGAGGTGGCGGTTGCGGCCATGCGCGGCGAAAGAAATCGGGCGTCCGATCGGAGGTGCGCGGTCCTTTTCCCGCGGCATGTCCGGCCGGCGTGCGCAACACGGGCCGGGTCGATGCAACGTGGTTCGGGGCCAAGCATACATCCACGTCCCTTTCCGCCGTTTCGTGCGGGGCGATGGCTCCGTTTCCGTATGCTACCAACCACGTCCACGCCCAGCGCTCTTGCCATCCCCGTGGGAATCTTTGCGGCTTGACCCGGAGGGAGATCAGTCTGCGCTGTTCCGTTTCGTTCTGGCTCGCGTTAATTCATGAGCACCTGCTTCATGATCCTTGCGGGGAATTGAAATCTACTGCTACAATACTGGGGTAAAAGTCGAATGCGCCTAACAATTTCGGATTCACCTAAACGCAAACACTCATCATAAAAAAGGAACAGCGAGGTATATTTACTCTTCTCTAAAACATAGTGGTATATTTCTTTACGGAGTGAGTAACATTTACTAACTCACAGTTACATTTTTTTGGAAAAGGAAGGGCCAACCGCCCCGCCTCTGCATTCTGGGCTACACATAGCCATAGCTTTCATTAAAGTGGTGCTAAGCATCAAGACCAAACAATTGGCTTTCAAAAATTAATCAATAAATAAACAAGACCGACAGTTACTATTCCTTGTATACTTTATTTGTGTATGTACTGTTTTAGCAATGATTTTGAGGACTATAGAACAAAAACTCCGTTTGTGATGTCATTGGGTTTTAGGCAGTTTACCAAGGTGTGTGCTTCGGTACATGGCCGGGCCGGGGGAGGGGGGCGGTATGCACGAGCATCATTCCTACCGCAAAATACCCTAGAAACGCCATTAGGGCATCTCTAACAGTGACTCGCAAATTCTCTCCGGTATGCCGGAGGCCGTCATCCAACGATATCCGTTATTTGTCCGTCATAAAGGGCAATTTAAAATCCAAATTAAGTCTGATCCACACAACACGTGGGGTCACACCAGCGCCAGATTGCATGCCCCAATCACAACCAAAAAGAGACAAGTATGCTTAGTTTTTAAATGCCCGCATCCAAAAGAACTTCAGTCCTGTAGTCCATGCAATTTTGCACTGTCAGACCGGCTACCCCAGCCATCTTCACGCCGATCAAGGTGTTGTCGCCGCCGCGTCCACAGACTCCTCCTCCGCGCCCGCCTCCGCCGCGTCCTCAATGTCAGTCGTATGAACCGGTCTTTCTGCCGCTGCAACATCTAGAAGCGGACCGATTGCACTATCATTTCTGGGTCAGCATCCAAAGACTTCACATTCAAGGTCAATATCTTGGCGTCCTCCGCATTGGCGGTGATCTTCACCTTCTTTTCCTCAAGCGCGGCCTTCCTCTCTTCGACCATGGTCCTCCTCTCTTCGAGTTTCAGCTTCTTCTCTGCCGCCTCCATCAACAATTTGAATTTCTCTGTCTTTTTTCTCCTCATCGAGGTCCGAGCACTTCACACATGCCTCCTCCTCCTTCGACAAGATGTCCTCGAACTTCTCCGTCAGCTTGGCCGTCGCACCTTCTTACTTGGCCCTCTCCTCCTCCCACTTCTTGCTCCGTGAAAATCTTCTGACCTTCTTCGGCGGTTCTTGGGTTGGCTCGGTAGGTCACCGGTTACTTCCTCGGTGGCTTGGACGGTGGTCTTGTCTATGAAAAGGTTCCACTTTGGTTGCCCATTCAACTTCAACCAACGATGCATGACGATGAAGTTTTTATTTTCCAACTTCTTGTACAACAAACAAGCACGAGAAGTCTAAAAAATGAGCAACAAAACTAAGCATATCCGGGTAATGATCAGCTAAACTAAGCATATCTGGCTAGTGATCAGCTAGACTAAGCATATTCGGCTAGTGATCAGCTAAACTAAGCATTCTGGCTAGTGATGAACTTACTTGCTCGATTATTTGTGCGTCGCTAGGCCACCGTGCGATGAGATGCTTCAAGTGCCCGCAATACTTCGACACGGCCTCTTGAACGGTGTACCATCGATGATTGAGGGACTTTGATTCACGGTTGCGGATGACCACGTCGGAGTAGGGGGCTAAATGCTTGTGTTCATGGAACCAAATGTGAATGTTGTTCCAAAATGTTACGCCCGTTTTCGCCGTGTCATTGATCGGATCGAGGCTAGTGGCCAATCATGCATCGCACAGTAGCTTGTCCTACCGCATGTTGAAGTTCTCTCCTCTACCCTTCTTCTTTGGATCGCCGGTTGTATCATCTGGATCATCATCCTCGTCCTCCTCCTCCTACTACTGCTGTTGTCCGACTGCCCAATGTTGTTGTAGTTGTTGTGTGCCCACGCCAGCCTTGGTGTATGACTGTTGCGTGCCCGTCTGGGTGTAGGACTGATGCAGTTGGTAGTTGCCGGACTGGGTGGGATCCGAGTCTTCCACCTGTCTGTCCTCACAGCCATATCCTCCTACTCCGTCGTGGATGATGTCGAGAATCTCACTGTCCGGGCCTTCGTACGCCGGGTCTCCCGCTCTAGGCATTGTAGCAAACAGTGTGCGGGCACCCATCTGCTCCCTGCCAGCCGTCCGAGCCTGGGCGAGCTGCGGCGAAGAACACTCGTAGAAGGGCGGCGCCGCGTTTACATTGACACTGTAAGGCACCTTCCTGCTAGCGGTTCCAAGCTACTTGGCGGAGCAGTAGTATGGAGGCTTGTAATGCTCCGTCACTGCACCGTCTGTGCTATGGGCGCGCCCGTCTTCGCACCGCGGCCTTGGCCGCAACGTCCGCCACAACGTCCGCCAAGACCACCACACCTGACGCTAGCACGCCCACCGGCGGCCATCAACTTCTTCAGCTTCTCCTCCTTTGCGGCCTTCGCTTTGACACAACGAGTTTTCCGCATAGCCGAGTTGATCTTCCGGGCAAGCACAATGCTCGCATCCTCCGACACCTCCACCACTCCATCTTCGACAGGTTATCCTCTGGTTCCATGCGTCAGCGACAGAAGGAAGGAGAGGGTGGGCAAAAAGGGTCGGGAATTGTGTGGAGAGCGGCAGGGGATGGAAGAATGGATTGGGGGATTTTGGCGCGGAAACAATGCGGGTTGCTACAAAAGTGCGGGCTCCGCCTTCCTTTTGGTGGGCCAGGGGGTTAGAGTTCGACGTTTCCCATGTCCAAACTCCCGCAACCCCCTCCCCACGTTTGGTTCCGGGTTCGACAAAATAATGGTCCGGACCACTCGGCAGACCGACACACGCCCGCGTTGGATGACTTCCGCGGTTCGGACAACTGCGTGCCATTTGAGGGTCGGCGTTGAAAATGCCTTAGAGCTGCTTGTTCTCAGCGAAGAAGATGGTGCAATTTTTCCTTTTACAACCAGGATTGAATGGGTAAGTGGTTGTGGGCCAGCTGTTCAGAAACACACGTTTTTAAGCGATCTTTCAGGAAGATGGGAATAGCCATTGGTTGAAGTGGTGGGAAAAGCGGCGCCACATAAGGCTCGATCCTAGCAAATTAAGGGAAACTATTTATTAGACGGACGTTACACGGAATTCTTCCATGTCGTGTTACTCTTGCCAATATACCTCTAAAAAATGTGTCCATTTTCCTATCTTGTTTGTGCGGTCTAGAAGATAGAAAACATTTCTTGATTGAATGCTACAAAGTTAAGGTGGTTTGAGGAAGGCAGGGATTGGGCAAATTTATTGATCTCTTGTGAAGTTGATTATGCCGGCGAGGCTATCCTGGAATTTTTACTTCACTTGCCATATCAAGATTTATCTATCATGGGCCTCCAGAATACGCGTAAGATGATTGCCATCACTGCTTGGTATTTGTAGGGATTCTTGCTCTCACGGCTAATTATGTTTCAGCTTCTTCTCCAAATGCTTCTATTAAAGTAGGGGGGAGGGGGGGGGGGGGGGGGGGGGGGGGGGAGATTCGCCCACTTGTGTTTTTTGTGAAGCTTAATATTGACGCATGCTTTGATCATGACTTGCTTAAGTCTACATTTGGGATGGTCTTGAGGGACGATAAAGGAAACTTTGTTGAGAGGGGAAATTGAAGAGTAGATTGGTGAGCAGATGTTCTGACGACAATAGCTATGGCGGTTAGAGTCGGTTTGTCCCTTGTGCAAAAAGGGCGGGGTGTAATCGTCTCGTTATTAACCCTGATAATTTTGGATGTAGTTGACCCAATGGAAATATGGTCAGTGGGAGCACTGGCAACCGTTTTTGACGATTGTTATTATTTGGCTTGTGATTTTCCAATTTCTTATTTTGATTTTTGTAATAGAGAAGGTAATAAGGTTGCTCATGAGCTTGCTAGGTTGATAGATTTTCTCCAACATTTTATTGGACTGAGGAGCCTTTGAATGAAATTGTACCCCTCCTCATAAACGATGTAGCTTTTATTTCTAGTGAATCGTGAGTTTTTTTTAAAAGACAAATGGACAAAGGTGGAGACTGGAGAGCCGGCATGAGCAGCGCGCACTGCCAACAGCAGGCTTCCGGCGCGGGTGCACACCGTGGCCATAGCGAAGCGGACAAGCGCATGCTCAGCACTGTCATTTCGCTAGTTTGTATTGGTACATGTACTTTTAAAAACCTTAATTTCATCTTGCTCAATCGTCTTAATTCTGTGATGTAAATTTTGTGACATCCTACTTTAGCCTTAATATCATATGTGTATTGTAGTTGTCATATTATACATTTTTAGGTGATAGAATTGTTTTCTACATGTTTTCGTCATACAAATATTTGGTTCGACACAACCAGTGAGCCCAATTTGATTCACTGGATTTTAATTGCAAATTTGTCTTGATCTCTCGTGCGCATATCCTGGCCTAGCAGGTCACGACTAATGTTTGATTTCTTGTGTGCCCCATCATTGTCCCATGCAGCCACACAGAAAGCCGAGTTGATGACAGGAGACCACTCCCGCCTACCGTCTATCACGATGGCGTGATTTGAGAAAATGTGTCTCCATTTCTCTAATTAATATTATCATTGAAAACTTTGTGTCTAGTCTTTTTCGTTTGCATCTGAAGTTTTAGGGCTCCGTGTTCTAGCTAGTTTTGCCCAGGATCCTCAAAATTTCAGGACCGGATCTGCTTCGGTACCCCCCCTGCAGTTCAATGGCTGAGATTAGAACTTACCTCCTCAGTTAAAAGGAAAATATAGTATTTTAGATGGTGTTTACTTTTTTAAGAAAATCATTTAGCGATTAAAAGTGTGGTCGGTCCATATGTTTGGTGTCCATGGTATTCGTGTATACTCCCCAAACCAAAACGTACCACCGCATCGAATAAAAGCTATTGAAATTGAAAACTAAGTTCACAAATAATTTTAAAAATCATCAAGAATTTGAAAAAGTTTGTGTATTTCAAAAAGTACACACATTCTATAAATATTCATGAATTCAAATTTTGTGTATGAATTTGAAAAATGTTAAGATTTATAAAATAGCACGATTTCAAAATGTTCAATTTTTTTAGAAAAATTAAAAAAGGTTCACTAACTTTAAAAAGTGGAAAACAAGAAAAAAGAAAAACCGAATGAAAAAACTGAACAGAAAAAGAAAGGTTTGGCAGCTTCTAGAAGCTTCCCAAAACCAAAAGTCTGCCTTCCTTCATCAAGCAACACAAAACAAAAGCGTGCCACCGATTATGGTGTGCGATACTGGCGATACAATGATGGGCCCGCCCATTATGTAGATGTGTGCGCGCCTATGTCTCGCTTAGTGCGAGATGTAGGGCAGCCACACTTGGGCGACCGCGAGATTGAGCCAACCCAGCGCGCCGGAGGCCACAGCCTCCTTTTATTCTAGTATATCACGTTTGTTTTCCTTTTTGACTTTTCGAATGGAGAATATTACGAAATTAAATTTATACAAAACATTTGAAAAATGTTAACCGTGCATTTGAATAATGTTAACTTTGCATAGAAAAAATGTTTCCGATGTATACGAAAATTATACAATGCGTATGAAAAACATTACATAGACAAATATAAGTTTTTTGAAATGTTATTCATATATTTGGAAAATGCTAAATGTGTATAAATGTACAATGTGTATGGATAAAAATAGACATAAAATATAAGTATTCAAAATGTTGATCATGTTTTTGAAAAATGTCAAACGTATACAAAATATGTTTCTCATGTTTACAAAATATTGAAAATATATGCGAAAAAAGTAGAAATTAAAACATGTGAAAAAAATTAATTGTGCATTTGCAAGATCTTAAACTTGTATATATAAAATGTTCCTATTGCATAAAAAATGTATAAAGCTTTTGGAGAAATTAGATATCGAAATTATATTTTTAAAAAGTTAACAATGTATTTAAAATACTAAACGTTTTAAAAAACTATTCCTGAGTTATAAAAAATGTACAATGTTGAAAAAAAAATAGGCATGAAAACAATACGAATTTTGAAAATAAATGGTAAGCCTGTATTTAAAAAACATGTTACACAAAATATTCCTGAGGCATACAGAAAGTGTACGAAGAAAAACGAAGAAAAACTGAAAAATAAAAATAAAAAGAAAAACGAAGAAAGAAGAAAACCAAAAAAAATGTGAAAACCGAGAAAGAAACCAAAAACCAAGAAAAAATACCATGAAAGAAAGTAAAAAAGGGTCAAAAAGGAAGAAAACAGAAGAAGAAAAAGCCTTGAAGATGCAAATCAAACTGAAAAGAAAAGCAAAAGAAATGAAAACAGAAAAAGCAGAAAAAAAATCGGACCGAAGCCAGAGCGAGGAGAAGTAGGCCTGCCTGGCTAAAACGTGATGCAATTTTTTTCTAGGCGAGTGTACCAATACAACTCACTGTAAGCAAGAGAACATGGCGGTTGACGAACCCCTAGGGCCCGCTTGGATTGTTGGTTTGACGAATGTATTTTTTTTCGCGAGAGCTATTTCTCTAGGGGATCGATCGCAGGACCGACTGGTTCGAACTTACCATGTTAGCCACTTCGGCACCCGTCAAGTTCGTGCTCTACTACTAGGACGAGTACTACTTAAAGAAATAAGGCGGGTTTCACATTTTTTTTTCATTTTCTTCCTTTTTTCTTTGGTTTTCTTTAATGATGTTGAGAATATTGCTTATCGTTAGCGTCTCGATCAGGTGGGGATTAAATATTAATCGTAAATCGGTCGATTAATCGATTTTATCGGTTGACTATTAATCGGCCATTTCTTGTAAATCTCAGGTTTCCAACACTAAATTCAACATCAAAAAAATATTGGACAGAAGTATTACCTTGAATTCTAGCCTTTGAATCCTCGTATAATACAAACAAAATAGGACAATAGTACTTATTGCGTAACAAGATCCACAAAAGACAAATAAACTTAGTTTCTGCAAACATAGTGTTATGAATATGACCGATTTGTCGGCAGATTCACAATAAATCGCTTGAGAGAGCGATAAATCGGACCAAACGATAAACAGTGAAGATAAGACATAATCTTATCAATCAGCCCCCGGGTAATGATAAATTTGACGATAAATCGCTGAATCGAAGGATTTTTTTAAATGTGCTTTATTCTCCATTTTCTTTCTTTTATTTTGTTTCTTTTTTCTTCTACATGTTTCATTATTTTTTATTTTCTTACTCATTTGTTTTTTTTGTTTATATTTCCGGTTTTTTTATCTTTTGGTTATTATTTTATATTTTTTGTATCTGTCAACAACATTTTTCTAATAGACGTTTAACATTTCTAATACAAATTATACATTTTTGTTTATACATGATCAACATTTTTTTCGATACAGGGTTTTGACATTGTTTTGAATACATGTTCAAGAATATTTGTATATTTTAAAAATAATCTTGATTAATAGTTTTCAAATAAAAAGATTAACATTTTTTGAGTACATGGTCAACATATTTTCTATACAATTTAACATTTTTCAAATGCTTGATTAATGTTTTTCAAACACTTGTTCAACGTTTTTTGTCAAATACTTGATTAACATTTTTATATACATGATAAAAAAAAATCATCATTTATTTAATACATGGTAAACATTTTTCTATACACATTTTACATTTTCCAAATGCTTGATTAAGATTTTTCATATACTTATCCAACATTTTTTTCAAAGCTTAATTAAGATTTTTATACACATGATGACAGAAATCATCATTTTTCTAATAAGTGATCAACATTTTCTGTACACACGTTCAACATTGTCCGAACGCTTGTTTAAGAATCCTTAAATACTTGTTCAACATTTTCAAATAATTATTCAATATTTTTCAAATACTCGTTCAACATTTTTCAAATACTTTTTCAACATTTTGCAAATGTTGAGTGTTTTTTGTAATATATATGTTTTAAATATTTTAGAGTATAAACAAAAGTACAAAAAAAAAAACTAAAACAGAAAACGGAAAAAAGCCTGCCGCGCGTGTGGTAGGCCTACCTCGGTTGCCCCTTCAGCGAGTCCGAAGGTGGACACGATTAAGGCGAGTCATAGGGACGCCGTTTTTTTAGTTCTACAAAAAAGGGACGTCCTTTTTTTTCTACACGTGCAACAGTGGCGGACCCAGATATTGAGGGTTGCCGGGACGGTGGATGACGATGAAGCTTCACTGCACTGCGTCGATGGTCGCTAGGCACGGGAGATACCCTGCTCCGTCGCCGGAGAGCCGGGGCGGCCGCCCCAGCTCGCCTCAATGGTGGAACCGCCACTGACGTGCAACTGTTTCCGTGATGGACTCGTCGACACAGCGATTCTTGAAGCACGTGCATGCAGTGAAGCGGTGGCACTCGCCACTGACTTACACATCCACTCCATATGCATCAGGTCAGATTGCTCCGAAGTCGTCTGCAACTTCAACTCTGAAGCACCGTGCCGGTATGCTACTATCCTTCGAGAAATTCACCAAGGTCGTTTTTTTTCTAGGCTTTCAAGCTTATCCATGAGAAGCTGGAGTTCAACACAGACGCTCATAATCTAGCTAAGGCAGCCTCTTCACTACCTTTCGGGCGCCATGTGTGGCCCTCTAATTTGCCCGACATTACCTGTATTTCTTTTCTATGAATGTTTTAAAACTTTGAATAAAAGGATGCAGTTTCTCAAAGAAAAAAAATGTTTCCGTGATGAGACAGTTACGGGCCGTGATGAGGCCGTGAAAGTTTGATTGTAGCGAATGCCAAGTGAATAATACGGAGTAGAAGTAATTTATGCCGAGAAAACAACGAAGCGTCGAATTAACTGGTTGGTTACCAGGAGAGGACGAAGAAGAGGCCCGAGAAGGAGCGCCAGCGGCCGGGCGAGAGCGCGCGGCCGCAGCAGAAGCACCGGCTGGCGGCCATGGCCACGGCCTGCCCCGCCATCAGCAGGACGAGCGCGCCGGGGCCGTACCACGCCGACGCCTCCGTCTCCTGCCCGTACAGGCAGAAGGGCCTCTCGGGTTCGTCGTCGAACACCAGCACGTTCACGTACGCCTGCACTTTCCCACAATCAGAAAATCCTGACGCTTCTCAGCATATGCATGTACGTATATATTACTCCTACTTGCTTACCGTTCTCCGGGGCAGCTCTCCGCCGATGGCGAGGACGAAGGCGAGGACGTCCAGGGCGAGCACCAGGCCGATCACGATGAAGGGTGCCATGGCTCGGCTCGCGCAGCCGGCCGTTGTAAACACGCCCGTGCTGGCTAGATTAAACGATTTTCCTTTGCTTGTGGGCGAAGGGTTCGAGTGATGGAGGGACGGCTATTGCCGTTTTCTGCAGCAAAACGACGAGCCCAAGCGCCGGCTGCCCGCCACCGGCGGAGCTACTTGTGCGTACGTACTGCTGGCGAACACATCATTTTTTCTTAGCAACGATTAGCTCCTAAAACTAGTATGTTTTCTGATCATAACCAATATGTACTAAAATAATATTGGGCGGGAATCGAGCCAAATATGACGTCAACTAGTAAGGGTCAAGGAATGCCTAATATGAGCTTCCATACTAGAGCTCCTACTTCTATAAACTACTCCCTTCGTACCTAAATATATGACGTTTCGGTAGTCTAGTTGATTACAAAAAAGAGGAAAATGAATCTTCTTGCCACAATTTCCTCAATGATAGCTCATGTTTGGCCTTCCATGCCTGAATTTATCTCGTTCACATCAATGCTGCAAATCTGAGCTAATATGTGTGTGTGCTCCATGTCCAGATCAACTACAGGGGCTAAAGCTTCTCTACACGCGACAACCTCAAGTACATGTGGATCCGAGACAACTTCAAAATGAATGGCAGAAGATCCCTCATAAAGACCGTCCTGGTGCCGACATACATTTGGGGCATATCAAGGAGCGCGTGGTAGCCGCTTTTTCACGGCACAACTTCAAAACACAGGCTCTTCAAGCGGTAGTTCCCTGGAGTGCCGAAAACCACATCCAGCGTCACTTGGCCTAGAGGTTGGGCCTTCATGCCCGGGATGATACCTTTGAATTTTTGACCGCACAACCTGACACGGAAATCCGGAATCCCCATCTGCTTCAATGTCTCAATATAGAGAGGTTGAGGCTGCTGCCGCTGCCTATGAGGACTCTGGTGAGGTGGCAAACCTCAACGATCAGATCCAGCACCAGGGCAGCCTTGTCGGGTTCAGGATATGCTGGGACGGTGGTCGCTTATGTGGAAGGACATCGGCTAGTGCGACCAGTCAAGATACCAGGGCACGACCGGCTCCGACGGGTACACTTCCCTGTCTTCGAGCTTTCATGCTCTCTTTGTTTCATTTGTGCGGAAAATCATTTTGACCACTTTGACGTTTGGGGGGAACATCTTGTTCATGTTAGCATTATCGTTGCCACTGCCCTGCCTTCACCTTCGTCGGGGCCACACCACTCCTGCGTTCTTTGGCTTGCTCTTGTCGTCGACTGTTGTCGTTATTGTTTTTCTTGTTAGTCTCCCGCACTTCCCGCTTGTGCCAATAGTACTGCCCGTTTGTGTGGTTGTCCATGCATGGGAAGACTGGGTCCTGGGGTGAGCTCTAACCCCAGGGCATCTGCATGATAGCATAGAAATTTCGACCACCCCCTTCTTCCACATGCAGTTTTTCTTCCCTTGGTTGCCTTGCTTCTGTCCTTCGAACTGGGCGTTGACCATGTCGTCACCCTGTTCGTCGCTCCGGCATCTGCGGTGCCGGTTGTTGTTTTTGTGTCTTGGCCTGCCGTACTAGTGTCGGGGGTCTGACATAACAGGGTCGACATGGTTTTCTGCTTAACTACCTAGGCTCTTGATGGATCTATATTTTACGCATTTAGAGCTCATTTTTTGCATGTTCTTTTCATATATATTGTCCCATCGAACCAAAATATGTGTCCATTATGCATGATTACTTTTTTTGCACTTTTCATTATGAGCACTACACATTTAGTATTTTATTTAGGTTTTACTAGTTTCCATTGTTTCTTGTATCTACATGTGTTTTGGAGAACCTTCGTACCAAGCACAATGAAAGGATCAAAGATGCGTTTAATCGGAGGACTTACACAGTACCTGACTTGGCGTTTCTGAAGCTAGAAAAAGTGATTTTCTCTGAAGTGCTCCAAATCAATATCTAAAACCATAACTGGATCAATGTTGCTCTCGCGCATCTGACGAGCCCAGGATCGTTAAAGTCGGAGTCCTTATGAAGAAATGGCGACCGTTTTACTGAAGGAGGGCAGAACCCAGGACGACGTGTCATACGACCACACACGGTCTTATGCGAACTCGTATGAGGCCCGAAAGTTGCCCTTTCATATGTGATTCTTCATCGATTTCATCCCCGTTTGTTCCCACTTCATACTTGGACAATCAGGAAGGGTTCGGGACAGGATAAGGGTCATCTTGAGCCTTTGGATGCATCTCATCAACGGAGGAGACCGAGGAGGCATTTTATATATGAGGAGTGATATTTTTACACTCATTTCAACCATGTTTAAACTGGGACATTTCATTAAAAGAGAGATATTCGCTCCGATATTGCCACTAATGACTAATGAATGCAAATGATTCCAAAAACCCTCTCTTTTATATTTTTCCACAGGAAATGGGCCAAAAAGGGAAGAAATCACGTGGGAGAAAGTAAAGGAAGGAAAATGAAGAAGAAATAAGTCACCGGGAGGTGCCAGGAGGCCACTAGAGTCAAAGACGGCATTCCATGCGACCGCACGCACTCGCATGAGCGGTCGTTTGGCGTGGAAACCGAGACATGTCGTCTACCTGAACAACTTTTATAAAGGGGACCCCGTCAAAATGTTAACAAAACATCATAGAGCACAACCAGAACCTCTTCATCATCACCTTCATCCACAAACCCTAGCCGCCGCCATTTTCATATCCATAGCCATCTCCACCACCATAGTGCTCTCTCATCTAGTTCATACTTGTAATCATGCATCACACAAGGCATCCATTGTAAGACATGTCGCAATCAATCCATGCCAACATGTGTTCTTCAATGTTTTCTTATCGCGATCTGATCTCCATGTGTGAGTAGTTCGGTAAGGTATGGGGTGAGGCATGAGCCTTGCATCCCCAGGTATTTAGTGAAGGGATCAATGGAAGTCTTTGACACAAAGTCTCGTTTGTGTGAAATAAAATTGTTTCGTGAAGTGTCTCTTGTCTTGTCCGCGATCTTCATCCCTGCAGGTACCCAGGATCATGGAGATTCATGAGGCTAGGAGCAAGGGGACCGTGAAGTGTTATATCGAACACCGGTGACAATAAGGTTTAGTAGGGTAACATGGATCATATCTTTGGAGATTCATGAGGTGTAGTCATTAAACACCCAATGCTTTTGTCTAATCTTATTATCTTAATTATCGGGGCAACCCCGCGAGACGGATAGGACCTTCGATCGGACAACTGATTCTTGATGCAGGACTTGAGCCGGTCAAGATGTTATTTGGACACATCCCCCACTCCGATACGAAGCAAGCACCTCTTGATGGGTGACTTCCCGAGCACAAACTAATATCATTTTTATCCCAACACCAATACATGGTTGTAAGCATTAAGACCTCATACCCGTACCTTATTATTATTATAAGTGTTTGAATCATAATTTGCTTGCCGATTCGGTCAAAAGTTGGATTTGACACTTTGGCAAAAGCTTGCTAGAGACCATTGCTTCAAGGGAATCTTCCTCTCATGGGTTCGATACCCAGGGTCACCTCTAGGGAAATAGGTACGGGATACCCTTTCTTGTTCCATTACCGGATCAATAAAAAGGAGATATCAAGCCCTTTTTCTGGCGCTGTTGCCGGGGAGGAGTTCAGTATTCCTAGCCTTCGTGTTTAGAGTTTTTTGTTAAAGTTAATTTTTAGTTTTTGTTCTTACCTTTTCAGTTTCAATTTAAGGTTTTATTTTGTTGCAAGTATTTTAGTTGAAAATACCAAAAATTTACTATGGTTCGTAATCTTGGGATATTTACTACTCCTAGTAACAATTTCATGCGTGAACCAATAGCGCAACCTGATGTTGCAGCTGCAGAATATGAGATCAAACCGAACCTAGTTTCCATGGTTCAACATGACCAATTTGGAGGCTCTGATTCTGAAGATGCAGGTATGCATTTACATAATTTTACTGAATTGTGCAATATGACACGCATAAAGGATTATGACCCAGATGCTTTGAAACTTCGCTTATTTCCTTTCAGTTTGAGAGGAAAATCTAACGAATGGCTTTCAGCTTTGTCTAAATGCAGTATTAGTTCTTGGGCTACTTGTTGCAGTAAATTTTTATCTAAGTTTTGTCCACCTGCAAAAAAAATATGCAATTACATTCTCAGATTAAAGGTTTCAAGCAAGAAGAACGTGAGCCACTAGCGCTTGCGTGGGATAGAATGAAAGAAGCTATAAGAAACTGCCCCAATCACGGAATGGAGAAGTGGGAATGCCCATAGAAGATGTCAAGAAGATACTAGATGATATGCTTGAGACAGTTGCAGGAGGAACAATCATGGGAATGCCCATAGAACATGTCAAGAAGATACTAGATGATATGCAAGAGAACCATGCCAAATTACATGTTGAAAGAAGCACCACCAACGAGGTGCATGTCATAGAAGAAAATAGCTCAGAGTGAACAACCAAGCTAGAAGAACTTAACTCTTTGATGAAAGGTAAAGAAGAGGTTAATGTTATTGCCCACTAATGTGTTGGAAATATGCCCTAGAGGCAATAATAAATTAGTTATTATCATATTTCCCCGTTCATGATAATAGTTTATTATTCATGCTAGAATTGTATTGACCGGAAACTAAATACATGTGTGAATAGATAAACAAATACTATGTCCCTAGTATGCCTCTACTAGACTAGCTCGTTGATCAAAAGATGGTCAAGGTTTCCTGACCATGGACATGAGTTGTCATTTGATAACGGGATCACATCATTAGGAGAATGATGTGATGGACATGACCCAACCGTTAACATAGCAAATGATCGTTCAGTTTATTGCTATTGTTTTCAATATGTCAAATACACGTTCCTCTGACCATGAGATCATGCAACTCCCGGATACCGTAGGAATACTTTGGGTGTATCAAACGTCACAACGTTACTGGGTGATTATAAAGGTGCACTACAGGTATCTCCGAAAGTGTTTGTTGAGTTGGCATGGATCGAGATTGGGATTTGTCACTCCGACTATCGGAGAGGTATCTCTGGGCCCTCTCGGTAATACAGCATCACAGAAGCCTTGCAAGCACCGTGACTAAAGAGTTAGTTACAAGATGATGTATTACGGAACGAGTAAAGAGACTTGCCGGTAACGAGATTGAACTAGGTATTGGATACCGACGATCGAATCTCGGGCAAGTAACATACCGCCAGACAAAGGGAACAACGTATGTTGACATATGAGGTTCACCGATAAAGATCTTCGTGGAATATGTAGGAACCAATATAAGCATCCAGGTTCCGTTGTTGGTTATTGACCGGAGAGTCGTCTCGGTCATGTCTACATCATTCCCGAACCCGTAGGGTCCGCACACTTAAGGTTCGATGACGATTTAGTATTATATGAGTTATGTGATTGGTGGCCGAAGTTTGTTCGGAGTCCAGGATGAGATCACGGACATAACGAGGAGTCTCGAAATGGTCGAGAGGTAAATATTCATATATTGGAAGGCTATATTTGGACGTCGGAAAGGTTCCGAGTGATTCGGGTATTTTTCGGAGTACCGGGGAGTTACGGGAATTCACCGGGAGAAGTAATGGGCCTTATTGGGCCATACGGGAAAAGGAGAGGCAGGCCACGTGAGGAGGCGCGCGCCCCCCCTTGCCCAAACCGAATTGGACTAGGGGAGGGGGCGCAGCCCCCTCTTTCCTTTCCCTCTCCCTTCCCCCTTTCCTACTCCGTATGGGAGGTGGAATCCTACTAGGACTAAGGAGTCCTAGTAGGACTCCCCACACTTGGCGCACCCCTAGGGGGCCGGCCTCCTCCCTCTCATCCTTTATATATGGGGGCAAGGGGGCACCCCAAAGTACACAATTGTCCCATAGCCGTGTGCGGTGCCCCGATCTCCGTTTTCCACCTCGGTCATATTTTCGGAGAGCTTAGGCGAAGCCCTGCCGGAATCACTTCACCGTCACCGTCGCCACGCCGTCATGCTGACGGAACTCATCTACTTCCTCGACGTCTTGCTGGATCAAGAAGGCGAGGATCGTCACCGAGCTGATCGTGTGTAGAAGTCGGAGGTGCCGTACGTTCGGTACTCGATCGGTGGAGCTCGAAGGATTGTTCGACTACATCAACCGCGTTGTGAGACGCTTCCGCTAACGGTCTACGAGGGTACGTAGACACACTCTCCCCTCTCGTAGCAATGCATCTCCATGGATAGATCTTGCGTGAGCGTAGGAATTGTTTTGAAATTCATGCTCCGTTCCCCAACAGTGGCATCCGAGCCAGGTCTATGCGTAGATGTGATTTGCACGAGTAGAAAACAAGTGAGTTGTGGGCGTGGGTGTATACATATTGCTTGCCGGTACTAGTTGTTAGTTGATTTGGCGGTATTGTGAGATGAAGCGGCCCGGACCGACATTACGCGTACGCTTACGCGAGACAGGTTTCACCGCTACGTGCACTCGTTGCATAAAGGTGACTGGCGGGTGTCTGTCTCTCTCACTTTAGTTGAATCGGTTTCAATGAATAGGGTTCTTTTAGAAGATCAAAAATCAATCACTACACCACGTTGTGATTTTGCGTAGGTAAGAACGGTTCTTGCAAACCCGTAGCAGCCACGTAAAACTTGCAACAACAAAGTAGAGGACGTCTAACTTGTTTTTGCAGGGTATGCTGGTGATGTGATATGGCCAAGACATGATGTGATATAAGTTGTTGTATGAGATGATCATGTTTTGTAAGTTATCAGGCAACCGGCAGGAGCCTTATGGTTGTCTCTTTATTGTATGCAATGCCAACGCTATGTAATTGCTTTACTTTACCGCTATAAGTTAGCAGTAGTAGTAGTAGCAATAGCCGGCGAGACGACCACGACGCTACGATGGAGATCAAGGTGTCACGACGCTACGATGGAGATCAAGGTGTCAACCCGGTGACGATGGAGATCATGACGGTGCTTTGCTGATGGAGATCAAAAGCACAAGACGATGATGGCCATATCATGTCACATATATTGAATTGCATGTGATGTTAATCCTTTTATGCATCTTATTTTGCTTAGGACGACGGTAGCATTATAAGATGATCCCTTCACTAAATTTCAAGATAAGTGTTCTCCCCTAGTATGCACCGTTGCGAAGGTTCGACGCTTCTAAGCACCACGTGATGATCGGGTGTGATGGATGCTTTTGTTCGCATACAACGGGTGTAAGCCAGTTTTACACACGCAGAATACTTGGGTTAAACTTGACGAGCCTAGCATGTACAGACATGGCCTCAGAACACAAGAGACCGAAAGGTCGAACATGAGTCATATAGTAGATATGATCAACATGAAAGATGTACACCATTGATAACTAATCCACCTCACGTGATGATTGGACGTGGTTTAGTTGATGTGGATCATGTTACACTTAGACAACTTGAGGGATGTTAATCTAAGTGGGAGTTCTTAAGTAATTTGATTAATTGAACTTCAATTGTCATGAACATAGTCTTACTTGTCTTAGCAAATTTATGTTGTAGATCAATAGACCACGCTGTAGTTCCCCTGTTTTATTATGTTCCTAGAGAAAACGAAGTTGAAAGTTGATGGAAGCAACTATGCGGACTAGGTCCGTGATCTGAGGATTGTCCTCACTGCTGCACAGAAGGCTTATGTCCTTAATGCACCGCTCAGTGAAATACCCCACGGCTTCGTCTGAGGACGTTATGAACGTCTGGCAGACAAGAAAAGATGACTACTCAATAGTTCAGTGCGCCATACTTTACGGCTTAGAACCGGAGCTCCAAATATGTTTTGAGCAACACGGAGCATATGAGATGTTCCAAGAGCTGAAAATCTGTTTTTCAAGCTCACACCCGGGTCGAGAGGTATGACACCTTCGACAAGTTCTATAGCTACAAGATGGAGGAGAACAGCTCCGTTAGTGAGCATGTACTCAGAATGTCTGAGTACTTCAAACACTTGAATCTAGTGGGAGTTAGACTTCCGAATAAAGTGGTGATTGATAGAGTTCTCTAGTCACTATCACTAAGCTACTGGATCTTCGTGATGAACTATAAACATACAAGGGATAGAAGATCCTTAAGCTATTCGCGATGCTACAATCTGCGGATGTAGAAATCAAAAAGGGGAGCATCAAGTGTTGATGGTTAATAAGACCACTAGTTTCAAGAAGGGCAAGGGAAAGAAAAGGGAACTTCAAGAAGAACGGTAAAACAGTTGCCGCTCACGCGAAGAAACCCAAGGCTGAACCAAACCCGAGACTTAGTGCTCCCATTGCAAAGGGAAATGTCACAGGGAGCGGAACTTCCCCAAAGTAACTGGCAGATAATAAGACTGGCAATGTCAACAAAGATATTTGATATACATGTTATTGATATGTACCTTACTAGTACTCGTAGGAGCACCTGGGTATTTGATACTTTTTCAGTTGCTTACAACTTGAAACATGGAGCTTCGGAATAAACAAGGGCTAGCTAAGAACGAGGTGACGATGTGCATTGGAAGTGTCTCCAAGGTTGATGTGATCACCATCGCCACGCTCTCTCTACCTTCAGGATTAGTGATGAACCTAAATAATTGTTATTTGGTGCTTGCGTTAAGCATGAACATTATATCTGATAGTGTTTATTGCAAGACGGTTATTCAATTTCAGAGAATAATTGTTATTCTATTTATTTGGATAATATCATTGATGATCATGCACTTAAAATGAAAGGTTTATAGAATCTTGATCGTAGTAATACATATGTTCATAACACGAATGCCAAAAGATAATGATAGTACCACATATTTGTGGCACTGCCGCTTAGGTCATATCAGTGTTAAACACATGAAGAAACTCCATGCAGATGGGTTTTTGGAATCTCTTGATTATGAATCATTTGAGACATGTGAACCGTGCCTTATTGGCAAGATGACTAAAACTCCGTTCTCCGGAACAATGGAGCGAGCAACCAACTTATTGGAAATAATACATACCGATGTATGCGGTCCTATGAGTGTAGAGGCGCGCGGTGGATATCGTTATGTTCTCACGTTCACAGATGATTTGAGTAGATATAGTTATGTCTACTTGATGAAGCATAAATCTGAAACATTTGAAAAGTTCAAAGAATTTCAGAGTGAAGTAGAGAACCATCGTAACAAGAAAATAAAGTTCTTACGATCTGATCGTGGAGGAGAATATTTGAGTTACGAGTTTGGCAATCACTTAAGACAATGTGGAATTGTTTCACAGCTCACGCCACATGGAACACCACAGCGTTATGGTGTGTCCGAACGTCGTAATCGTACTCTATTGGATATGGTGCGTTCTATGATGTCTCTTACCGATTTGCCACTATCATTTTGGGGTTATGCATTAGAGACAGCTGCATTCACTTTAAACAAGGGCACCGTCTAAATCCGTTGAGATGACACCGTATGAACTGTGGTTTGCAAGAAACCTAAGATGTCATTTCTGAAAGTTTGGGGATGCGATGCTTATGTCAAAAGGCTTCATCCAGATAAGCTCGAACCCAAAGCGGATAAGTGCGTCTTCATAGGATACCCAAAAGAGACCGTTGGGTACACCTTCTACCACAGATCCGAAGGCAAAGTTTTCGTTGCTAAAGAATGGATCCTTTCTAGAGAAGGAGTTTCTCTTGAAAGAAGTGAGTGGGAGGAAAGTAGAACTTGATGAGGTAATTGTACCTCCTCTGGATAGTAGTATGCCACAGAAAGAAATTTCTGTGACACTGACACAGACCAGAGAGGAAGTAGATGATGATGATCATGAAGCTTCGGATCAAGTTGCTACAGAACCTCGTAGGTCAACCAGGACACGCTCCGCACCAGATTGGTATGGCAATCCTGTCTTGGAGGTCATGTTGTTAGACAACGATGAACCTACGAACTATGAAGAAGCGATGGCGAGCCCGGATTCCGACAAATGGCTTGAGGCCATGAAATCCGAGATTGGATCCATGTATGAGAACAAAGTGTGGACTTTGGTAGACTTGCCCGATGAACGGCGAGCTATTAAAAAAATAAATGGATCTTTAAGAAGAAGACGGACGCTGATGGTAATGTCACCGTCTATAAAGCACGACTTGTTGCTAAAGGTTATCGACAAGTTCAAGGAGTTGACTACGATGAGACTTTCTCACCCGTAGCGATGCTAAAGTCAGTCAGAATTATGTTAGCAATTGCCGCATTTTATGATTATGAAATCTGGCAAATGGACGTCAAAACGGCATTCCTTAATGGATTCCTTAAGGAAGAATTGTATATGATGCAACCGGAAGGTTTTGTCGATCCTAAAGGTGCTAACAAAGTATGCAAGCTCCAGCGATCCATCTATGGACTGGTGCAAGCATCTCGGAGCTGGAATACTCGCTTTGATGAAGTGATCAAAGCGTTTGGGTTTATGCAAGTTTATGGAGAAACTAGTATTTACAACAAAGTGAGTGGGAGCTCTATAACATTTCTAATAAGTATATGTTATTGGAAATGATGTAGAATTTCTGGAAAGCATAAAGAATTAATTGAAAGGAGTTTTTCAATAAAAACCTGTTTTTGAGTTATCGACGGTTTGGGCATCGAGATCTATAAACATAGATCAAGACACCTGATAAAAGATTTTCACACACCTTGATGAGATTTTGAAGAAGTTGAAAATGGATCAAGTCAAAAGAAATAAGTTCTTGGCTGGTGTGAAGTGGAGTAAGACTTGAAGATCTAGGTAAAGGTGGTTTACATGTTAGGCATCAAAATCTATAGAGATAGATTGAGACGCCTCATATGACTTTCACAAAACATATACCTTGACAAGATTTTGAAGAAGTTCAAATTGGATCAGTCAAAGAAGGAGTTCTTGACTGTGGTGAAAGGTGTGAAATTGAGTAAGACTCAAATCTCGACCACGGCAAAATAAATAGAATGGATGAAGGTTATCCCCTATGCCTCGGCCATAGGTTCTATAAAGTATGCCAAGCTGTGTGCCTTGCCATGTGTCAGGCAAAAGAGGTACCAAAGTGATCCAGGAGTAGATCACTGGACAGCGGTCAAATTATCCTTAAGATGACTAAGGAAGAATTTCTCGGGAATAGAGATGATAAAGAGTTCGTCGTAAGGGGTTACGTCGATGCAAGCTTTAAACACTGATCCGAAAGACTATGAGTCTCAGACCAGGATAAGTATAGTGGGGAAATCTTTTGGAGTAGCTCCAAACAGAGTGTGGTAGCAGCATCTACATATAACATAGAGATTTGCCAAGAACACACGGATCTGAATATTGCAGACCCGTTGACTAAAACCTCTCTCACAAGCAAAACATGATCAGCTTTAGAACTGATTAAGTGTTAATTACATGGAGATGTAATCTAGATTATTGACTCTAGTGCAAGTGGGAGACTGTTGGAAATATGCCCTAGAGGCAATAATAAATTAGTTATTATCATATTTCCCCGTTCATGATAATAGTTTATTATTCATGCTAGAATTGTATTGACCGGAAACTAAATACATGTGTGAATAGATAAACAAATACTATGTCCCTAGTATGCCTCTACTAGACTAGCTCGTTGATCAAAAGATGGTCAAGGTTTCCTGACCATGGACATGAGTTGTCATTTGATAACGGGATCACATCATTAGGAGAATGATGTGATGGACATGACCCAACCGTTAGCATAGCAAATGATCGTTCAGTTTATTGCTATTGCTTTCAATATGTCAAATACACGTTCCTCTGACCATGAGATCATGCAACTCCCGGATACCGTAGGAATACTTTGGGTGTATCAAACGTCACAACGTTACTGGGTGTTTATAAAGGTGCACTACAGGTATCTCCGAAAGTGTTTGTTGAGTTGGCATGGATCGAGATTGGGATTTGTCACTCCGACTATCGGAGAGGTATCTCTGGGCCCTCTCGGTAATACAGCATCACAGAAGCCTTGCAAGCACCGTGACTAAAGAGTTAGTTACAAGATGATGTATTACGGAACGAGTAAAGAGACTTGCCGGTAATGAGATTGAACTAGGTATTGGATACCGACGATCGAATCTCGGGCAAGTAACATACCGCCAGACAAAGGGAACAACGTATGTTGACATATGAGGTTCACCGATAAAGATCTTCGTGGAATATGTAGGAACCAATATGAGCACCCAGGTTCCGCTGTTGGTTATTGACCGGAGAGTCGTCTCGGTCATGTCTACATCATTCCCGAACCCGTAGGGTCCGCACACTTAAGGTTCGATGACGATTTAGTATTATATGAGTTATGTGATTGGTGGCCGCAGTTTGTTTGGAGTCCCGGATGAGATCACGGACATGACGAGGAGTCTCGAAATGGTCGAGAGGTAAAGATTCATATATTGGAAGGCTATATTCGGACGTCGGAAAGGTTCCGAGTGATTCGGGTATTTTTCGGAGTACCGGGGAGTTACGGGAATTCACCGGGAGAAGTAATGGGCCTTATTGGGCCATACGGGAAAAGGAGAGGCAGGCCACGTGAGGAGGCGCGCGCCCCCCCTTGCCCAAACCGAATTGGACTAGGGGAGGGGGCGCAGCCCCCTCTTTCCTTTCCCTCTCCCTTCCCCCTTTCCTACTCCGTATGGGAGGTGGAATCCTACTAGGACTAAGGAGTCCTAGTAGGACTCCCCACACTTGGCGCACCCCTAGGGGGCCGGCCTCCTCCCTCTCATCCTTTATATACGGGGGCAAGGGGGCACCCCAAAGTACACAATTGTCCCATAGCCGTGTGCGGTGCCCCGATCTCCGTTTTCCACCTCGGTCATATTTTCGAAGAGCTTAGGCGAAGCCCTGCCGGAATCACTTCACCGTCACCGTCGCCACGCCATCATGCTGACGGAACTCATCTACTTCCTCGACGTCTTGCTGGATCAAGAAGGCGAGGATCGTCACCGAGCTGAACGTGTGTAGAACTCGGAGGTGCCGTACGTTCGGTACTCGATCGGTGGAGCTCGAAGGATTGTTCGACTACATCAACCGCGTTGTGAGACGCTTCCGCTAACGGTCTACGAGGGTACGTAGACACACTCTCCCCTCTCGTAGCAATGCATCTCCATGGATAGATCTTGCGTGAGCGTAGGAATTTTTTTGAAATTCATGCTCCGTTCCCCAACATAATGAATATACCAGTGATGCGAATTTATTGCTCGTAATAGCTATAATCCCAATTGGAAAATAATGGTGATGCTCCTAAACCTCCTTATCCTAATAATGGAGGAGCATCCAATTATTTTATTGGAACTAATGGTAGCAATAGAAATACTCTTGAAGAAACTCTTAAAAGTTTTATTGCTAGCCAGACTGAGCAGAATGAAAACTTCAAGAATATCATGAAGAATCATGATAACTTACTTGGTCAATTGACCGGTAAGGTTGTTGGACTAACAAATGATGTGCAGATACTTGAAGCCAGATCCAAGAATATGGAGACACAAGTGGCAAATATAGCAGAGAGCCAAACCTTGATTTTGGCCAAGTTTGCATGTAAACCAGAGCCTAACCCAGTTGAAGAAGTTAAAATTGTAAGAAGCAACGAGAGAAAAGCTGATGTACTTGACACAAGCCATGTGCCAGAGTATAATTACACCATTGCAGATTTTGTCAAGATGATATCCATGAAGTATCCACTATCGAAGGTAAATAATGGTGAGGCATATAATGTCTTTGTTGAAAAAGTTGCAGCCAAGGTACGTGAACTTGATGATGAAAGAAAAAAAGTTATTCAGCAAGTTAACAGCTAAGCAAGAGGATGCTTTTGAACCTACTATAGAGATTGCGATAGTATTTAATAACTTCGGTGCTTTATGTGATCTAGCGGCAAGTGTTTCCACTATCCCCAAATCTGTTTGTGATAGTCTACATCTTGGTCCTTATTCTAAAACTAAGATTATATTGAATATGGCTAACTCTACTTTTACTCAGACAGTAGGCATTAAGCATGGAGTTATAGTTCAAATTAATGATTGCCCTATCATGATTGATCTTGTTATAGTAGATATGCCTGAAGATCCAATTGCTCCTATAATTCTCGGTAGACCTTTTCTAAGGACTATCAAAGCTAAGATAAATGTGTTGAGGGGATTGTTTGTTTTGATTTACCAGCTAAAGATCCCTTTATATGGCATTTCCCCGGGAAAAAGAAATTGAAGACCTACACAGGAGGTGGCATCATTTTGAATGCCAGAAGCGATGGTCTCGGTGTTCTAGCACCACCTTGATCACCACTATGGTCGAGCTATCCGACCGAAAACAAGCGCTTCGTGGGAGGCAACCCACACGAATAAAGTAGACAAGTAATTTTTTATTTTGTTTTTAATAAAAGAGTGATCGAACTTCCATATGAAGAAGTGAGTTTGGAAGAGTTGTTCTAATGAAGACCTAGCCTTGTATAAGATGATTTATATGATTGATGTTTGAATGCCTGGAAATATGTCTATGTATTGCTATGGAACTAACACCGCATGAAAAAGAAGAAACATACAAGTTTCGGAAGAAACAAACCAAAAGACTGCCTTTCCTACGACCGCAGCGGTCACATGGGCGGTCGTTTGACCTGCAGGAGGTTCCAGTGCAAAAAAACCAGAGGCAACAGAGAGAAGGACGACGTATCAAACGGGCGCGCACGCTCGTTTTTCGATCGTTTTGATTCTTTGCAGAAACCATCGACGAGGCCAGAGTGTTCGACGGCGTTCCAAACAGGCGCAAGAGCCCGTTCGAGCGATCGTTTGACATCTTCGACCAGGAGCACAAAAAGAACAGAATGAACGAGAATGTTCAAAATGGATGTCGACGTCCATTTCAGCGGTCGTTTCATCCGCACACATGCAAAGGTGAGTTAAACCGGGTTAAAGACGGCATTCCAAGCGGGCGCTTGTGTCCGTATGAGCGGTCGTTTTGTGCGTCGGCAGCTCCAATATGCCCGAGGAAGGAGGTATTTTGCCCACATCTCTATCTCTTTTCTTCTTCTTCTTCCTCCAAACCTCTCCATACCCTAACAAAACTTCTCCCGATCTCTCTACTCGTTCGTTTTCGGTGCGAATCCTCCGATACCCAATTTATTTTCCACGAATCCATGTTCTACATGCCTAGCATTGCCATGTCCAGGATATGCATATTTTTGACTCAAACTTGAGTTTGGCATGGATTTGTTGATGTTTTTAGAGGAGTATGATGTTGTGAGTACCGTCGGATCATTATTGTTTCATTGTGTTGGACTGAAAAACTATTTAATTTATCTTTAGACGGAGGTATTCTCGCGTACGTGGAGGTTCAAGTTCATCCATCGCACAATCAAAACAAGTTTTCACTTAGGGGATCGTCTTCACCGATCGTGGAGCAAGGAAGAAGTTCCAGAAGCTCATCACAAGGAAGATCAAAGCAACCAAATGGGCTTGTGCGAATACTCTGGCCAAGCTAGGTATCACTCATGATTTTAATTTCATTTTTCATAATGCCGGGTTGCATTATTTTTTTATCAAGGATGTGAGACTTATGAACGATTGACGCCTCAGTTTCCGTCAAATGCATATGAGGAGGAGAGGATCACTTCCCGTCTCCTTGATCGAGACTTTAACATCACTTTTGTTGAGTGGTGTAACTACTTTGGCTTCCCCAACAATGATGATGATATTAGATATGTTTATGATTTCACTGACCCGCACCCAAGGCAATCCTTCTATCAGATGAGTCATCATGGATCGAAGCAAAGAGCCAGTTGCATTGAAAGTCCTTCTATACATTATTTCTACTATGTTATCACTAACTCATTGCAGGCACGAGGAGAAGTTTCTAAGGTGAACGATGAGAACATGCTAGTTCTCGGGAAAGCAACAAACCTGGACGTCAGTTATTCGCCCAACCTAGGGGTAATACTTTTGCTACACCCCGTGCATCAAGCAAATCATGCACAAGGAGATATCGTCCGTGGAGGAGTGATCACCATGTTGGCTGACGTGGCTTGAGACTGCATCGGTATTTCCCCAAAGAGGAAGGGATGATGCAGCACAACTACGGTAAGTATTTCCCTCAGTTGTGAAACCAAGGTTATCGAACCAGTAGGAGAACCACGCAACACTATGTAAACGGTACCTGCACACAAAGAACAAATACTTGCAACCCGACGCGTAAGAGGGGTTGTCATTCTCTCCACGGTAAAAAGATAGATTAGATTGTAATAGATTGGATAGATAGATCGCACAAGAACACAAAATAAAAGAGGCAAATAAAAAGTGCAGCAAGGTATTTTTGGGTTTTTGGAACAATAGATCTGAAAACAAAAAGCGACAAAAGATAGATCGGAAAGCAATATATTGGAAAAGTAGACCCGGGGGCCGGATGTTTCACTAGTGGTTTCTCTCATGAGTATAGCACACGGTGGGTGAACAAATTACTGTTGGGCAATTGATAGAAGATCAAATAATCATGACGATATCCAAGGCGATGATCATTATATGGGCATCACATCCAATATTAATAGACCGAAACGATTCTGCATCTACTACTATTACTCCACACATCGACCGCTATCCAGCATGCATCTAGTGTATTAAGTTCATGGAAAAACGGAGTAATGCAATAAGAACGGTGACGTGATGTAGACAAGATCTATTCATGTAGGAATAGACCCCATCTTGTTATCCTTAATAGCAACAATAAATGCGTGCCTCGCTGCCCCTTCTGTCACTGGGAGAGGACACCGCAAGATCGAACCCATCACAAAGCACCTCTTCCCATGGCAAGAAAAATCGATCTAGTTGGCCTAACTAAATCAAAGATTCGAAGAATAAATACGAGGCTATAAGTAATCATGCATATAAGAGATCAAAGAAGACTCAAATAATATTCATGGATAGAAACTGATCCTGAACTCAAAATTCATCGGATCCCAACAAACACACCGCAAAAAGTCATTACATCAAATAGATCTCCAAGAGACCATTGTATTGAGAATCAAAAGAGAGTGAGAAAGCCATCTAGCTACTGCCTACAGACCCGTAGGTCTATGGTGGACTACTCACGCATCATCGGAGAGGCACCAATGAGGATGATGAACCCCTCCGTGATGGTGTTAGATTGGATCTCGCGGTTCTGGAACTAGAGGCGGTTGGAAGTATTTTTCGTCGACTCCTCTAGGGTTTCTGGAATATTTGGGTATTGATAAAGCTCAGAGGCGGTGGAGGGGACTCCCGAGGCGACCACAACCCACTGACGTGGCTTGAGACTGCGTCGGTATTTCCCCAAAGAGGAAGGGATGATGCAGCACAACGACGACAAGTATTTCCCTCAGTTATGAAACCAAGGTATTGAACCAGTAGGAGGATCACCACCACCTAATAAGCAGCACCTGCACACAAATAACAAGTACTTGCAACCCGACGCGTAAGAGATGTTGTCAATCTCTCTACGGTAAAAAGATAGATTAGGTAGTGATAGATAGGAGAGATAGATCTCTCAAGAACACAAAATAAAAATGGCAAATAAAATGTGCAGCAATATATTTTTGGGTTTTTGGTATAGTAGATCTGAAAACAAAGAGGCAAAAAGATAGATCGGAAAGCAATATGTTGGAAAAGTAGACCCGGGGGCCGTAGATTTCACTAGTGGCTTCTCTCATGAGTATAGCACACGGTGGGTGAACAAATTACTGTTGGGCAATTGATAGAAGATCAAATAATCATGACGATATCCAAGGCAATGATCATTATATAGGCATCACGTCCAAGATAAGTAGACCGACTCCTGCCTGCATCTACCACTATTACTCCACACATCGACCGCTATCCAGCATGCATCTAGTGTATTAAGTTCATGGAAAAACGGAGTAATGCAATAAGAACGATGACATGATGTAGACAAGATCTATTCATGTAGGAATAGACCCCATCTTGTTATACTTAATAGCAACGATACATGCGTGCCTTGCTGCCCCTTCTGTCACTGGGAAAGGATACCGCAAGATCGAACCCATCACAAAGCACCTCTTCCCATGGCATGAAAAATTGATCTAGTTGGCCTAACTAAACAAAAGATTCGAAGAAGAAATACGAGGCTATAAGTAATCATGCATATAAGAGATCAAAGAAGACTCAAATAATATTCATGGATAGAAACTGATCATGAACTCAAAATTCATCGGATCCTAACAAACACACCGCAAAAGTTTACATAAAATAGATCTCCAAGAGACCATTGTATTGAGAATCAAAAGAGAGAGTGGAAGCCATCTAGCTACTGCCTACGGACCCGTAGGTCTATGGTGGACTGCTCACGCATCATCGGAGAGGCACCTATGAAGAAGATGAACCCCTCCAAGATGATGTTAGATTGGATCTTGAGGCTCTGGAACTTGCGGCGGCTGGATGTATTTTTCGTCGACTCCCCTAGGGTTTTCTGAATATTTGGTTATTTATAGGCGTCAGAGGCGGTGGAGAGGGGCCCCGTGGAGGGCAAAACCCATCAGGGCGCGCCAGGGCCCCCCTGGCACGCCCTGGTGGGTTGTGCTCTCCACATCCCACCTATCTGGCCTTCTTTGGCCCACTGGGTGTCTTCTAGTCCAAAAAAATCTCCAAAAAGTTTCGTCGTGATTGGACTCCGTTTGGTACTGATATTATGCGAAGTAAAAAACAAGCAAAAACAGCAACTGGCAGTTTGGCACTATGTCAATAGGTTAGTCCCAAAAAATGATATAAAGTTGCTATATAGTGATTGTAAAACATCCAAGAATGATAATATAACAGCATGGAACAAGCAAAAATTATAGATACGTTGGAGACGTATCAGCATCCCCAAGCTTAATTCCTACTCGTCCTCGAGTAGGTAAATGATAAAAACAGAATTTTTGATGTAGAATGTTGCCTAACATGTTCATCTCATATTCTTTTCTTTTGTAGCATGGACATTTGGACTTTTAGATGATTCAAAGCAATAGTCTAGTTTTAACATTGATGAGGTTGCCTACCATGGGTAGGGTCACGGGACTGACATCTAAGGCCCACCTGTGGTCTTTCATTATCATTAAAGCCTCTGGGCCAGAGATGCATTCGGATGCACATGAAGATCCACTCTGATGCATCACGTCACTCGGGCGTCCAAAGCGTCATTCGGTCAGATGGGAGCCCAGATGACTCAGGAGACGCAGCGCCCGCGGGACGTGAAGAGTCGCTCATTATGTCATTAATTCTGCGTTACCAGTAATGCAACACTTAATCAGCCGTTCCTGTAACGTTACATTGATTAGCATTTATAGCCCTAATGATGGCACTCGGCCGGTGGTGGCGCACTCTATATAAGCCACCCCCGGGCGCCAGAGCAAGGGTTCCGACCTCTTGTAATCCATTACTCCCCATAAGCAAACATAAGGCCTCTGGGCTCGAGACGTAGGGCTCTTACCACTTCCGAGTGGGGCCTGAACTCGTACACATCCGAGTGAAACATCCGCGCCGTAGCTAGGCTTCGCCCCTCCGTTCGTACCCCTGGTACTATTGTCAGGCTAATTCCCTCGACAGTTGGCGCCCACCTTGGGGTTGCGCATCTAGCGAATTCTGGCGCAGGTGGAATTTCCATTCTCTCGATCATCATGATGATATTCGGCGGCAAGATCCTCTTCGGTTCCCTCAGCTTCATCGCCGACGATTCGGCGTGGCTGCGGGAAGCGCCGCTGGACACCGATGCGTTGCCCACCCGAGGTGCAACGCATTTCAGCGCGACGACGTTTGGAGTTCTTCTCCGACAACCGTCTACACCGTACCCATCGGCATCGCCATCCCCCGCTACGGCTCGACGCAAACGCTCCGGGCGCTCGCGGCTGCAGCGTTGGATCAAGCACGCCGCGGCACTCCAGGCCGCGGTCGGGCAAGTGGCCATGCTCAACGCCGATGAGTCCGTCCACAGCCTTTTCCCTCCCTCGGATGATGAATCATCTGATGCATCCGAGCGCGAGAGCAGCGGAGACGCTGCGGAGGTCCTGATGGCCGGCCCGGCTCGAGGTGCCCCTCCTCCCGGGTATTCCGCGGGAGATACCTGCGATCGAGACGGTGACCGCAACAACACTCGCTCCGACGGCTACGTTCCCGACCCCTCACTCGGGAGCAGCGGAAGGAAATCAGGCGCAGGAACGATCAGGTTCTTCTCACTCCCATCGCGGGAACTACCCCGGACGAGTTGGCCCTGGAGGCTGCGCGCCAGGCCACCCTGGACGAACGCGAGCGGCTTGAGAGACTCCAGCAGTCACTCGATGAGCATGCGGCAAGAGAACGACCCAGTTCCAGCCGCAGTCGCCGTCAGCTTTTTCCAGAAGATTGGCCATACACCATCCCGGTGATGTGTACGCCGTTGCTGAACTTAGCAGCGGCCACTCGGATCGCCGACTCAATCCAGCCGTCTGACTCAGTGGCCGGCGAGGGCATTCGGCAGATCCAGGCCTTGCTGAAAACTACTCTTCAGCAAAACTCTCAGGTATCACAGTCACACCAACGGATTCATAGCAAGTCCGTTCGTGCAGACACGGTCCAGTCTGCTCACAGTCGTCTCGCGCCAGGGAAAGACCGGAGAACTCCTCCTCTTCCGAGAGGTCCGCACGGAGGACGCTGGCGCGACGACCGTGACGTCAGTCGGACGCCCCCTCCGAGGGGCGGTTCATACAGCCAACGTCCCTATGACGGCGGCCGACCTATCATAAGGGACCGTGAGCGATGCCCTGTCCGGCACAGAGGTTACGGGGACAATGACCAGAGACCACCGCAGTTCAACGCCAGGTCCATCATCACTCAACAAGTGGTTGATCGGAATAGAGACAACAGAGACCGAGTGAGTCGTTGGGGTAGCAACTAGAATCGGCAAGTTCAACGGCGAATCCAAGCCGGAGACTTGGCTCGAGGATTATCAAGTGGCCGTCTAGATCGGTGGCGGCAACGATTTCGTTGCGATGAAGCACCTTCCGCTCATGTTGGAAGGATCTGCGCGAGCGTGGTTGAATCAATTGCCCGCCAATTGCATTTACTGTTGGGAAGATTTGGCCCGAGTGTTTGTCAAGACATTCGAAGGCACATATAAACGCCCGGGTGGATTGACAGAACTACAACACTGCTTTCAAAAGAGCAACGAGACTCTCCGTGAGTACATCCAGCGCTGGACCACGCTGCACAACACCGTGGAAAATGTAACCGAGCATCAGGCCGTGTGCGCTTTTAAGGCAGGCACTCGGTATCGAGAATTGATCTTGAAATTCGGCCGAGCTGGGGATCTGTACCTCAGTCGGGCCATGGAGATCGCGAATAAGTACGCCAATGGCGAGGAAGAAGACTGCCTCCATAGCGGCAAAGGACGAGCTGGCAACGCCCCTGAATCAGGGGGCAATGCTGGAAAAAATCAGAAGTGAAAGGCTGATGCCTCCCGCTAGGCAGAGGTGGCAGCCGTTCGAGGACAAGGCCAAGGCAAACCGAAGCCAAAGAAAAAGAAGAAAGAGTGGACTCCCAAGAAGAAGTCCGACTCTAAATCCGACATTCTTGATCAACCGTGCCAGATTCATACCAAGACGGATGAAGAAGGCAACGTTGTGCTCCCGAAGCACACCACTCGGGAATGTCGCCTGCTCAAGCAGGAGATGGGCATGGAGCCCTCGAATGAAAAAGTCGATGTCGAGGACGATGAAGGTACTTCCGAGTACCCACAAGTTGATAAAGTCCTCATGATCTTCGCTGACGTCGAAAGCAAGAGGCAGTTGAAGGTTGTCAATCGGGAAGTCAACATGGCAGTTCCGACTGCCACCAAATACCTCAACTAGACGAAGACACCTGTTACTTCTGATCAGTCCGACCATCCGCCTCACATAGCCACCCCTGGGAGGCAGGCGCTGGTCGTTGACCCGGCTGTGGGCGGCGTCCGACTGTGTAAGGTCCTGATGGATGGAGGCAGCAGACTCAATATAATTTATGCTGACACGCTCAAGGCAATGGGCATCCCGATGTCTCAATTGAGCAAGAGCAACATGCATTTCCACGGGATTGTCCCTGGGAAGAAGGCGGAGTCACTCGGCCAGATCGCTCTGGACGTCGTGTTTGGGAGCGAAAAGAATGTCCCAAAGGAACAGTTAACCTTCGAGGTGGTGGACTTCCACAGCGCTTACCACGACATCCTGGGTAGGCCTGCCTACGCGCGTTTCATGGCCAGGCCATGTTACGTGTATCTCAAACTAAAGATGTCAGGGCCGAAAGGCGTGATCACTGTGACTGGCGGCCGGAAGATAGCCGAAGAGTGCCTCCAGCAGGGCTCCAAGATCGCCAACGAGCAGGTGCTCGCAGTCGAGCTCGAAGGATACAAGAAAGAGGTGGACACGGCCGATTTGCTTAGGTCAAAACGGCCAGCTTCGGAATTGGCTTTTCAGTCGGCCGGCAAGACCAAGCATGTACATGTTCACCCGAATGACCCCAGTGCTGCTCCAACAAACATCTCCACGTCACTCGGAGAGAAATAGGAAGCCGAGCTCATCCAGTTCCTCCGTGAGAACTGGGACATCTTTGCATGGAAGCCGTCTGACATGCCCGGTGTTCCCAGGGGACTGGCTGAGCAACGACTCCGAACCGATCCCAAGGCCAAGCCAGTCAAAGAGTACTTGCGTCGATCTTCCGTCGAGAAGTGCAAGGCGATTGGCCAAGAAATAGCTCGACTCCTTGCTGCCGAGTTCATTCGCGAGGTTTACCACTCCGAGTGGCTCGCGAATGTCGTTCTGGTGCTGAAGAAGGACAAATCACTCCGCATGTGTATTGACTTCAAACACCTCAATCGGGCCTGCCCGAAAGATCATTTTCCTTTACCCCGCATAGATCAAATAGTGGACTCTACTGCCGGATGCGAACGTCTGTCGTTCCTGGATGCGAACTCCGGGTACCACCAGATCCGAATGTATGGGCCTGATGAAATAAAGACGGCCTTCATCACCCCATTCGGGTGTTTTTGCTATGTCACTATGCCATTTGGCCTGAAGAATGCTGGAGCTACTTTCTAGCGCATGATCCAGAAATGCTTGCAAAAGCAGATCAGTCGGAACGTGGAGGCTTATATGGACGATATCGTGGTCAAGTCTAGGAAAGGTTCCGACCTCCTGACCGACCTCGCTGAAACCTTCACAAAACCTATGACGCTTCGGAATAAAGTTGAATCCAGCTAAGTGCACATTCGGAGTGCTTGCCGGAAAGTTACTCAGTTTTCTCGTTTCCGAATGAGGGATCGATGCCAATCCAGATAAAATCGGCACCATAGTCTGAATGAGGCAACCAGAACGCCTGCATGATGTACAAAGCCTCATAGGCTGCCTTGCGGCCCTGAGCCGATTCATCTCAAGACTCGGTGAGAAGGCACTCCCTCTTTACCGACTGATGAAAAAGTCTGACAAGTTCGAGTGGACTCCCGAAGCACAAGCCGCGTTCGAGGAACTCAAGGCATTGCTTTCCACCCAGCCGGTGTGAGCTGCTCCGGGCAGCCAGAAACCTTTACTCCTGTACATCGTGGCCAACAGCCAAGTGGTGAGCACTGTCCTTGCCGTTGAGCGCGAGGAGCCGGAAAAAACATTCAAGGTTCAAAGACCCATATATTACATCTCAGAAGTGTTGACTCCTTCCAAGCAAAGGTACCCACACTATCAAAAGCTGGTCTATGGTATTTACCTGACCGCAAAAAAGGAGGTTCACTACTTCCAAGATCACTCGGTCACAGTCATTAGCAACGCTCCCCTGTCGCAGATCTTGCATAACAGAGATGCTGCAGGCCGAGTGGCAAAATGGGCAATTGAGCTCCTTCCGTTAGAGATCAAGTTTGAAGCCAAGAAAGCAATCAAGTCCCAGGCATTGGTTGATTTTATGGCCGAGTGGATTGAGCAAGAGCAGGCAATCCCAAGCGCCCCCGAGCACTGGACTATGTGCTTCGACGGTTCCAAGATGCTCAATGGCTCGGGAGCTAGTGTGGTTCTCGTTTCTCCCAAAGGAGACCGGCTGAACTATGTCCTCCAAATCAATTTCGATTCATCAAACAATGAGGCCGAGTACGAAGCCCTCCTATATGGGCTCCGTATGGCCATCTCACTCGGCATTCGTCGTTTGATGGTCTACAGCGATTCGGACCTTGTTGTTAACCAAGTGATGAAAGAATGGGACATTCGGAGCCCAGCTATGACCGGTTACTGCAATGCGGTCAGAAAGCTGGAGAAGAATTTTGAAGGTTTGGAGCCGCATCACATTCCTCGCGCAAAGAATCAGGCGGCAGACAACCTGGCAAAGATTGGGTCCACTCGGCGAGCAGTCCCTAAGGACATATTCCTTGAACATCTGTGCGCCCCAACAATTGCAGAAAATCCTTTCATAGAGGAGCCCCCACAAGCAGTCGGTCCATCAAATCCGACTGAGGTTGACGTCACGGCTGTGGTCGATCTAGTCCACGAAATGCTGGTAATCACTCCCGAGTGGACTCAACCTTATTTAGCGTACTTGCTTCGGCAAGAACTTCCCGAGGACGAAGAAGAAGCTCGCCGAATTGTCCGACGATCCAAGGCGTTCGAAGTTTTAGGGGATCAGTTATACAAGAAAAGTACTACAGGAGTCGTTCAGAAATGCATCTCCCCGGAGGAAGGACTGCAGATCTTACACGAGATTCACTCGGGAACCTGCGGCCATCACGCATCCTCTCGGACATTGGTCGCTAAGGCTTTCCGAGCGGGTATTTATTGGCCCCGATCCAATGAAGCAGCAAGAGATTTGGTCGACCTGTGCATCGGGTATCAATTCTATAAGAACAAATCCCACAAGCCTGCATCTGCGCTAAAGACGACCCCTCTCACATGGCCGTTTGCCGTGTGGGGTCTTGACATGGTCGGACCTCTGCGGACCGGAACGAGTGGATTTACCCACCTGCTTGTGGCGGTTGACAAGTTCACCAAGTGGGTTGAGGCGAAGCCCATCAAAAGCTTGGATTCGGCTACTACCGTCAGTTTCATTCGGCAGATCATCTTCAGATTCGGCGTGCCGCATGACATCATCACAGATAATGGGAAGAACTTTGACTCGGACGAGTTCCGTGAGTTTTGTTTCTCTCAAGGCACTCGGGTTAACTATGCCTCAGTGGCTCACCCGCAGTCGAATGGACAGGCAGAACGAGCAAACGGGATGATCCTCCAGGGGCTAAAACCTCGTTTGATGAGAGACCTGAAGTACGCTGCGGGGGCCTGGGTCGAAGAGCTGCCATCCGTCTTATGGGGCATACGAACAACCCCGAACTGCTCTACAAAGCGCACTCCTTTCTTCATGGTATACGGATCAGAAGCTGTGCTGCCGAGTGATCTTCAACACAATTCCCCCCCGAGTGGAACAATATTATGAAGCTGAAGCTGAAGCAGCACGTCAAGATCCGAGGCGTTACCACGACAGACAGGTCAAGGGCCGAGCTTTTCTGGAGGGAGATCTTGTTCTCTGACTGGACCTGCAAAAAACCCATAAGCTGGCGCCTCCGTGGCAGGGGCCGTATGCGATCTCCAAAGTACTGCACAATGGAACCTACCGGCTCTACAATATCGAAGATGGCGTAGAAGAGCCTCGAACTTGGAACGCAGACCTACTTCGCAAGTTCTACACGTAGAACACGATGACTTTAGTTTGTCATTCCAAAAATGAATCCGAGTAATGTCGATGAATAAAGTTTCGTTCATTTATATTTTGTCGAAATTTAACTCTTTCCACTCTGGTGAATTAATCTCCCTTATCACCCCCAGTGGGTGTAAATAGCTTAGCTGCGACCCCGCGTTGCCTAAGTTAAAAATCATTTCGAGTGGGACATCTTCCACACTCGGACACTAAGATGGACATGACCATCATTGTTAAGATGGACAGGACCATCATTGTTCTCACGAACAACTCCGAGTGCGGGCCTCGCCCACACTCGGGGGCTTAGCTACGACCCTGCATCGCCTAAGTTAAAAACCATTTCGAGTGGGACATCCTCCACACTCAGACACTAAGATGGACAGGACCATCATTGTTCTCACGAACAACTCCGAGTGCGGGCCTCGCCCACACTCGGGGGCTTAGCTATGACCCCGCATCGCCTAAGTTAAAAACAGTTTCGAGTGGGACATCCTCCACACTCGGACACTAAGATGGACAGGACCATCGTTATTAAGATGGACAGGACCATCATCGTTCTCACGAACAACTCCGAGTGCGGGCCTCGCCCACACTCGGGGGCTTAGCTACGACCCTGCATCGCCTAAGTTAAAAACCGTTTCGAGTGGGACATCCTTCACACTCGGACACTAAGGTGGACATGACCATCATTGTTCTCACGAACAACTCCGAGTGCGGGCCTCGCCCACACTCGGGGGCTTAGCTGCGACCCCGGATCGCCTAAGTTAAAAACCATTTCGAGTGGGACATCCTCCACACTCGGACACTAAGATGGACAAGACCATCATTGTTCTCACGAACAACTCCGAGTGCGGGCCTCGCCCACACTCGGGGGCTTAGCTGCGACCCCGCATCGCCTAAGTTAAAAACCGTTTCAATTGGGACATCCTCCACACTCGGACACTAAGATGGACATGACCATCATTGTTCTCACGAACAACTCCGAGTGCGGGCCTCTCCCACACTCGGGGGGCTTAGCTGCGACCCCGCATCACCTAAGTTAAAAACCATATCGAGTGGGACATCCTCCACACTCGGACACTAAGATGGACAGGACCATCATTGTTATGATGGATAGGACCATAATTGTTCCCACGAACAACTCCGAGTGCGGGCCTTGCCCACACTCGGGGGCTTAGTTGCGACCCCGCATCGTCTAAGTTAAAAACCATTTCGAGTGGGACATCCTTCACACTCGGACACTAAGATGGATAGGACCATCATTGTTCTCACGAACAATTATGAGTGCGGATCTCGTCCACACTCGGGGACTTTGTTGCGGCCCCGCATCACCTAAGTATAAACATTCAGAAATCAAAGATCAAATGAAGTCAAGGCAAATAGAAACTGTGTCACTTGAAACGAAAGTGCGGATAAAGGTTCTGACGACAGGAGCCGCAGCCTCATTCAAAGTCTTACGGTTACAACTACCACTCGGCATTCCGAGGCAAAATATAAATGAGTTTTTAACCCGACGATCACTCGGGGCGAGGCGGAACCACCGCTTCAACGAAGGTGTCCAGGTCGATGCTGTCTGCGATCCAAGTTGCAGCTTCCATAAACATCTCCATGAAGTCTTCAACCTTGGCGTGCTTCCTGTTAGCGACCTCCAGGGACTTCAACTTCTTCTCGTCCACTCCCTTGCAGTGGACGCGGACGAGTGAGAGGGCGATGTCAGCTCCAGCTCGAGCCGCTAATTTTTTCCAAGCTTTCACTCGGCTCGGTACATCCCTCACTCGGGTGAGGGCGGATTCCAGATCCTTTGAAGGTTCCTCGTCTGAAAAGACATCCCGATCAATGTCCGAGATGGCAGTGCTAAGCCTCTTCATGTACGAAGTCACTTGATCAACGCGTTCTTCCAAATGAAGAATGGCCATAGCGGCGCTATCTTTGAGCAGCTCTTGGGACGGGTCCAACTCCTTCTCGATCTTGTCAGTCTCCTCAGCAACATCATCGCAGAAATCTGGGTTTCGTTGAATGAAGAAAAGAATCAGAAGTGAACAAAATTCATTCAGCCAGGCAAGGTTGCACAAGAATCACTCGGGAATGTTTACCTTTGAGCTTTTCGCTCACGGAGTCGCCGTATTCTTCAACAAACTGCTCCAGCTCAGTTTTCTTGGCGCTGATGCGATCGAGCTTGGTCTCCCACTCAGCGTACGACTTCTTCAACTCAGCGAGCTCTTCCCTGGACTTCTTCGTGGCAACATCCAGAGTTTTCTTTTCTTCTTCCAGCTTCCCGACTGCCTTCAGCTTCTCCTCGGCCTCCTTGGCCTTACGGCTGGCCTCCTTCTGGGCAGCTGCTAGATCTGTGTCTTTCTTCTCGAGGGCCGTCTTCACGGTTTCTAAAGAAATAGAATTCTTCAGCCTCTCGACAAGTTTACGATTTTCGCCACGAAGATCTGATGAAGTAGACTCAGTCGGACTGGGAGGGAGGGCAGTTTTTGCAGCAGTCGGACATGATGATTGTACCTTCGATTGCCTTTTTCTCCTGCTCCAATCGGGCATTCTTTGCTTTCTTAGCTTCTAGGTTGAGGCGCAGGTCCTGCACCTCCTTTTCCAGAGCATTGTAGTGGCTCCTGAGCTCACAAACAGCCTGCAAACAGGAAACAATATTGGTCAAAATTTTGACTCGGACTCTAAGACTCCCGCCGACTGCTACAGTCGACGGCAGTCTCGGGGACTACACCCAGTGGGTTCGCTCAGCGCGCCCCCACTGGAAGATCAAATACAAGGCTTTTCTTCAAGTTTAACAAATGGATCGAACACCAAATTCATTCGGACTCTTAAACTCCCGCCGACTGCTTCAGTTGACGGCAGTCTCGGGGACTACACCCAGTGGGTGCGCTCAGCGCGCTCCCACTGGAACCCAGAAACACCCAGCAGGTGTGCTCAGGCTCAGATGCAAACCTACTCGGGACAGAAGTAAAAAAAGACACACGGATCAAAAATCTCGACTGAGGAAGGTACTTACGAGAGTACTTACTCGGACATTCTTCTTCAACGCCTCACTCGCATTGTACGCCGTCTTTAGCCGTTCACACATCACCTCCAGCTGGATTAACGCCTCTTTGCTCGCTCCTACTTGATCCTCCGGGACGTGGTGTAGCGCAAAGATGTTGGTTACGGGAGGAGTCGGCATGGGGGATGATATACCAGTTCCGAGTGCGGCTCCGGCTCCCGAGCTGGCCCCTCGTGCCGCCACCAAGACATCGGCAGGTGATGACTCCTGCATCACAACGTCCACGTTCGCAGAAGGGTTCGGCAGGTCAACCTTGTCGTCTGCATCGATGTCGATCACTTCACGCGGGGCTGCAAGTGTTCAAAGGCACTCGGAAATGAGCAGAAAGTAAACCACGACGCGCTCCCAAGTGAATCCGAAGCTTACCTTTTGAAGACACAACATCGACGTCAGCCCGCTCCTTCTCCCGAGTGTGGGGATCAGGCGAAGCAGTTGAAGTGTCAGCACTGCAAAGGAAACACTCGGATTATTACATCACTCAGTTGAATTTAGACAACAATTGTCGAAGTGGAGATACTTATGCTGAGGCCACGGGAATGGTCATCTTAATCTTCGGGACAGGGACTGCCTTCCGAGGTTTGGCCGTGGTGACTTTGGCCAGTTTCGCCACCTTCTCGGGCGATGAGACAAGTTCTCCACGCCCACGCTTTGAGCTGCGAGTCGGAAGGACAGACCCAGTCGGCTCGGTGGCTTTCGACCCCTTGGGACCGCCACCGCGGACTCCTGAGTCCTGGCGCGCCTTGGAACGGACTTCAGGCACACGATCATCCGAGCGCGACGACTCCATCTCGTCGCTGCCATCCGAGCCTTCTTCTTGTTCTTCATCATCGTCTTCATCGTCGTCTTCTTCGTATTCTCCTGCTTCTGCCGAGTCCTGCGGATGGTCGGTGTCGCTTGCTACATCAACCAGGCCTCTGTCCACAATTGGCACTTGGCTGTTCATTTGCGTGAAAGCCTGCCGAATGAAGAACAGATCAATCAGTCGATTGCAATAAGTACATAAATATCACTCGGATAATGGACGTTCGAAGATTACCTCATTCGGCGGATTCTCTGATGAGAGTGGAGCCACCAGCCTGCTCCCTCTGGGGTTGTCACGCGCTGGGGTGATAGCCTTGATCTTGGTTTCCACCTTGTCTGCTTTGAGCTCCTCCGGGTGTGTTCGAGTGGTGTCACTTGGCTCAGTATACTCCCACATGGGGTGGGCCCTGGCTTGCAGCGGTTGAATCCTCCTCTAGAGAAAAACCTCCAGTAAGTCGAGGCCGTTAATGCCCTTCTGCACCAAAGCCACCAGGGCTATCACCAAGATATCCACTTCTGTCTTCTCATCCTTGGTCACAGTCAGCCTGGGGACTGGCCGAATGCGTTCAGACGTATACGGAGGAAGTCCCGACTGACCTTCACCGACTGGAACATCCTGGCAGTAAAACCAGTTTTCCTGCCAGCCCTTCACCGAATCTGGAAACGTCATCTGTGGGAAGCAAACTTTTCCTCGCAGCTGGATTCCCAGACCCCCACACAGCTGGGCCACATTTGTTTTACCCTTTGACCGAGTGGGCTTTTTTACAGTCATCACTCGGCAAGTGAAAAGATGTTTGAACAAACCCCAATGTTGATGACAGCCCAAGAAATTTTCACAAAGAGAAATGAACGCGGCCAAGTAAACAACAACATTGGGGGGAATGTGATGGAGCTGAGCGCCGGATAAATCCAAGAATCTTCGGAAGAATGGATGAGGCGGAAGGGAGAAACCTTGCTCGAGGTGAGTTACCAGGAGCACGCGCTCGTCCCCCTTCGGCGAAGGTTCATCCTCGCCCGCCCCCGGCAACCGCCAGCTCCCCTCAGACAGGAGTCCCTGGCTCTCCAGCTCGAGAAGCTTTGCCTTGGTGACCCGCGACGGCAGCCATTCGCCTTGGGTCCATCCTGCCGGCGCCCCGACGCTTGAGGAGGAGCCGCGTGAGCTCTTCTTCGGCGAGCTCGGAGCTGGTCTACGACGAGAACACGGTGGAAGGGTCGCGTACGGGCGATGGAGAAGACGAAGGAGGGAGCAAAAGGTGAGATCTGTTTCACCCCCAACAGTGCTCTCGCCTATTATACCGAAAATCGGGCGTGATCTCTGGCCGTCAATCCATAAACGGAGCGAGATCTGCGGATCCACTGTTCAGGGCCTCGATAACACGTGGCGAAAATTTCGGCGCAGACATCGAGGCGTCGTGCCCACTACCCCCAATTTCCGCGACGTGACCGTTCTATCGCGCGCCCACGCGCATCCTTCGTGATTTCGAACGCGCAAAGGTTTCTTCATGCCTTAAATGGGATGAGCTCCGCACTCCGAAGAGTCCATCGGTTCGCTCTTACAAACCGAGTGGTCGACTCGTTTTCAGCTAAACACTCGGATGGAATAACCGGACATTCGGATCGTTTCTTCTGGGAAACACTTCGATTTGATATGACAGTACTACACCATCAAGCTAGGTAGTTTGGTCAGAAAAAGTTAATCCTGAATCCATCATGGTTTGAAACCGAGTGAGAAACGACCAGGCCGTTTCTTGGACACCTCTGAGGCACCGTCGACGCTTCCGAGTGTCGATCACTCGACCACTAAAACCCCATGGATTCGGGGGCTGCTGATGAGGTTGCCTACCATGGGTAGGGTCACGGGACTGACATCTAAGGCCCACCTGTGGTCCTTCATTATCATTAAAGCCTCTGGGCCAGAGATGCATTCGGATGCATATGAAGATCCACTCGGACACATCACGTCGCTCGGGCGTCCACAACGTCATTCGGTCAGATGGGAGCCCAGACGACTCAGGAGATGCAGCGCCCGCAGGACGTGAAGAGTAGCTCATTGTGTCATTAATTCTGCGTTACCAGTAACGCAACACTTAATCAGCCGTTCCTGTAACGTTACATTGATTAGCATTTATAGCCCTAATGATGGCGCTCGGCCGGTGGTGGCGCACTCTATATAAGCCACCCCCGTGCGCCAGAGCAAGGGTTCCGACCTCTTGTAATCCATTACTCCCCATAAGCAAACATAATACCTCTGGGCTCGAGACGTAGGGCTCTTACCACTTCCGAGTGGGGCCTGAACTCGTACACATCCGAGTGAAACATCCGCGCCGTAGCTAGGCTTCGCCCCTCCGTCCGTACCCCTGGTACTATTTTCAGGCTAATTCCCTAGACAAACATAATGACTTCAATACTCAAGCATGCCAACAAGCAACCATGTATTTCAAAATATCAATACTAAAGAAAGTTATCTCTAGCCCATCATGCTCAATCATTGATCCATTCATGAAACACACTCAAATATTAGCTACACCCAATGCTCAAGTACGATCATAGTGCCCCCTAGTTGGTGCTTTATAAGAGAAGATGGAGACTCAAAGTAAAAATAAAAATTGCATAAAGTAAATAGATAGGCCCTTCGCAGAGGGAAGTAGGGATTTGTAGAGGCGCCAGAGCTCAAAGTTTAAATTGGGAGAGAAAAATATTTTGGGTGGCATGCCTTTCCTGTCAACGAAAACGACAAAATAGTTCACAATACTTTCCATGCTAGATATATCATAGGCGGTTCCCAAACAGAAAATAAAGTTTATTCCTTTTTCCACCATTCTTTCACTTTCCATGGCGGGCCGTATCCACGGGTGCCTTCCATACCAACACTTTCCAAGGAATTTATTATTTGACAACTTAAAGTAAATAGTTTTTCTTTTTCATTTCGGGAATGGGCATCCCTATTACCGCCGCACTCTCATGCAATGACAAGTGAATAAACACTCATCTTGAGAATAACACATCTAGCATGGAAAAATATTGGACACTCCCCACCGTTTCATGAGCGGTACGAGCACACAAAAGAGAACTTTATTCTGAAAATTAGAGATGGCACATACAAATTTGATTGGAACGGCATGGAAATACCGCATATAGGTAGGTATGGTGGACTCATAAGGAAAAACTTGGTTTAAGGATTTTGGTTGCACAAGTAGTATTTCTACTTAGTACAAATAGAGGCTAGAAAATAGATTGAGAAGCAACCAAACCAAGAAACGAAAATTCACATAAGCGAGCATTGAGCATAACTAACACCGAATAATGCACCATAAGTAGGATGTAACTTCATTGCATAACTATTGACTTTCATGCATGCATAGGGAATCACAAACCTTAACACCAATATTCTTACTAGAGCATAATTACTCACTAACATGACTCACATATTACTATCATCATGTTTCAAAACTATTACAAGGAATCAACTTTAATTTTTCCAATGATCTTCATGAATGTTTTTATTATATCCTCCTTGGATATCTATCACTTTGGGACTAGTTTCATATATTGCCATTGCTTTTTGACAAGCTCAAACAAATTTAAGTGAAGCACATGAGCATAGAGTTTTCATCTCTCAAAAAGGTATAAGTGAAGCATGAGAGCATTTCTTCAAAATTTACTAACACTCAAATTAATCTAAGTGAAGAATGAGAGTATTTCTACAAAAATTTCCAAGCACACCGTGCTCAACAAGATATAAGTGAAGCACTAGAGCAATTCTATAGCTCAGAAAGTTTAAGTGAAGCATAGAGAGCAATTCTAACAAATCATAGCATAATTTTGGCTCTACCAAATAGGTGTGTCCAGCAAGGATACAAGTGACAAACTAACAAGAAAAGAAAGCAAATACTCAAATGATACAAGACGCTCCAAGCAAAACTCATGATATGTGACGAATAAAAATATAGCTCCAAGTAAAATACCGATGGTCATTAGAAGAAAGAGGGGATGCCACTCGGGGGCATCCCCAAGCTTAGTTGCTTGTTTCTCTTTGGATATATCTTGGGGGTGCTGTAGCATCCCCAAGCTTAGGATCGTTTCACTCCCTATTCCTTCATCCATCGTGATCTCACTCAAAACTTGAAAACTACAATCACACAAAACTCAACAAAATCTTCGTGAGACCCGTTAGTATAATAAACCAAATCACTACTTTAGGTGCTGTTGCAAACCCATTCATATTTTGTTATTGCATTATACCTACTGTATTTTAACTTTACCATGGTTCATAGCCTTCAATATAACCCATAGATTCATCAAAACAAGCACACAATGCAATGAAAACAAAATCTGTCTTAAACAGAACAGTCTGTGGTAATCTGTACTCTAACCGTACTTCTGTAACTCTGAAAATTCTAAAGAATTAGGACAACGTAAAGAATTTGTATAGCAACACTTTGTTAAAATTTCAGCTCAAGATCACATTCCTGTAAAAAATGAAAATTCAAACACTCGACGCAAAGTTTCTGTTTCAGATTCAGCATCGCTTCTACTCATCTTATGAATCATCCTAAAGGCTCTACATGGCACAAACACTAAATAAACCATAAAAACACAATCATAACAGAGGCATAATTGTGTCAACACTCAAAAACAGGAAGGAAAAGGCAAAAATAAATTTATTCATTGGGTTGCCTCCCAACAAGCACTATCGTTTTACGCCCCTAGCTAGGCATAATGCATAGTTTCAAGTATTGTCATATTTGGTTTTGGATCCATAGAATGCTCTCATGATTGATTCATATGGTGGCTTAATTCTTGTTCTAGGGAAGTTTTCCATACCCTTTCTTAGAGGAAATTGAAAATGAATATTGCCTTCTTTCATATCAATCACGGCACCTATAGTGCGTAAAAGCGGTCTACCAAGTATAATGGGACAAGACGGATTGCAATCAATATCAAGCACAATAAAGTCTATGGGCTCATAGTTCCTATTTGCAAGAATAAGAACATCATTAATTCTTCCCAAAGGTTTTTTAATAGTAGAATCCGCCAAGTGCAAATTAAGAGAACATTCTTCAATATTGGTGAGACCAAGCACATCGCATAAAGATTTCGGAATCGTGGAAACACTAGCACCCAAATCACATAAAGCAAAGTACTCATAATTTTTGATCTTGACTTTAATAGTAGGTTCCCACTCATCATGTAATTTTCTAGGGATAGAAATCTCCAACTCCAACTTTTCTTCAAAAGATTTCATCATGGCATCAACGATATGTTTAGTAAAAGCTTTATTTTGCTCATAAGCATGGGGTGAATTCAACATTGATTGCAGAAAAGAAATACATTCAATCAAAGAGCAACTATCATAATTAAAGTCTTTGCAATCCAAAATAGTGGGCATATCACTAGTTAAAGTTTTGACCTCTTCAAACCCACTTTCATCAAAAATTTCATCAAGATTTTCACCCTCCAAATTATTGGGACGCCATCTAGCTAAAGTTGACTCTACTTCAGGCCCTTTATCACTAATCTTAATATTACTAAACAAGGAATCAATAGAAGAAACACCAATCACTTTAAGATCTTCACAATTTTTATGAAGGCAATCACTAGAAAACGATTTTTCTAAGATTTCTCTTTTAGCTCTAAGCATAGCGGTTCTTTTCATACTTTCATCCATAGAGACATATAATGCTTTAATTGATTCATCAATCTTAGGCACAAAAGCTTTCAACTTGAGATTTTCAACATCATGAGAAATTCTATCAATGCTTCTAGACATATCATCAATCTTATTCAACTTTTCTTCTATCATAGTATTGAAAGCCTTTTGCGCATTGATAAATTCTTTCATATTACTCTCAAGATCAGAGGTGTTCGTATTATTATTGTAAGAGGAATTAGCATAATTATTAGAGGAATTTCCAGGAAAAGGCCTAGGATTAAAATTACCTGTATAAGCATTGTTATTGAAATTGTTTCGCGAAACAAAGTTCACATCTACGGAATCACTATTTTGCTCAATCAAAGTAGAAAAAGGCACATCATTAAGATCAATAGAAGCATTTTTACTACCAACCAATTTCATCAAAGCATCAACCTTATCACTCAAAGTACTAATTTCTTCAACCGAATTAACCTTTTTACTAGTAGGTGCTCTTTCGGTATGCCATTGCGAATAATTTGCCATAATATTGTCTAGAAATTTAGTAGCTTCACCCAAAGTAATTTCCATAAAAGTACCACCCGCGGCGGAATCTAAAAGATTTCTAGAGACAAAATTCAATCCCGCATAATTTTTTTGTATGATCATCCAAAGATTTAAACCATGAGTAGGACAATTTCTTATCATCAATTTCATTCTTTCCCAAGATTGTGCAACATGTTCATGCTCAAGTTACTTAAAATTCATGATTTGTGTCCTAAGGGAAATAATTTTCGTGGGCGGAAAATACTTAGTGATAAAAGCATCCTTGCACTTATTCCAAGAATCGATACTATTGTGAGGCAAAGAGGAAAACCAAATTTTTGCACGATCCCGCAAGGAAAAAGGAAATAATTTCAACTTCACTATATCATTGTCCACATCTTTTTTCTTTTGCATATCACACAATTCTACGAACGTGTTTAGATGGCATGCGGCATCCTCATTAGGAGTACCGGCAAATGGATCTTTCATGACAAGATTCAACAAAGCGGCATTAATATCACAAGACTCCGCACTAGTGGCGGGAGGAGCAATTGGAGTACTAATAAAATCATTGTTATTAGTATTGGAAAAATCACACAACATGGTGTTTTCTTGAGTCATCGTGACTACGCAAACAAGATTGCAAGCAAGCAAGAGATATGAGGAGAAAAAGGCAAATGAAAAAGAGGGCGAATAAAATGGCAAATTGGTGAAGTGGGGGAGAGGAAAACGAGAGGCAAATGGCAAATAATGTAATTGCAAGGAGATGAGATTTGTGATTAGGAACCTGGTAGATGATGATGGTGTCTCCTCGGCGCCTGAGATTGGCACGTAGAAGAGACCGCTTCTTCCACGGCAACGGCGCCAGAAATTTCTTTGACGTGGCTTGAGACTGCGTCGGTATTTCCCCAGAGAGGAAGGGATGATGCAGCACAGCAACGGTAAGTATTTCCATCAGTTATGAAACCAAGGTATCGAACCAGTAGGAGGATCACCACCACCTAATAAGCAGCACCTGCACACAAATAACAAATACTTGCAACCCGACGCGTAAGAGAGGTTGTCATCTCTCTACGGTAAAAAGATAGATTAGGTAGTGATAGATAGGAGAGATAGATCTCTCAAGCACACAAAATAAAAAGGGCAAATAAAAAGTGCAGCAATATATTTTTGGGTTTTTGGTATAGTAGATCTGAAAACAAAGAGGCAAACAGATAGATCGGAAAGCAATATGTTGGAAAAGTAGACCTGGGGGCCGTAGGTTTCACTAGTGGCTTCTCTCATGAGTATAGCACACGGTGGGTGAACAAATTATTGTTGGGCAATTGATAGAATATCAAATAATCATGACGATATCCAAGGCGATGATCATTATATAGGCATCACGTCCAAGATAAGTAGACCGACTCCTGCCTGCATCTACCACTATTGCTCCACACATCGACCGCTATCCAGCATGCATCTAGTGTATTAAGTTCATGGAAAAACGGAGTAATGCAATAAGAATGATGACATGATGTAGACAAGCTCTATTCATGTAGGAATAGACCCCATCTTGTTATCCTTAATAGCAATGATACATGCGTGCCTTGCTGCCCCTTCTGTCACTGGGAAAGGACACCACAAGATCGAACCCATCACAAAGCACCTCTTCCCATGGCAAGAAAAATCGATCTAGTTGGCCTAACTAAACCAAAGATTCAAAGAAGAAATACGAGGCTATAAGTAATCATGCATATAAGAGATCAAAGAAGACTCAAATAATATTCATGGATAGAAACTGATCATGAACTCAAAATTCATCGAATCCCAACAAACACATCGCAAAAGTTTAACATCAAATAGATCTCCAAGAGACCATTGTATTGAGAATCAAAATAGAGAGAGGAAGCCATCTAGCTACTGCCTACGGACCCGTAGGTCTATGGTGGACTACTCACGCATCATCAGAGAGGCACTGTCGGGGGGATTACCCCCGGATAGGCTCAAGAAGGCAACTCGACATTTTCAAACATCGGGGCGGCCCGCGCCCCCCGGTCTGGCTACCCGGCCCGGCTGGCTACCCGGTCCGGCTGGCTTCCCGGTCCGGCTGGCTCCCCGTCTGGCTGGCTACCCGGCCCGGCTGGCTCCAAAGTTGGCCGGCTCCAAACTTGGCCGGCTCCTAGGCTGGCCGGCTGCTAGGCTGGCCGCCCCCCCGGTTGGCCGGCTGCTCCAGCTGGCTCCCCGTCCGGCTTCCCGGCTGGCTCCCCGTCCGGCTCCTCCAGTTGGGCGGCTCCATGGTTGGCCGGCTCCCTGGTTGGCCGGCTCCCCGGCTGGCCGGCTGCTCCAGCTGGCTCCCCGTCCGGCTCCCCGGCTGGCTCCCCGTCCGGCTCCTCCAGCTGGCGGGCTTCGAGTAGTCAACCACAACGTCCCGTCGGACATGACGTGAGGACACTGTAGCCTGCGTCATGCGTCACTACACTGCGCTCCAATAGTGGCGCACTGTAGCTTGCATCATGCGTCACCTCGCATGTCTCCTCCAATAGTAGATAGTTGGCCAGTGGGCCACCCCTTGTCCCCTGGGCCTCCCTATATAAGAGGCACCAGGGGAGGCTCTAGGGGCATGAGCACACACACACGTGAGAGCTCCCTGGAGCTCATACTCTCTCACTCTCTCATTCCTCTCATGACTACACACATATGAGGCAAGAAGCCTCATGGCTCTCCTCTCCCATACAGCTCCAGGAGCAACTCGGTACTGCAATACACATCATATACAGACATGCAGGAGTAAGGGTATTATCTCTCCGGAGAGCCCCGAACCTGGGTAAACCACCGCGTGCTGTCGCCTTATCCCGTCCCGGATCTCCACTGCAGCCTTGCTCTCACCTCTTAAGCCATCCCTTGGCATCTGTCGTCTCGGGGCACCCCCGTGAGAAAACGACGCAATTGGCGCCCACCGTGGGGCTCGCTGCTGCTGAAACCGCGGTCCGGGCGGGATCCTTTTCATCATCGTCACCGCGGCGTCGCCGTCGTCTCTCCAACGGCACCGTGCGGGACGGCGCATCCTCGTCGTCAGCCTCGGCACCATCCGCCTCGCTCTCTTCTCCGCGGACGCTCGTCACCAACTCCCCGCAAGCGTCTGCGGCCTCGTGCCTTGCCATCCAAGCGGCTGCAGCGCCACTCGACCTCGCCATCAGGCTCGCGGGACACCCGTCCTCGCAGTCTCAGGCTCGCCGGCGTGAGTTTCGCTCTTCTCGCTGCCACAACCAATGGCCAGACCATGGTCACACACCACTCATATGCGTCCCATACGCTGCTCATATACTACTCGGACACCATTCAGACAATGGCCAGACCCTCCGCTGTTCTCCGTCTGCGCGCGCGTGCAGCGCTCGCCTCCGTCCCGACCCGCTGCGGCAACGACCACGGCGGCTCCCTCCTGCTCGCTTGTCCGCGGCGGCTCCCTCCTCCACTGCGTCCGCGCCTGCGCCTGTCCGTGCCCGGCCGTCCCTCTGCATCACCCGTCTCCTCCTGCGACTCCATCTTCACCAACCTTGCGCGCGCCGCCGCTATTGGCTCGCTGCCATGGGCGCTACTCCCAGCCGTCGCGCTCGGGGTCCAGGGTGGTGCGGGTCGGAACGCTCATCGCCCTCCCGGCGCTCTGCTCCTGGTCCGCCTCCCGCGCGCCTTCCGCTGCGCCCCAACGGCCGCACGGCCGTGCGCCGGCGCACCCCGGCGCCTGCTCCGCCCGCTGCGGCAGCACCGCGCACCGGTTCCCTCGGCTAAGACTGCCTCGCTTCGTTGGCGTCCGCGCGCACGTCCTCCGCGGACGACTGTTGGCCTGCTGCAGCCGCCGGCCACAGCTACGCCTCACCCCTGCTCCACCGGCGTCGGCCCGGCCTCTGCTCCTCCGCCCAGTACCAGTCACCATCGCGCCCGGCCGCATCCGGCCGTCCCCGCCTCCGGCCGCACCCCGCTTCGCCCCTCGCGCCTCTCCGCTCCAACAGTGCGCCGGTGACGTGCCTCGCCTTGTCCCGCCGGCTGCGCTGCGCCCTGACCGGCCCTGCCCCGCACTGCTCCACCCGTGCATCACCCTGGTCCCGCGCCTCTCTCCGCCCGCCGGCCGCTGCTCCGCCCGCCACGTGTGCGCGACCTTCTCCAACTAACTGGCCCTCGCGCGCACCCGCGACCCGCTCCGGCTCCACCTCCAGCCACGGCCGGCTCGGTCGAGCGCCGGCCACGCCGCGCTCGGACAGGCCACGTTCGGCTCCGCTATGCCCCGCGCAGCTCCGGCCGCGGGCCCTCGCGCCTTGCCCGGCTCCTCCGCTCCGCCTCCACACGGGCTGTGCGCCCGCACCGCCGCGGCCCTCCGTGCTCCTACGCCGCCGCGCCCCGAGTGTCTCCGCGGCCTCGTGCGGCTCCACTGATTCCGTCTCGACGCGCCTCCGGGAGGCGGCGCCCCCTCCTCCGCGGCTGCCCTCCTGCGACGCCGCGTCCAGGCTCCACCTCCAACCGCCCGGGCGACCCCGCGATGCTGCCGGCTCTGCCGCCTCGCGCCCTGGCGCATGCCTCCCCCAACCTAGGCTGACTTCGGCTCGCCACCCGCCGGCTCCGGCTCGCGTGCGCCCCCGCGCCGGCTGACGGGCTCCCCCACCCGGCCTCCGCACCTGCCCGTGACTCCTTGCCGGCGCGTCCACGACAGTTGGCGCCCCGCTCCCGCCTCGCCCCCTGCCTCGCCCGGCTCCTCCGCGCCCGGCGCCCCGCCTCTCCCAGCTGGCTCCGCCCCGGCGGCCTCGCGCCCCTGCACCGGCTCCGCCCTGGCCGGCTCCCGCGTTGCTCCGGCCGCCCCTGCCCAGCCGGCTGCGGGGGCGTAGAAGAGAAAAAAAGACAGAGTAGGAGGAGCCGGCTGCCCACACATGACAAAAAAAAGGTGGAGCCGGCTGCCAAAAAAAAACTGAGCCCGCGTCCGCTCAGTCTGCTGGACCGCTCGTCTGCTTCGCCGCGTGGCCGGCTGGCACGACCATCGACCACCAGAGGTCCGATGGCCACACCCAGCGGGTGCGCCGGTGCACCGGCGCGCTCCACTCGCACAAGGCCACGCCAATCATCATCGACAACAACCGCTTCGACAACCGCCTCGCCGGCACCAAAAACCAATGTGAGCCTTTCACCTGCACATCCTCGTGCCGCACACAAAAATCCGGATACCCCGAGCGACCCTCGGGGGCCATCCCCGCATTTGTTTCAACTACTTTACTATTCGCGCCGGTGCCAGCTAGTCTCGGCCCGGGGCTGGCCGCTTGGCCCGATACGTTCGTTCCCACGAGACGGCTTAGTAGCGTGTACGGTACCGAGGCCCACTCTTTGTCTCAGCTACAGATCGCACCGTGACTGTCCGGCTAGCGAGAGCACAGGCTGGAGGTCATCCCACGCGAAAAACGTCCCGGGAGAAAACGGCTTGGGCAACCCGATCATTTCACTTATGAGTATCTGCTCGGTCGAGTCTGCTCCCAGAGTCCGAGTACTGTACACTCCACTCCGCGGCCCACTCTTCGCCTCAGCTACAGACCGGCTCCCGGCTGTCCGGCTAGCAAGAGCAAAAGCCAAAGAGCAGAGAGAACACGAAAAAGATTAGAGGGGGCTCGGACGAAACTGAGTCGACACCCTTTGCACAAAGCTTGCACTACCAAAACTAAATATTTGACACACCTGCATCGACTAAACTTGTCTTTTGCACGATCATTTCCATGAGGAACCCCCCTCGCTCGGAGGCTTGGAAGCCACTCTCGACAGGGCTCCGCGCTCCTCAGCCAGCGGACCCCGCGTCCGCGCCCGGCAACGCCTCGCGCTCGACAGCCGGCGGACCCCGCGTCCGCCTTGGGCAGGGCTCCACGCCCATCAGCCGGCGGACCCCGCGTCCGCGCCCGGCAGTGCCTCGCGCTCGACAGCCGGCCGACCCCGCGTCCGCCTTCGGCAGGGCTCCACGCCCATCAGCCGGCGGACCCCGCGTCCGCGCCCGGCGGCGCCTCGCGCTCGACAGCCGGCGGACCCCGCGCCCATCAGCCGGTGGACCCTTTGTCCGCCCTCGGCAGGGCCCCGTGCCCATCAGCCAGCGGACCCCGCGTCCGCCCTCGGCAGGGGCCCGCGCCCATCAGCCGGCGGACCCCGCGTCCACCCTCGGCAGGGGCCCGCGCCCATCAGCCGGCGGACCTCGCGTCCGCCCTCGGCAGGGCCCCGCGCCCATCAGTCGACGGACCCCGCGTCCGCACCTGGCGTCCTCAACACCACTATCTGCTTCAGCAACAGCAAAGACCGTCCGCCCGACTCTTCAAGTCGCCCGGAGGCTCGGAGGCTACACCCAGCGGGTGCGCTGGCGCGCCCCCGCTGGAAACAGCCAGCCGGTAGAATCCGCGCCCGCGCCCGGCCGGGCTCCACGCCCATCAGTTGGCGGACCCCGTGTCCACGCCCGACAACCTCGACGCCACCGTCTGCTCCAGCGACAGCAGAGACCCTTCGCCCGACTCCTCGAGTCGCCCGGAGGCTCGGAGGCTACACCTAGCGGGTGCGCTGACGCGCCCCCGCCGGAAGCAAGCCGCGATGTTCCCGGCCCACAATTGACCGTCATCAACAACTTCTGCAACAACAACGACAACGGCGAAAACCCTCCGCCCGACTCCCCAAGTCGCCCGGAGGCTCTTAGGCTACTGTCGGGGGGATTACCCCCGGATAGGCTCAAGAAGGAAACTCGACATTTTAAAACATCGGGGCGGCCCGTGCCCCCCGGTCTGGCTACCCGGTCCGGCTGGCTTCCCGGTCCGGCTGGCTCCCCGTCTGGCTGGCTACCCGGTCCGGCTGGCTACCCGGCCCGGCTGGCTCCAAAGTTGGCCGGCTCCTAGGCTGGCCGGCCCCCCGGTTGGCCGGCTGCTCCAGGTGGCTCCCCGGCTGGCTCCCCGTCCGGCTCCTTCAGTTGGGCGGCTGCTCCAGCTGGCTCCCCGTCCGGCTCCTCCAGCTGGCCGGCTTCGACTAGTCAACCACAACGTCCCGTTGCACATGACGTGAGGACACTGTAGCATGCGTTATGCGTCACTTCACTGCGCTCCAATAGTGGCGCACTGTAGCCTGCATCATGGGTCACCTCGCATGTCTCCTCCAATAGTAGATAGTTGGCCAGTGGGCCACCCCTTGTCCCCTGGGCCTCCCTATATAAGAGGCACCAGGGGGAGCCTCCAGGGGCATGAGCACACACACGTGAGAGCTCCCTGGAGCTCACACTCTCTCACTCTCTCATTCCTCTCACGACTACACACATATGAGGCAAGAAGCCTCATGGCTCTCCTCTCCCATACAGCTCCAGGAGCAACTCTGTACTGCAATACACATCATATACAGACACGCATGAGTAGGGGTATTATCTCTCTGGAGAGCCCCGAACCTGGGTAAACTACCGCGTGCTGTCGCCCTATCCCGTCCCGGATCTCCACTATAGCCTTGCTCTCACCTCTTAAGCCATCCCCTGGCATATGCCGTCTCGGGGCACCCCCCGTGAGAAAACGACGACAGGCACCTATGAAGAAGATGATCCCCTCCGTGATGGTGTTAGATTGGATCTTGAGGCTCTAGAACTTGCGGCGGCTGGATGTGTTTTTCGTCGACTCCCCTAGGGTTTTCTGAATATTTGGGTATTTATAGGTGTCAGAGGCGGTTGAGAGGGGCCCCGTGGAGGGCACAACCCATCAGGGCGCGCCGGGGGCCTCCTGGCGCACCCTGGTGGGTTGTGATCTCCACAACCCACCTCTCCGCCATTCTTTGGCCCACTGGGTGTCTTCTGGTCCAAAACAAAATCTCCAAAAAAATTCGTCGCGATTGGACTCTGTTTGGTACTGATATTCTGCGAAGTAAAAAACAAGCAAAAACAGCAACTGGCACTTGGCACTATGTCAATAGGTTAGTCACAAAAAATGATATAAAGTTGCTATAAAATGATTGTAAGACATCCAAGAATGATAATATAACAGCATAGAACAATCAAAAATTATAGATACGTTGGAGACGTATCAGCATCCCCAAGCTTAATTCCAACTCGTCCTCGAGTAGGTAAATGATAAAATTAGAATTTTTGATGTGGAATGCTGCCTAATATGTTCATCACATATTCTTTTCTTTTGTAGCATGGACATTTGGACTTTTAGATGGTTCAAAGCAATAGTTTATTTTTGACATAAAGACTTTAATACTCCAGCATGCCAACAAGCAACCATGTCTTTCAAAGTATCAACACTAAAGAAAGCTATCCCTATCCCATCATGCTCAATCATTGATCCATTCATGAAACACACTCAAATATTAACTACACCCAATGCACAAGTATGATCATAGTGCCCCCTAGTTGGTGCTTTATAAGAGAAGATGGAGACTCAAATTAAAAATAAAAATTGCATAATGTAAATAGATAGACCCTTCGCAGAGGGAAGTAGGGATTTGTAGAGGTGCGAGAGCTCAAAGCTTAAATTGAGAGAGAAAAATATTTTGGGTGGTATGCCTTTCCTGTCAATGAAAACGACCGAGTAGTTCTCAATACTTTCCATGCTAGATACATCATAGGCGGTTCCCAAACATAATATAAAGTTTATTCCTTTTTCCACCATTCTTTCACAATCCATGGCTAGCCGTATCCACGGTTGCCTTCCATACCAACACTTTCCAAGGAATTTATTATTTGACAACATAAAGTAAATTTCTTTTTCATTTCGGGACTGGGCATCCCTATTACTGCCGTACTCTCATGCACTGACAAGTGAATAAACACTCATCTTGAGAATAACACATCTAGCATGGAAAAATATTGGACACCCCCTACCGTTTCATGAGCGGTACAAGCACACAAAAAGGAAATTCATTTTGAAAATTAGAGATGGCACATACAAATTTGCTTAGAACGGCATGGAAATACCGCATATAGGTAGGTATGGTGGACTCATAAGGCAAAACTGGGTTTAAGGATTTTGGATGCACAAGTAGTATTTCTACTTAGTACAAGTGGAGGCTAGCAAATAGATTGAGACACAACCAACCAAGAAACGAAAATTCACATAACCGAGCATTAAGCATAACTAACACCGAATAATGCACCATAAGTAGGATGTAATTTCACTGCATAACTATTGACTTTCGTGCTTGCATAGGGAATCACAAACCTTAACACCAATATTCTTACTAAAGCATAATTACTCACCAACATGACTCACATATTACTATCATCATGTCTCAAAACTATTACAAGGAATCAAGTTTAATTTGTTCAATGATCTTCATGAAAGTTTCTATTATATCCCTCTTGAATATCTATCACTTTGGGACTAGTTTCATATATTGCCATTGCTTTTGACAAGCTCAGATAAATTTAAGTGAAGAACATGAGCATAAAAATTTCATCTCTCAAAATAGTATAAGTGAAGCATGAGAGAATTTCTTCAAAGTTTACTAACTCTCAAATTTATCTAAGTGAAGCATGAGATTATTTCTTCAAAAATTTAAAGCACACCGTGCTCAAAAAAGATATAAGTGTAGCACTAGAGCAATTCCATAGCTCAAAATATTTAAGTGAAACATATAGAGCAATTCTATCAAATCATAGCATAATTTTGGCTCTCTCAAATAGGTGTGTCCAGCAAGGATACTTATGACAAACTAAAAAGCAAATCAAGCAAAGACTCAAATAATACAAGACACTCCAAGCAAAACTCTTGATATGTGACGAATAAAAATATAGCTCCAAGTAAAATACCGATGGTCGTTAGAAGAAAGAGGGGATGCCACTCGGGGCATCCCCAAGCTTAGTTGCTTATTTATCCTTGGATATTATCTTGGGGGTGCTGTAGCATCCCCAAGCTTAGGATCTTTTCACTCCTTATTCCTTCATCCATCGTGATCTCACCCAAAACTTGAAAACTTCAATCACACAAAACTCAACAAAACCTTCGTGATATCCGTTAGTATAATAAAGCAAATCACCACTCTAAGTAGTGTTGAAAACCCATTAATATTTTATTATTGCATTATATATACTGTATTCTAACTTTACCATGGCTTATACCCTTCAATACAAACCATAGATTCGTCAAAACAAGCACACAATGCAACGAAAACAGAATCTTTAAAAAGAGAACAGTCTGTAGTAATCTGTACTCAAACCATAATTATGTAACTCTAAAAATTCTGAAAAATTAGGACAACGTAAATAATTTGTATAGCGATACTGTGTTAAAATTTCAGCTCATTATCATGATCCAGTAAAAAATGAAAATTCCTGCACTGGAGTCAAAGTTTCTGTTTCAGATTCAGAATTGTTTCTACTCATCTTATGAATCATCCTAAAGGCTTTACTTGGCACAAACACTAATTAAAACATAAAAAACACAATCATAACAGTAGCATAATTGTGTCAACACTCAAGAACAGAAATAAAAAGGTAAAAATAAATTTTATTCATTGGGTTGCCTCCCAACAAGCTCTTTCTTTATAGCCATTAAGATAGGCTTGAGATTTCAATGATGCCCTCATGAAAGATAATAATAGCAACACAAAGAGAGCATCATGAAGCATATGGAAAACACACTTAAGTCTAACATACTTCCTATGCATAGGCATTTTATAAGCAAACAAATTATCAATCCAAGCAAAAACTAGCACATGGAAGGAAGAAGAAAGAGACAATAGCAATCTCAACATGAAGAGAGGTAATTTAGTATCATGAAAATTTCTACAACCATAATTTCCTCTCTCATAATAATTACATGTAGGATCATAATCAAATTCAATAATATAGCTATCATAAACAATAATCTCTTTATGATCAACATGCATAAAGTTTTTATCATCTTCCAAAATAGTGGGATTATCATCAACAAAAGTTATGACCTCTCCAAACCCACTTTTATCAAAAAAAATTTAAGATTGAACACTCTCCAAATATGTGGAATTCTTTTTACCTAAAGTTGACGTTCTCCCAAACCCACTTTTGATACTATTGCAAACATATTCAACATGAGGCTTAAATAAATTTTCAAGATCATAAGAAGCATTATCACCGCAATCATGATCATTGCAATAAGAAGTGGACATGACAAAATTATCATCCCCAATCTTGTAGTTTTGCATATCATTAACATAATTGACATTAATAGAATTTATAGTAACATCATTGCAATCATGCTTTTCAATCAAGGAGCTATCATGAATCACCTTATAAATTTCTTCTTTCAACACATCATAAAAAATTTCAGATTCATGATTTTCAAACAAAACTTCATAGAGATAATCAAGTGCACTCAACTCACTAGCAATTGGTTCATCATAATTTGGTATTTTGAAAAGATTAGCAAGTGGATGAGGATCCATATCAATAGATTTTTAGCAAGCGAAGATGCAAGCAAATAGAAGGCACATGGCAACACAAGCAAACAAAAAGAGATCCGGCGAGAAAAAGGCGAACGAGAAAGAGGGCGAATAAAACGGCAAATTTTTGTGAAGTGGGGGAGATGAAAATGAGAGGCAAATGGAAAATAATGTAAATTGCGAGATGAGATTTGTGATTAGGAACCTGATAGATGTTGATGATGTCTCCTCGGCAACGGCGCCAGAAATTCCTCTGACGTGGCTTGAGACTGTGTCGGTATTTCCCCAAAGAGGACGGGATGATGCAGCATAGCTACGATAAGTATTTCCCTCAGTTATGAAACCAAGGTTATCGAACCAGTAGGAGAACCACGTAACACTATGTAAACGGTACCTGCACACAAAGAACTAATACTTGCAACCCGACGCGTAAGAGAGGTTGTCAATCTCTCCACGGTAAAAAGGTAGATTAGATTGTAATAGATTGGATAGATAGATCGCACAAGAACAAAAAAATAAAAGAGGCAAATAAAAAGTGTAGCAAGGTATTTTTGGGTTTTTGGAATAATAAATCTGAAAACAAAAAGCGACAAAAGATAGATCGGAAAGCAATATGTTGGAAAAGTAGACCCGGGGGCCGTAGGTTTCACTAGTGGCTTCTCTCATGAGTATAGCACACGGTGGGTGAACAAATTACTATTGGGCAATTGATAGAAAATCAAATAATCATGACGATATCCAAGGCGATGATCATTATATAGGCATCACGTCCAAGATTAGTAGACCGAAACGATTCTGCATCTACTACTATTACTCCACACATCGACCGCTATCCAGCATGCATCTAGTATATTAAGTTCATGGAAAAACAGGGTAATGCAATAAGAACGGTGACATGATGTAGACAAGATCTATTCTTGTAGGAATAGACCCCATCTTGTTATCCTTAATAGCAACGATACATGCGTGCCTCACTGCCCCTTCTGTCACTGGGAGAGGACACCGCAAGATCGAACCCATCACAAAGCACCTCTTCCCATGGCAAGAAAAATCGATCTAGTTGGCCTAACTAAACCAAAGATTCGAAAAAGAAATACGAGGCTATAAGTAATCATGCATATAAGAGATCAAAGAAGACTCAAATAATATTCATGGATAGAAACTGATCATGAACTCAAAATTCATCGGATCCCAACAAACACACTACATCAAATAGATCTCCAAGAGACCATTTTATTGAGAATCAAGAGAAAGAGAGAGAAAGCCATCTAGCTACTGCCTACGGACCCGTTGGTCTATGGTGGACTACTCACGCATCATCGGGGAGGCACCAATGAGGATGATGAACCCCTCCGTGATGGTGTTAGATTGGATCTCGCGGTTCTGGAACTTGCGGCGGCTGGAAGTATTTGTCGTCAACTCCTCTAGGGTTTCTGGAATATTTGGGTATTTATAGAGCTCAGAGGCGGTGGAGGGGACTCCCGAGGCGACGACAACCCACCAGGGCGCGCCGGGGGCCTCTGGCGCGCATTGGTGTCTTGTGGGCGGCCTGGGCCCCCTCCCGGGTGCTTCTTTGGCCCACTGGCTTTCTTCTGGTGCAAAAAAAATCTCCAAAAAGTTTCATCGCGATTGGACTCCGTTTGGTACTGATATTCTGCGAAGTAAAAAACAAGCAAAAAACAGCAACTAGCACTTGGCACTATGTCAATAGGTTAGTCCCAAAAAATGATATAAAGTTGCTATAAAATGATTGTAAAACATCCAAGAATGATAATATAACAACATGGAACAATAAAAAATTATAGATACGTTGGAGACGTATCATTGGCCAGTTCCCTTGGCCTCAACTACAATCATCTATGCCCCATTATCTGTAACACCCTTATTAACATTCATGTTCTTACTAGCGTTGGAATGGTAGTAGTACGTAATGGCCGTCATTGTATCAAAATTCCTAGAGTGGCGTACTTGTTACCCACACCTATGCATAACCGTTTCTTCATCGAGAATGGACAATTGCATTATGTTATACATGAATGAGATGCGACTTTTGACCAAGAAGGGCCAGAACCTGATAAAGTAGATGAAGAAGAACTTGCCACCTACGAAGAGGAGGAGCATCCCAAGCAAGACTACACCACCTACACGGATCTCAACAACTTTAGGGCTCTATCCATGATATGAGCAACCTCGCATCGTCCCTGAGAGGCACAACCGCCAACATGAACGTGGACTTCTCCAATTGGAGGCAGGAGTGGGCTCCGGACCAACCGCCGCAATGATCTCACCGGTTTGGGTTTGCAAGATCCTAAGCTTGGGGGAGGTTATCACCACGTCTACATCAAGATGTGACGGTATTTGAATAAGGTGTAATGTGGTTGTACTTAAGCTCGAGGAGCTTCAAAACACTCATGTTGGTTTCCTCCAACACTTTGCTTTTTATTTGCTTTTGCTTTTTATTTTTATTTTTGCCTTTACGATTTTTCGGTTGCAAGTTAGTTTTCAAAACCCCCAAAACCAAAAAATATAATAATCTTTGCATTGCTCTTGTTCTTCACGTAGCCCCTTGGAGTTCGTTTGCATTCTATTTTCAGAGGAGTTGATCTATGCCAGGACAACGAGAAATGCAAGAGTAAGGAAGAGAAGTGTGTAAATTCGCAACCGTGAAGGTATGTCCTACGACCCCGTATTTTGCACTTGGATACTTAGAGCAGATGTAGTGGTTATATGTGTGATATGTGTAGATGGGAGTAATTAAGTCTTGATAGTTGATACAAAGGTTTTGCTGTAGTAGCTGAAAATTGTAGCCTTTGTTCTCTTTAGTTTAGACAACTAAGACTTGTCATGGGACAGTTTTTGAATGAAATGTAATTAGCAATGTATAACTTTGCACAAAAGAAAGTCTTTCAAGACTTGGGAGTTGATAAATTATAGTGGAAGTGATGTTAACATGCTCAACCCCATGTTGTTAATTTTAATAGACTTGGTAGCACTTGTGGATTAAATTGTCTAGAGGAATTTAGCTAAAAGGTGGGTGAGATTATACCAAAACTCTGTGTTCTATATCTCAACATGGTGTTACAGACTTTGCTACTATATATGCATTTACGTGTGTAAATGTGGCTTCATCACCCTTCTTGATGTTATGTTGAGGACTCCGCTGGCCAATGAACGATCTACCAAGAGCGACAACTCGGATTTCGGCTATGAGTTTGTTACCGTACGTAGTGTACACTACAAACGAATATTATTCTACTTTCTCTTGAGTGGGTGTGTATGTGGTAAATAAACGGGAGTGATCAAAAGAGCTCGAAAAAGACATTATTGCTAAAGGTCCATAGTTTCCAAACATTAAGCCAGTGCCAAAACGTATGCATGATCACTTATTTTGCATAATCTCATTCACGTGACAACCAAAGTTTCAACAAACAATGATTGAAACAAAGTATTTAAGAGCCTAGAGGAGGAGACAATTGTGGGTGTGCTCATGAGCACTTGAGCATCATATTTTACTACATGCTTTCTACTCCCTAACCTATGTTTTCATGGCTCTATCTTAAGAAACTCTTCCGTGCATTCCCGGCAAGTAAGTGTTGTCTAGATGAAATGAAATGAAGTGTTGCAAAGTTGTTTTATCTTGTAGACCAGAAACTTTGTGCTATTATCTTTGCTTCACTAACACTTTGCACTATAACCATGCCACCGCTATATCTATGATAAATTTTCAGGTCAAGAAGATGAGGGCTATCTAGGCATACCGATCGTAAGTGAACCAAAACCTTCTCGTTATTTTGGTTTAAACAACTAAGTTCCTTATGCTTCAAATTTCTCTCTATGTTGCTCGAGGACGATCAAGTTTAAGCTTGGGGGAGTTGATGAGTGATATTTTTACACTCATTTCAACCTTGTGTAAACCGAGATATTTCATTAAAAGAGAGATATTTGCTCCGATATTTCCACTAATGACTAATGAAAGCAAAGGATTCCATAAATCCACTCTTTGATATTTTTCCATAGGAAATGGGCTAAAAAGGGAACAAATCACGTGGGATAAAGGAAAGGAAGGAAAACGGAGAAGAAATAAGTCACCAGGAGGCCACCAGAGTCAAACACGACATTCCAAGCAACCGCACACGCTCACATGAGCGGTCGTTTGGCGTGAAAACCGAGGCATGTCGTCCACTTGAACAACTTTTATAATGGGGACCCCGTCGAAATGTCAACAAAACAGCGTCGAGCACAACCAGAACCTCTTCATCATCATCTTCATCCTAAACCCTAGCCGCCGCCATTTTCATATCCATAGCTATCTCCACCATCATAACAAACTCTCATCTGGTCCATACTTGTATTTGTGCATCCACTAGTAGAAAACGGACCTTTTGTCCGCAGCTTTAGTCCCGGTCGGGTTTTGAACCGGCACTAATGTGACCATTAGTCCCGGTTCAGGACGGGCATCATTAGTCGCGGTTCGTTCCGGACCTTTAGTCCCGGTTCGTAACACGAACCGGGACTAATGTGGTGGTGGCAGGCTGCTGTCAGCTGGGGCCCCCACGAGCCCCTTTAGTCCCGGTTGGTATCACCAACCGGGACTACAGGGCCCCCCTTTAGTCCCGGTTCGTAACACGAACCGGGACTAAAGGGTGGTGGCAGGTTGGTGTCAGCTGGGGCCCCCACGAGCCCCTTTAGTCCCGGTTGGTATCACCAACCGGGACTAAAGGCCCCCCCTTTAGTCCCGGTTGGAGATACCAACCGGGACTAAAGATCCCCTATATGAATTCGGCCAGCCCGATCACAGTACTCCTCCCTTTTTTTCCCCTTCTTCCGCTCCTTTGTTCTTCCCTCTTCCTCGAGCTCATCCTCCATTTTTGCCAAAATTTGTCAAGATTTGGAGGCACCCCATCCATCCAAGTGTTCACAAAGGTTAGCAACTTTGTCCTTTCATCTCTCATTGCTAGATTAGCGCGCTCTTGCAATGCTCTATAAGTATAGTGATTTGTGGGTTTTAGTTTGGGAGTATTTATATGTGGTAGTAGTTCATTTGATTTATATGCAATTTGAGCTCAAATTAACTTCTTACTTTGCATGTGTAGGTGTGGTTTACTTAGTGCCTTCCCGTCCCCGTCCTAACCACCGTCGATCGCCCGCACCGTCCCGTCGCCGTCACCACACCTTGGTGAGCCTCTTGTTCGTTCTTATCCTTTTTATAAAAAAAATCTTATTTGTATGATTTAGATAGTTAATTGTATAATTTTCTTACATGTATGATTGTTTGTTATACATAGTGCCATGACTTTGATATCCGTCCCCGTCGGCCCTTGTCCGGTTTATGATTCGGATGTGGTATATATATTCTCTTTTATAACTATTTGTTGCATTTCGCGTTTATGACAATTATGCCCATCAAGTTGACATAGATATTTTTATCTAGGAGGTATGTGAACCGGAAATTGCAACCGACATAGATATTCTTGTCAAGAAGTTAAATTTAGTTGAAAAAGAAAACGAGTATTTGAAAGAAAAATTGAAAAGAGTTGAAGAAGAGAAGATGAAACTGGAGTTGTATGTTGCCGATGTCGTCGATGATCACAAGATCAAGATGGATGCAATGCGCTTGAAGATTAGAAAATTTAAAAAATATGCCATTGATAGTGAGGCTTGGTATCACTATGCTGTTGGATCAATTGTTACCTTAGTTGCGATCTTGATCGCATTTGTTGTTGCATTTAAATGCTTTAGCTAGAGAGTTTGTATGTTGCTTTACGAGAACAAATGTGTATGAACTTTATGTATGAACTTGTATTAATTTGGTCTTTTCGGTGTTGTGTAATGAAGATGAGCCGGCAATGGATGTACGATGACCGATGCTTTCCCCAGTTCATTAATGGCGTGCATACTTTTCTGGTTGCGGCTGAGGCAAACAAGCGGGCGGATGGTTTTATGTATTGTCCATGTGCTGGCTGTAAGAATGATCGAAATTACTCTAACTCAAGAACCATTCACGTCCACCTGTTTGAGTCCGGTTTCATGTCCGGCTATAACTGTTGGACCAAGCACGGAGAAAGAGGGGTCCTAATGGAAGCGAATGAAGAAGAAGAGGATGACGACAGCTATCCTGGCCATGGGTTCCATGAATACGATGGTACAACAATGGGGGAAGAAGCTGAGCCGGCAATGCAGGAAGGAGCTGAAGAAGAGGCATCAGATGAGCCCGCTGATGATCTTGGTCGGGCCATTGCCGATGCAAATAGAAACTGTGCAAGTGAAAAGGAGAAGCTGAAGTTGCAGCGCATGTTAGAGGATCACAAGAAATTGTTGTACCCAAATTGCGAAGATGACAAGAAAAAGCTGGGTACCACACTGGAATTGCTGCAATGGAAGGCAGAGAATGGTGTACCTGACAAGGCATTTGAAAAGTTGCTGAAAATAATGAAGAATAAGCTACCAAAGGACAACGAATTGCCCGACAGTACGTACGAAGCAAAGAAGGCCGTCTGCCCTCTAGGATTAGAGGTGCAGAAGATACATGCATGCCCTAATGACTGCATCCTCTACCGCGGTGAGTACGAGGATTTGAATGCATGCCCGGTATGCTGTGCATTGCGCTATAAGATCGGCCACGATGACCCTGGTGATGTTGCGGGCGAGCGCCCCAGGAAGAAGATTCCTGCCAAGGTGATGTGGTATGCTCCTATAATACCACGGTTGAAACGTTTGTTCCAAAACAAAGAGCATGCCAAGTTGATGCGATGGCACAAAGATGACCGTAAGAAAGACGGGAAGTTGAGAGTACCCGCTGACGGATCACAGTGGAGAAAAATCGAGAGAGAGTGGAAGGACTTTGTAGATGACGGAAGGAACGTATGGTTTGGTTTAAGTGCAGATGGCATCAATCCTTTTGGGGAGCAGAGCAGCAATCATAGCACCTGGCCTGTGACTCTATGTATCTATAACCTTCCTCCTTGGTTGTGCATGAAGCGGAAGTTCATTATGATGCCAGTGCTCATCCAAGGCCCCAAGCAACCCGGCAACGACATTGATGTGTACCTAAGGCCATTAGTCGAAGAACTTTTAGAGCTGTGGAATGGAAAAGGTGTACGTGCGTGGGATGAGCACAAACAACAGGAATTTGACCTGCGAGCGTTGCTGTTTGTAACCATCAATGATTGGCCTGCTCTTAGTAACCTTTCAGGACAGACAAACAAGGGATACCACGCATGCACGCACTGTTTAGATGATACCGACAGTATATATTTGGATAAATGTAAGAAGAATGTGTACCTGGGGCATCGTCGATTTCTTCAGAGTATGCATCCCGTAAGAAAGAAAGGCAAGCATTTCAAAGGTGAGGCAGATCACCGGAAGAAGCCTCGCCACCGTACTGGTGATGATATACTTGATATGGTCGATTTAAAAGTAATCTTTGGAAAGGGTCCTGGCGGACAATCTGTTCCGAATGACGCTGACGGACGCGCACCCATGTGGAAGAAGAAATCTATATTTTGGGACCTACCCTATTGGAAAGACCTAGAGGTCCGCTCTGCAATCGATGTGATGCACGTGACGAAGAATCTTTGCGTGAACCTGCTAAGCTTCTTGGGCGTGTATGGGAAGACAAAAGATACACCGGAGGCACGGGAGGACCAGCAACGTATGCACGGAGAAGACGGCATGGATCCAAAGCAGTTTCAGGGTCATGCCAGCTACGCTCTTACCAAAGAAGAGAAGGAAATCTTCTTCGAATGCCTGCTCAGTATGAAGGTCCCGTCTGGCTTCTCGTCGAATATAAAGGGAATAATAAATATGGCAGAGAAAAAGTTCCAGAACCTAAAGTCTCATGACTGCCACGTGATTATGACGCAACTGCTTCCGGTTGCATTGAGGGGACTTCTATCGGAAAACGTTCGATTAGCCATTGTGAAGCTATGTGCATTCCTCAATGCAATCTCTCAGAAGGTAATCGATCCAGAAATCTTACCAAGGTTAGAGAATGATTTGGTGCAATGTCTTGTCAGTTTCGAGTTGGTGTTCCCACCATCCTTCTTCAATATCATGACGCACGTCCTAGTTCACCTAGTCGAGGAGATTGCCATTCTGGGTCCTGTATTTCTACACAATATGTTCCCCTTTGAGAGGTTCATGGGAGTCTTAAAGAAATATGTTCGTAATCGTGCTAGGCCAGAAGGAAGCATCTCCAAGGGCCATGAAACAGAGGAGGTCATTGAGTTTTGTGTTGACTTTATTCCTGACATTAAGCCGATTGGTGTTCCTGAATCGCGGCATGAGGGCAGACTGGGTGGAAAAGGCACGCTAGGAAAGAATTCAGTAATATGCCGGGACGGGCATTCTTTGGCGCAAGCACACTACACAGTTCTACAAAGTTCCGCCTTGGTGGCTCCGTATATCGAGCAACACAAGAATATTCTACGCTCCAAACACCCGGAGCAGTCTGACGACTGGATTACACATGAACAAACTGTGACTTTTGCCGGTTGGTTGCAGACACGTCTCATGCATGACGACACTGTTGCAGATGACCTGTACTTGTTGTCCAAGTTACCATCTTCGACTATATTGACTTTCAAAGGGTACGAGATAAATGGGAATACATTTTACACGATCGCCCAAGATAAAAAGAGCGCCAACCAAAACAGTGGTGTCCGCTTTGATGCAGCAAACACCAATAGGCCAAAGGACACATATTATGGTTACATAGAGGAGATATGGGAACTTGACTATGGACTTGGTTTGAAGGTCCCTTTGTTTCGGTGCAAATGGGTAATCTGAGAGGAGGCGGGGTAAAGGAAGACCCGCAGTATGGAATGACAACAGTGGATCTCAACAATCTTGGGTACGCAGACGAACCATTCATCCTAGCCAATGATGTGGCGCAGGTTTTCTATGTGAAGGACATGTCTACCAAGCCGAGAAAAAGAAAAGATAAGGAAGCGAATACATCATACGATGAGCCAAAGCGCCACATAGTTCTTTCAGGGAAAAGAAACATCGTGGGAGTGGAGGACAAGACAAACATGTCAGAAGATTATGAAAAGTTTCATGAAATTGCTCCCTTCACAGTGAATGTTGACCCGAGCATCAAGTTAAACGATGAAGATTGTCCATGGTTACGGCACAAAGGGACACACGCGAAGAAAAAGTTTTATATCCAAAGATCCCACTCTGGGATGTGACCGGCTTCTCTAGTTAGTTTCCGGACTTATATATCTGGAAAGTCCCACTTCGGACAAACCGGAGGGAATCTTTGTAATAGAACTCCGACTTATGTGTTTTGGCATTTGAAACGCGAAGAAATATTATGTCCAAAGCCACGTCATCAATTTTCAACCCTTTCTGACTTCATTTGCTATTTTTCATGCATTTACTGATTTTTTTGAGCTAAATGACCCTGAAATTGAAAAGCACTACAAATCACAATCAGAAAAGGTTGAAAGTAGGCATGGTGTCATCATTTCACCCACATAGCATGTGCTAAAAAGTTGAGAGGGTTACGGCAAAAACTGGATGCACTTCGTGTACAAAATGGACAATCTCTTTCGAAGTATCACGCTTTCGGACGAAATCTCGTCTGTTACAAAGGCATTTCATTTTTTTTAAATAACCTAAGAATTACCAAATTGAATATAATGATAAAACACACTAATATTAAACAGCAGAAAAAAGAATCACTGAAAAATATTTTTTTAAAATAAAGTTATTCACAAACTAGTGATTCACACAAATTTCAAATAATTCAAATTTGAAAACTACTGGCACTAACAGAAAGTTTATAATTTTTTTGACCTAAAGCAAAAAAGATTCACTCAGAAACTCTAAATAAAGCAAAAAACAACCAAGAAACAAAAGAAAATAAATATAGAAGAAAACAAAAAAAACTGAAAAGTAAAAAAAAAGCCCGCCTACTGGGCCGCCACGGCCTGCATACGACTAGACACCCACTAGTTGGGCCAGGATGCAGGCCCGCAAGGCCCAGTATGGCCCACAGGGCAGGAAAGAACGGTAGGCCTTGTAGGCCTGCTTTAGAGAGGAGCTCGAATGAGCTACCGCGCCGGGGTTTATAAACCAGTGCGAGCGCCCTTCGCTGGGCGAGGTGGGACTAAACATCCACCACACTGCGCCGTGCCAGGAACAGGCCTTTAGTCGCGGTTGGAGCCACCAACCGCGACTAAAGGTGAATTTCATCCAGTCCAAGCGGCGGGAAGCGAGACCAACCGCGACTAAAGGCTCTCATATATATAACTCCACTTACGATCCTCTCCATTCTCTCGACGCCAAACACAGACGACGCCGCCAGGCTGCTGCGCGCCGCCGCCTGCCCCGATCGACGCCGTCGCCGCCCCCGACGCCGGCCGCCCGTCCCTCCTCGTCGACCCCTACTCCGGACGCGCCCTTCCTCGCCGATCCCCAACGGCGCCGCCGGCCCGCGCGCGCGCGCCCGCTCCTCGCTGCGCCGCCTGCCCCGACGCCGTCGCTGCCCCCGATTCGCCTCGCCTCGCCGTCGCCCCGCTGTGAGCTCAGTTCCTCCCTCTCCCCTTCCCCCCTCCCTCGCCCCCTGCCGCGCGCCATGGCCGCCCGTCCGGCCCCGAGCCCCCCCCACACACACACATGCATGAACACACACACACACACACACATTTTCTATTTAGATGTTTTAGTTGTTTTTCACTAGTATATATGTATGTATGAATGCATGTTAGATGGATATAATTAGTGTTTAATTAGTATAGATTTTTTTTATATAATGTTTCTTTTTCTGTTTTTTAATGGATGTATAGAAGTATGCTTAATTAGTGTTTCTTTTTCTGTTTTTTAATTTTTTTATACTTTTAGTTATAGAAATGTTAGATGAATGTTTTTTAGTTTTTTATACTTTTAGTTATAGCTAGATAAATGTTAGATATAAAAACGTTGAGGAATTTTGACATTTGATCCAATGTATAGCAATTAGTATTTGCAAAAGTTGCATATTTTAATGTTGTATTTGCAATAGATTTTCTTAGTCCTTTAAGGGATTAATTATCAGGAATGCCCCCATTATGGATGTGCACAAGTTGATCCAATTTCTTTCTGATCTCATGCATCTACCTTTTGGATCTCTGAATACTAAATTGTTTTATCTTTCTTCTGGATTAGTTAAATAAAAGCTATGGACAATACCGGCAGAGAAGGAGAAGAGGCTGTGTTCGACATCATACGCTCCACGAGCCCAGATGATCATGATGACGGCTCGCAATATCTGAACCCTTCGGGTGAGGGTATGATGTTTGATGAAGACGAACGAATAGATGAAGGTGACGACAACGATGTTGACGAAGAAAATGTTCTTCAAATAACAATGACCGGCGAGGTATATTTAATATATAAGCCATCCGGTGATCATTACATGTCTTAATTGATTTGTATGTATTAACGAATCGATCTTTCTTCTTTTAGGCCTCCGGATCGAGCAAATCTTGTACAAGCGACAGGGTAGTTCGAGGCCCGGCCAAAAAGTTGGACAAAGGCGTAAAGTTCAACATCGATTCCATCAAAACATCAACTGGCGAACCGCTTGAACCTAAGAAAAATGCGACCACGTTCAAGAATCAATGCGGAGTTATTGTCAGGGACCAAATCCCGATCTCCGTTCAAGAATGGAGAAAGCCAGCAAAGGGAGATCGAGTAGGAGTTACTTTTGTCGACGAAAGAGCAAAAGATGTGCTTTGGACTACGCTCATGGAACATTTCACCCTACCAGATAATTTGACAGATGTAGATCTGAAGAAAGTCAGAAACTATGCTCTTAAAAAGATGACGATCGCATTCAACACCTTCAAGAAAAATGCATGGGCTAAGTACGTCAAATCAAAAAAGAAGACTCCAGAATTCACGGGAGCACTGGCGAAGGCAAAAGATCACTGGGACGCTTTCGTGAAGTTCAAGGAATCAGAAGAAGCTAAGGAACTGTCGAGGAAAAACAAGATTAATGCTGCGAAAAAGAAGTGGCACCATCGTCTGGGGCCAGGTGGCTACCAGGTGGCCCTGCCTAAGTGGCATCAATCTGAGCAAGAGATGATTAGTAAACGGGTCAGTCCAGTTACATTGACATGGCCCCCCAGGTGCAGGACATGGTTTTATGCGCATGGGGGAAGTTGGACCCAGAGACAGGGCTGGTTATGGTGAAGGCAAGTCTTAAAGAAGCGACAGACGAAATACTTATTGCAATAGAAGAAGCTCGATCGGGGGTGTTCACGCCCAACAGAGATAACGACGAGCTTACGCGCGCCCTGAAGAATCATGAACACCCGGGAAGAACACGAGGCAAAGGCGTTGTTCCGTGGTATGAGGGGTTTGCGGATTGGAACGACGACTATAGAAGCCGTGCGAGAAAGAAGAAGCATGAGGAGCAGAACAAGAAGGAGGAAGCACTCCGCCTTGAAGGCCTAATATCCTCGCACCTGGAGTTGGAACGATTTGTCAGGCGGCAGCAGGAGCAGATCGACTCACTCAGCCAGGAAAGGGCGTCTCAGCGGCAGCATGAGCAGATCGATCCAGCATTGGATAGCACCGTCCCATCTATGCCGAGAAGCAGCGTGGGTTCCGCCCCGGCCGATATCGATAATGCACTGCTAGCTAGCTACCCTGTGGATGATATCAAAGACAGGACTAACTGTGAGCTACACATGAAAGTGAAGAACTTATCCATGAAGGTGGCGGACGGCTATGCTTTCGCAAATCCCCCTGAAGCAACCTTCCATTGCAATCCCATTCCAGCTGGCTATGCTCGTGTCGGGGTTGATGAAGTGATGTCAGCATATCACGAGCTACAACTTGACATTCTTGGAGGTGACGAGGAGAGAACACTGGGAGAGGCCATACATCGTATCATTCTATGGAAAAAGGATTGCATCGTCTTTCCAAGGCCACCGACTCCTCCTCCTCCAAGTCCGGCACCGCGTCAGCCGACTCCTCCTCCAAGTCCGCCGCCGCGTCAGTCGACTCCTCCTCCTCCAAGTCCGGCACCGCGTCAGCCGACTCCTCCTCCAAGTCCGGCACGGCGTCAGCCAACTCCTCCTCCTCCAAGTCCTCCGCCGCTTCAGTCGACTCCTCCTCCTCCAAGTCCGGCACCGTGTCAGCCGACTCCTCCTCCTCCAAGTCCGGCACGGCGTCAGCCAACTCCTCCTCCTCCAAGTCAGCCGACTCAGCGTGCTCCGCCTAAGCAACAGCGGAAGAGAGAGGCCGTAGCTACGACGGCTAGCGGTACAACAAGCAAGAAATTCAAATATGGTCCAGACCTCAAGCCTCTTCCGAAGTTGTCTTACCACCTGACTCAGGAGGAACTCGACGACGCATGTGATGCCCAATTGAAGGCCCATTTTGCACCGAAACCGCCCGCGCCGCCAAAGGAGAAAGTACCTGAGCATGTATCACAACACTTTATTGATATGGCTCGACCGGCTGACAATCAGAAGGACTCCGACTATGTGCGGTCTATCAAGAAGTCATATTCTGCAGGGCAAAAGGAGTCGAGCTCGAGCTCGAGCCAAGCAGTTGGCAAAAAAAGCGGGAAAACTGTTCCCCAGCTGGGAGAACAAGCAGTGCAATCGATCCCCCCGCTCATTGTACAAACACATGTGAGTACCGCCGATCGGCCGGCAATAACCGACGATCTTAGAAGGCAGGCTAAAGAGGCCGGTGTCACTGTTGAACAACTCCTAGGCCTTGAGGAAATCCTCGGGATTACAGAGGAGGAAGTAAAATACCATTATGTCCGTGGCAAACCTCTGGTCAAGCCTGACGAAGTCAAGCTTCTACCAATGAGAATGTACGAGTTGCATACGTGGTACATGCAAAAAACAGCAAATACCAATGAAGAGTCCCTCATGGTGAAAGTCAGGAAAAGGCATTACTTCCATAAAAAAGACGTGTGGATTCATTATTCAGAGTTGCTTCAGTTATTCAATCAAGACGCACTCGACAAATCTATCGTCAGTTGCTATTGTCTGTAAGTGATTTCTTTCTGTAATTTAAGTCTCTAGCTAGCTAGCTAGATGTGCTCTCGTTCATTAACTGTAATTATCCTCACTATATTCTTTTCTGTGGTATTATGCAGAATGAAGATGTATGAAATGAAAAAAAACTAGACGCTATGGAGTTGGGTTCATTGACCCAAATACGATTAATCAGGCGATATGGGAAGATCAATATTCGAGAGAAGACACAGAGAGATTCCTGCTAGAGTTTTTGCAGCAACTAAACACCCAACCAAAAATACTACTTCCTTACAACTTCGGGTGAGTGTTACTATATCTTGTACTACAAATTCTATTTTTTGCTTACTAGATGTTAATAAGTGTAGTTGATGAGTTATGCACATGCCCGCTTATTTATAAAAAACGTGTGCGCATGCAGTTTCCACTGGATCTTGTTAATCATTGAAGTTGACAAGGGAAAAGTTGAAGTACTGGACTCACTATATAAGGATCCATCCGAATACGCAACCGTGAAGGGGATGTTCGACAGGTAATTTCAATCATTATCGCACTATGTCTGCCTCTTTACTTCATTTCCTGATATCAACTAGTTAATAACTCCTTTATTCATTTTCTTTGCCGACGGGCAGGGCTTGGAAAAAGTTCATCGAAGAGGTCCCCGGCCAATGGAAACAACAGCTGAAATGGGTGCGACCCAAGGTAATTAAGTAGTACTAGCTAGCTACGTCCGTGTATCTCTTTAATTCTAGTTTCAATACCATTATCATGCTTGATTAATTATTACCTGATTGAATTTTATTCTCGTAAAGTGCATGAGGCAGGAGAAGGGGAATAGTTTATGCGCATACTACGTTTGCGAGAATATTCGCATGATCACGTCTGAAAGGAGCATAGATGAAAAAACTCTTTGGGTACGTTTGCCAGAACACTATCCATAATTTTTTTATCATGATCTAGCTAATATATATACACACAACTAATATATTCATCTTGATCTCCTGATTATAGATGATAGAGATGCGGGGCCAGCTCCTACCAACGGCTCGCGTACGAGCAATTCAAGAGGAAATAACTGGATTTCTGGTCGACCAGGTCATAGATCCCAAAGGAGAATACCATTACAAGATCAAGCAGTAATGCCCTGCATATGTAATGATCCGCAAATTGTAGGAGAAATTGTATATACCAAATTGTATATATATATGTATGTGAATGGTCGTCGTACGAGAAATTCGATTTATATATATATGCACAACGTGTACAGTATGTAGTAGCGTAATATATGTTTGAAATGAAAAATAATTAAATGGAAAACACAAAATTAAAAGGAAAAATAAACCAAAATTAAAAGAATTAAATACTTTTAGTCCCGGTTGGTGTTACCAACCGGGACTAAAGGTCCCCCAGCGAACGGCCCCGGCAGGCGCCACGTGGTGGGCCTTTAGTGCCGGGCCGTGACGAACCAGGACTAAAGGGGGAACCGGCACTAAAGGGCCTTACAAACCGGGATTAAAGGCCCGTTTTCTACTAGTGATCACACAAGGTATCCATTGTAAGACATATTGCAATCAATCAATCCAAAGATGTGTTATTCAATGTTTTCTTCTTGCAATCTGATCTCCATGTGTGAGTAGTTCGGTAAGGTATGGGGTGAGGCATGAGCCTTGCAACCATAGGTATTTGTTGAAGGGGTCAATGGAAGTCTTTGACACAACATCTCGTATGTGTGAAATAAAATTATTTCGTGAAGTGTCTCTTATCTTGTTCGCGATCTTCATCCGTGCAGGTACCCAGGATCATGGAGATTGAGCACTGGTGAGGCTAGGAGCAAGGGGACCGTGAAGTGTTATACCGAACACCGGTGACGCTAAGGTTTAGTATGGTAACATGGATCGTATCCTTGGGAATTCATGAGGTGTAGTCATTAAAAACCCAATGCTTTTGTTTGATATTATCATCTTAATTATCAGGGCGACCCCACGATATGGATATGGCCTTCGGTAGGACAACTGATTCTTGATGCAGGACTCGAGCCGGTCAAGATGTTATTTGGACACACACCGCACTCCGATATGAAGCAAGCACCTCTTGATGGGTGACTTCCGGAACACAAACAAATATCATTTTTTATCCTAACACCAATACATGGTTGTAAGCATTAAGACCTCATACCCGTACCTTCTTTTTATTATAAGTGTTTGAATCACAATTTCCTAATTGATCCGGTCAAAAGCTGGATTTGACACTGTGGCAAAAGCTTGCTAGAGAGATATCAATATACACCTCCATACCCTAGTTGTCGTCATCATCTCCCACAAGCCGTCGTCATCCAATCTCCATCTCCATTGTTGATCCATCTCCACCACCATAGAAGAAGGCTAGATCAGGAGGAAGAGGAGGAGGCTACACCTTCATGTGCACTACCTCCACCATGTCGACGCCATCATCATCACCACCATCGTCAGCGCCGCCATCTCCATCACCACCACACCCTCTCCCTTCACCAATCGATGCCGACTTGTTACTTGACCCGCTCCTCTATATGTACTGCTACTTCCGTAAAAGTTGTTGGGTTTTCCTAAAGAGAAAGGGTTGGTGTAGCACAGACAACATGTGTGGAGGAGCTTGGTGACTGGGCAGTGGTAGCAGCTGAGGAGACCTTGGTGTGGAGGGTTCGGCGAAGCGGCCGTGCGGTTTCAAAGGAAAAGGAAGACAAAGCGGGGCTGAAAGTTTGCCAAAGTTCAGTTTCTCGTGTACTCGGCAAAGGGTGCCCCACCTTCAAGACGGCGGCGTCAGGCGCTGAAGGGAGGTACATGTGGCACGTTGTTTACCTAGGGCTACTTCATTGGCTCTCAGCGAACCCTACATAGGCCGAGTTTTAAAAGATGATCTCGGCAGCAATTGTTCTCTATGGAGTCCAACTCTTGGCCAAGTTTTCTATGAGTACTTGGCAAAGTGAAGGTTTACCGAGAGCCCGTAAAATAGAACACGTCAAAGGACAGTGCACTCGGCAAACACAAAACATGTCAAAAGTGACGAATATTCTACGAACTTTAATGAGAATGGTTTTTTCAACTAGTGAGAGGTAAGAGACGTTGTGCTGTTGCAGTAGTAAGCCTGGTGGCGCAAAGAGCTTTGTTGTCGGTCTGTGTGCAGAATGCAAATGATTGTGACGAACTTGATCGAGAAGTTGAGGATTCAGGAATCAGGATAGACAAAACTGTGGCATCGATCACTAGAGATTTCAAGTTCATGGGACGTGCACAACAAACTCACACACACGGCGACGGGATCAAAATCTTGCTCATTTATTTTCGATCGATTCCCACTCAGGGGCCTGCAGGAGCTAATTATAACTAATTAATCTCCCTCGCAGAAAAACTAAAGTAATTTATCCTCTCACGTGTTCAAAAAAAGAAGAAGAAACTAATTTGTCTCAGGCTAAGGACATGCAAAACGAAATCCAAACTCCTAGCTGCGATCCGCGGGCTTGGTGGTGAGTCCGAAGCCGAAGGGGAAGAGCGGGTCGTAGAGCTTGTCGCCGTAGTTCATGGGCAGCTGGTCCACGGACCTGACCCACGTGCGCGGCAGCTTCCCGGTGAAGCCGTGGTCCCCGAAGAGCACGTCGGCGACGCCGTGGCCCTCGGTGCCCGGCAGCCAGGCGGCGACGAGCGCGTCCATGGTGTCGAGGTACGGCTCGACGACGAGCGGGCGGCCGGACACGAGGACCACGACGCACTTGACGAGCTCGCACACCTTCCTGATGACCTCCGGCCCCGGGCCCGGGATGGTGAGGTTCTTGTTGTCGCCGGCCGCCTCGGCGTAGGGCTGCTCGCCCACCGCCACCACGGCGTAGTCGTACTCGTCCATGTTCTTGGAGACGGAGCCCTTGTCCGGGTGCTCCGAGTAGTCGATGATCGTCTTCTTGTCCACCGCCGCCTTGATGGCCTCAAGGATGGTCGTGCCTGCACGCACATCATCACATCGTACGTAAGCGTCAGAAACACAAGAGGAGCTAGCTAGCGGTTGATGCATGAGAGAAGAGAAGAGATGTGTGACCTTGGCCGGTGAAGTTGTTGCCGGACTGGCCCTGCCAGGACTTGGTCCAGCCGCCGCACTGGAGGCCGAGGTCGTGGGCGTGGGTGCCGACGACGAGGACCTTCTTGGCAGTCTTGGAGAGCGGCAGGACCGGCTTGCCGTCTTTCCTGCCTTTGCCGTTCTTGAGCAGCACGAGGGACTTCCTGACGGCCTCCCTGGCGAGCTCCCGGTGCGGCTTGCTGCCGAGCTCGCCGGTGAGGCTCGCGTCGGGGAAGGGGTTCTCGAAGAGGCCCATGGCGAACTTGACCCTGAGGATGCGGGTGACGGCGTCGTTGATCCGGGTCATGTTGATGGCGCCGCGCTTGGCCTGCGCCGTGAGGTCGGCGACGAACTCGGGGTAGTCGTACGGGACCATGACCATGTCGACGCCGGCGTGGATGATCTCCTGGATGGAGTGGTAGTAGTGCTGGTGCCCCGGGTTGGTCATCTTGTCCACCGCCTCCCAGTCCGTGATCACAAAGCCCTGCACGTATAAGTACGTACGTACGTGTCAAGTGATGGACGTACGAAATGACAATGACAATGACAATGTATGGTATGCGCAAAGTCTCTTTTTTTTTTTGCGGGGATGTACCGGTGGTTCTCTCACCAATAGCATGCTGTCAGCTCAAAAGGTGTACATTTGTATTCATCTCTTTTCCCTATTTAAATTACCGTATTTCATTACACCGGGCCCACCATGCACATGCAAAGGACGCATGCATGGTGATGCTTCTCTTTTTTTACTACATGGTACACACTATGACATGCATGTCTCTCATATTATCTCTCCTCTCCCCATCTCTAAATCCATCACTTTTATTTCCCTTCTCACTATTTAGATTGTTCATATCTTCAAAACAAAAAATCCGTTTTCGAAACTTTGTACATATTTGAACTCCAAGAGCCAAGACCTTTCGAACAAGATCAATCTTGAATACATTCAAACATGTTTAAATTTCAACGTTTGAAATGAGTGAAATCGGTTTCCTGAAAATAGTGAAATATGATCTTTGAATTGGGTGAAACCATTTCTTTAATTGAGTGAAATTTGTTTTTCATACACATGTCACATTTCTGGGTGTGAAATACGTGAAATTTCTTATTTCAGAATTTTGAAACTAGTCATGTAAAACATGTGAAACTAATTATTTCAAACCTTTTTTTAACTAGTGAAATATGTTTTACGAATAGAGTGAAATTGTTTTTTGAATTGAGTTAAATCTGTTTTTTGAAATATTTGAAATAAGTTTTTTTTGCTTTGAGTGAAATCAATTTCTAAATGAGTGAAATCAATTTTTCGCACGGACTCAAATCCATTTCGAACTGAAATATGAAAATGAGTGAATTTTGTTTTCTCAACTTAGTGAAATTATTTTTCTAAAATGAGTGACATCGGGTTTTTTAGTGAATCATTTTTTTAACATAGTGAAATGAGTTTTCTGAAATGAGTGAAATCAATTTTACGAAATTAGTGTAGCCAATTCTTTGAAAAAATGAAATATTTATTTTCAAATATGTGAAATCGATGTTTAAATTGAGTCAAATTTGAATTTTTGACAAGACCGGAATCTCTTTTCTGAAATGAGTGAAATTGTTTTTGTAAATGAGTGAAATATGTGATTCGGAATAAGTGCGATCAGTGTTTCAAAATGAGTGAATTTACTTTTTTGAAATGAGTAAAATCACCTTTTGGAAATGAGCGAAATCAGTTCTTTAAAATGACTTAAATATGTGTTTTGATACGAGTGAAATCAGTTTTTTGAACAAAGTGAAACGAGTTTTTTGAAATGAGTTAAATCCATTTTTGAAAAATATATCGAATATTGGCCTTATTTTAAAGATCTCGTCTTCAGGAATTCAAATATATAAAAATATTTAAAAATAAAACATTTGTTTGAAAGATATCAATCATTTAATAGGTAGCAAGAAAGTAAAATGTTAGTACTATAGGTCGACTGGTCTTGGAGTACACATGCATGACTAGATGAAAAGGTTGTGGGCCCATGTTCACGTATTGGTCAGATGGTGTCAGGCTAGTATAGAGATGTATTTCAACCCACAAAGGATTTCTTAGTTTATTAGTTAAAGGACAGTATGCATCGTGATGATGTTGACGTGGACGGCGGATGCTTCACCGGTACATCCCGGCTCCGGTAAATTTACTTATTCGGTATGGTATGGGATGGGATGGGATGGCAAATTAATTCGATGATTATAGAGTAGTACGTAGTAGGTACGTGCGTACCCTGAAGTGCATCCTGTCCTTGAGCAGCTGGGTGATGAGAAACTTGTTCTGGTGCATCTTGGCGCCGTTAAAGCTGGAGTAGGAGATCATGATGGAGGCGATGCCCTTGATGACGGCGTCGTAGTAGGGCGGCATGTGGATCCGCATGAGGTCGTGGAAGCTGAGCACCGTGTTGTTCTCGTTGATCCCCCGCTGCGTGCCGCCGTCGCCGACGAAGTGCTTGGCGCAGCCGGCCACGTTCTTGGGCCCGCCCACGAAGGGGACGCCCCTGGGGTGCGTCGTGGAGACGTCGCCCTGCAGGCCGGGGATCACCGACGCCGTCATCAGCTGCACCAGCTTCGTGTCCTCGCTGAAGCTCTCGTAGCACCGGCCCCACCGAGGATCACGGCAAACCTGCATCCATGCATGCCCGTCCCCAGCCGGATGTGTTAGGGCATCTCTTCTCCGACGCTGACATATATGTAGATTGATATATATTAAGATGTTATTAGTACGCACCGCGACGCATGGCGCGAAGGTGTAGGGGATGCCGGTGGCCCTGGCCTCGAGCGCCGTGGCGCGGCCGATTTGCTTGACCAGGTTGGGGTCCCTGGTGGCGCCGAGGCCGACGTTGTGGGGGAAGATGGTGGCGTTGTAGGCGTTGTTGTTGCCATGCACGGCGTCGGTGCCGTAGATGATGGGGATGCCGAGGCGGGTGCTGAGCGCCGCCTTCTGCATCTTGGTGATCATCTCCTGCCACGTCGCCGCCGACGCCTTCTCCGCCGGGGCGCTGCCGCCACCGCTCAGCACGCTCCCTGCATGCATGCATGCACACATCGATCGTTAACACATGCAATGCAGAGATGACACGCATGCACACGCTGGCTTTGAGAATCGAATCGATCGATCCACCGATTCGCCTCGATCGCCGGTGAAGGAAGGAACATAACATAGGAAATTAAGGGAAGGGAGCACGTACCGACGAAGTACTTCTCGATGACGGAGGTGGAGGCGTTGGCGCGCTCGATCTGCGTCATCTGGCCGATCTTCTCCTCGAGGGTCATCCGGCCGAGGAGATCCTCCACGCGCGCCTGGATCGGCTGCTTCGGGTCCTTGTACCTGACATACGTCGCCCCGGCCACCGACGTGCCGGCCGCAGCAACCACGAGGAGGAGGAGGAGGCGGACCGCCGCGGCCGCCGAGCAGCCCTTCTGCATTGCCATTTCTTCCAAGTCGAGCAGAGAATGAAGAGTGGGTGTGATGAGAGTGTGGATGTATCCGGTCGACAACACGCGGTTTAAATAGTGAGGAGAGGCAGCCCCGGGGCTCAACGAAGCTCCTACAATCTAGCTAGCCACTGCCGAGAGGATGACGGAGCCGGTGCAGATCCTGGAGAACCGGTCCTATGCATGACGTGTACAACGGTGAACACTTGAACAGAGAGGAGTGAGCAATTTGCGGCAGCGGAGGTCGATGGACTGATTCCAGTGTCAACCTCTTGCTCGGTCTTGCGGCGACAAGTACGCATCGTAATTAAACGGACCTTGGCCGTTCCCCTCTTCGTCTACAGTAGAGAGGGGGCGATTTGTGAGCCTCCCCAGTCGATCCACCTCGCCCGCCGGGGATCCAGGGGTTTCTCCTCCTCCGTCGGCTGCTCCGGCAGCGGGAGGTTGGGGAAGCCCCGGATCTCGGCGTGTACATAGTGTAGGGTCTGTTTGGGGTCCGGCCGGCGGCGTTGTGGAGGCGGCGGCGCAGTCGGTTTGGAGTTTGGTGGCGGCGCTCTTCCCCTTCGGCGGTGGTGCTCTACGGAGCTCTGCGGCGGAGCGCTCGTCTTCCCCGTGCTCATGGTTCGTCGGAACCACCGTGCGCGTCAAGCCCTCGCCGGATCTGCATAGGCGGCGGATCCGGGTGCTGATGTTGAAGATGGAGATGGTGTGGCGAAGCTTCGCGACGACGACGGCGTTTCAGGGTGCAGGATCCTCGGATCCATTGTCCGGCGACTTCCCGGCTGCGGAGGGGCTGGCTCCGATCCAAGGCGTGAAGAGGAGCAGCGGCAGCGGCGCGCCACCGGCTCGTCTTGTTCGTCGCCGTGGTCGGGATCCAGAGGGACCCATGTGTAATTTTCACTCTTTCCTGGATCTTTCTGTAAGAACGAAGCTTTAATATCATCTTCCTTTTCTCGCAAAAAAAAAAGTACGCATCGTAATTAGTTCTACAAAAATACAGGCGGTTTTCCATTGTTTTGCGTTTTTCTCTTCGTTTTGATTATATTTTTCTTTTTCTTTTTTACATCATTTATTTTCATTATTCATTTTGGTATTTTTTATCCTATTTTTCTTTTCACAGTAGGAAAGCCACATTTTCCTTCTTCTTCTGTGTATGTAGACATTCAAAAAATAAAACCACTATGATTGTCTATCCGATAAATTCTGCATTTTTATTAAACTCCTTCAATATATTAACATGCTAAAATATTCATGCATTTTTTCAAAAGTACTAATTTATTTTTAGAAAATATTGACACGCTTTATTTATTTTTGTAACTACCTTAAATGTACAAAAATTTAGTTTTTCCATGCGATGAGCATTTTTTAAAGTGTTAATGTAAATTTTTAAAAATGAACATATATTTTCAAAATATCTATGTTCATGTAATTGTTTAATTTAAATAAATGTTCACTCACATTTTAGAGATATTCACGTGCGGCTGCGTCTACACGGGAAGAACGCGCATCCAACGCTATGATGGGCGGCCCATTAGGGATTTGACTCACTACCGCCTGTTTTCTATCTGTTCTAAAAAAATACAGACGGTTTTCCATTGTTTTGCGTTTTTTTCTTCGTTTTGATTATATTTTCCCTTGTCATTTTTACTTCATTTATTTTCATTCTTCATTTTGGTATTTTTTATCCTATTTTTCTTTTCACAGTAGTAAAACCACAATTTTCTTCTTCTTGTGTGTATGTAGACATTCAAAAAATAAAACTACTACGATTGTTTATCCGATAAATTCTGCATTTTTATTAATCTCCTTCAATATCTTGACAGGCTAAAATGTTCACGCATTTGTTCAAAAATACTAATTTATTTTTAGAAAATATTCACACACTTTAATTTTTTTGTAACTACATTAAAGTGTATAAAATTTTAGTTTTTCTATGCAATGAGCATTTTTTGAAGTGTTAATGTAAATTTTTAAAAATGAACACATATTTCAAAATATCTATGTTCATGTCATTTTTAAAGAAATGTTCACTCACTTTTTAGAGATATTCATGTAACTAAAAAGGTTGTTCACAATTTTACCTTTTTCATGTTTTTATCTGAAACCATAAAACTCAACCAAAATTATAGCAAATAGAGAAAACTAAAAAAATTGCTATGACGTTGGGTATTTGATCAAACAACACCACACCCCGAACTATGTCGTCTGCCCATAACGCGGGGGGTTGGTGCACGCACGTTTCCTCGTATATTTGGTGCTAATAGTGTCAAATAGAAGGTATCCATGCCCACGTCATAGCACTCCACTTTCGAGTGTGAGACGTCACCATAGTGTGCGACGGTGTTTCGTCCTTGGGGTACCTCACCTTACCGCAAAACGCCTTACTATGCCCGCCTGGTACCCCTAGGTCATTTATGCCATGGGCCAATCAGCCTGGCCCATGGCCCCAAGACATGGCGGGCCCGTAAGGCTTTACAAGACATGACAAGGCAACATGCGTACGGAGGTACATGTAAGCCTAGACCTCGGTACTCATATACACTAGTAGAAAACAGGGCTTTGATCCTGGCCAGATCAGAGCATTATTCCCGGTCGTGTTACGAACCGGGACTAATGGGAGCATCAGTCCCGGTTCGAGAGGCTAGGACGCCGGTCGGGCCTCAGCAGGCATCAGTCCCGGTTCGGCTGGGACCTTTAGTCTCGGTTCGAGCCACCAACCGGGACTAAAGGGGTTGCTGCCTTTTAGTCCCGGTTGGCGTCTGGAACCGGGACTAAAGGTTAGGCTATTGGTCCCGGTTTTAGGCACAAACCGAGACTAAAGTGGTTGCCTATATATATGCACGCCCCCCCCCCCCCCCATCTCTGTTTTTTGGCCGTGGAAGGGTGGTGGTGGGCTACTCTGTTTTTTGCCTATATATGCACATGAGGTGTTCGATGAAATGTCGGAGCCACAATTAAGCTTCCTCCTCTGTTCTTCCTCCAAGCTCCATTTTTCCCAAGATTTGTCTAGGTTCGGCGGTGCACCAACTATCCAAGTGTTCTAAAAAGGTTAGCAACTTCATCCTTTCATCTCTCACCGCTAGTTTAGCTCATTTCAAATGCTCTACAAGTAGTGTGGTTTGTGGGTTTTAGTGGAGGAGTGTATGTGTGAGTTAATTTGATTTAGATGCACAATTTGAGCTCAAATTAACTTCTTAGTTTGCACATGTGTAGGGTTCCGTCCCCGTCCCCGTCCTCACCGCCGTCGATCGCCCGCGCCAATCTCGTCGCCGGCACCACCGTGGTGAGCCTCTTGTTCTTATCTTTTTTTAAAGAAAAAATTCTTACTTGTATGATTTATATAGCTACTTATATAATGTTCTTACTTGTATTATTGTTTGTTATTATATAGTGGCATGGTTTTGGTATCCGCCCGCGTCGGCTCTCGTCCGGTCTATGATTCGGATGTGGTATATTATCTTTTATAACTATTTGTTTCATTTAGTGTTTATGACAATTATGCCGACCAAGTTGACATAGATGTCTTTATCTAGGAGGTATGTGAATCGGAAATTCCAACCGACCCTCTTGTCGAGAGGTTAAATTTAGTTGAAAAAGAAAACAATTATCTGAAAGAAAAAATGAAAAGGATTGAAGAAGGGAAGATGAAATTGGAGTTGCATGTTGCCGATGTACTCGATCTACACAAGATCCAGATGGATGCAATGCGCTTGAAGATTAGAAAGATTAGAAAATATGCCATTGATAAAGAGGCTTGGTATCATTATGCTGTTGGATCAATTGTTACCTTAGTTGTGATTTTGATCGCATTTATGGTTGCATTTAAATGTTTTTCATAGTTGTATGTTAGTTTCAATGTATGTTTTAATTAGATGATCTAGAGAGCTGTATGTTGTTCTATGAGAACTATGTATGAACTTTATGTATTTATTTTTTCAATAATAACATTTGATCACTACTGTACTTTGGTTTTAATTTGATGATGAACTTATATTAATTTAGTCATTTCTCTATTCATGATGTTCTGTAAAGGCTTTTGATATACTTAATTACATAATGCACGCAGATGAACCCGCAATGGATGTACGGTGACCGATGCACCTCCGACTACATTACGGGCCTGCGTAATTTTCTCGAAGTGGCTACGGCAAACAAGCAGAATGGTTTTATGTATTGTCCATGTACTGTCTGTGGGAATACGAAGGATTACTCTTCCTCGAAAACCCTTCACTCCCACCTGCTTGAGAAGGGTTTCATGCCACACTATAATGTTTGGACCAAGCACGGAGAAAGAGGGGTTATGATGGAAGACAACGAAGAAGAAGAGGATGATGACAACTATCGTATGTACCCTGAATACAGTGATGCAAGATCAAGAGGCACCAGATGTGCCCGCTGATGATCTTCGCCGGGTCATTGTTGATGCACAGAGAGAATAAGAAAGTGAAAGGGAGAAGTTGAAGTTCGATCGCATGTTAGAGGATCACAAAAAACAGTTGTACCCAAATTGCGAAGATGGCAACACAAAGCTCGGTATCACACTAGAATTGCTGCAATGGAAGGCAGAGAATGGTTTATCTGACAAGGGATTTGAAAAGCTACTGAAAATAATGAAGAAGAAGCTTCGAAAGGATAACAAATTGCCTGACAGTACGTATAAAGCAAAGAAGGTTCTCTGCCCTCTAGGATTAGAGGTGCAGAAGATACATGCATGCCCTAATGACTGCATCCTCTACCGTGGTGAGGAGTACGAGAATTTGAATGCATGCCCGGTATGCGGTGCATTGCGGTATAATATCAGACGAGATGACCCTGGTGATGTTGAGGGCGAGCGCCCAAGGAAGAGGGTTCCTGCCAAGGTGATGTGTTATGCTCCTATAATACCACGGTTGAAACGTCTATTCAGAAATAAAGAGCATGCCAAGTTGTTGCGATGGCACAAAGAAGACCGTAAGAAAGAAGGGAAGTTAAGAGTACCCGCTGACGGGTCACAGTGGAGAAAAATCGAGAGAAAGTGGCCGGACTTTGCAGGTGACGCAAGGAACTTATGGTTTGGTTTAAGTGCAGATGGCATTAATCCTTTTGGGGAGTAGAGAAGCAATCATAGCACCTGGCCTGTGACTCTATGTATCTATAACCTTCCTCCTTGGTTGTGCATGAAGCGGAAGTTCATTATGATGCCAGTGCTCATCCAAGGCCCTTAGCAACCCGGCAACGACATTGATGTGTACCTAAGGCCATTAGTTGATGAACTTTTACAGCTGTGGAATAAAAAAGGTGTACGTGTGTGGGATGAGCACAAACAGGAGGAATTTGACCTACGAGCGTTGCTGTTTGTAACCATCAATGATTGGCCTGCTCTTAGTAACCTTTCAAGACAGACAAACAAGGGATACCACGCATGCACTCACTATTTAGATGAGACTGAAAGTATATATTTGGATAAATGCAAGAAGAATGTGTACCTGGAACATCGTCGATTTCTTCCGACCAATCATGCCTTAAAAAGGAAAGGCGAGCATTTCAAAGGTGAGGCAGATCACCAAAAGAAGCCTGTCCTCCGTACTGGTGATGATATACTTGATATGGTCAAGGATTTACTAGTAATCTTTGGAAAGGGTCTTGGCGGACAATATGTTCCGAATGACGATGACGGACACACCCCCATGTGGAAGAAGAAATCTATATTTTGGGAGCTAGAATATTGGAAAGTCCTAGAGGTCCGCTCTGCAATCGACGTGATGCACGTGACGAAGAACCTTTGCGTGAACCTGCTAGGCTTCTTGGGCGTTTATGGGAAGACAAAAGATACACCGGAGGCACGGGAGGACCAGCAACGTATGCACGAAAAAGACGGCATGCATCCAAAGCAGTATCAAGGTCCTGCCAGCTATGCTCTTACCAAAGAAGAGAAGTAAATCTTTTTTGAATGCATACTAAGTATCAAGGTCCTGTATGGCTTCTCGTCGAATATAAAGGGAATAATAAATATGGCAGAGAAAAAAATTCTAGAACCTAAAGTCTCATGACTGCCACGTGATTATGACGCAACTGCTTCTGGTTGCATTGAGGGGGCTTCTACCAGAAAATGTTCGATTAGCCATTGTGAAGCTATGTGCATTCCTCAATGCAATTTCTCAGAAGGTAATCGATCCAGAAAACCTACCAAGGTTACAGAATGATTTGGTCTAATGTCTTGCCAGTTTCGAGTTGGTGTTTCCACCATCCTTCTTCAATATTATGACGCACGTCCTAGTCCACCTAGTCGACGAGATTGCCATTCCGGGTCCTGTATTTCTACATAATATGTTCCCCTTTGAGAGGTTCATGGGAGTCTTAAAGAAATATGTTCGTAACCATGCTAGGCCAGAAGGAAGCATCTCCAAGGTCCATGAAACAGAGGAGGTTATTGAGTTTTGTGTTGACTTTATTCCTGACCTTAAGTCGATTGGTGTTCCTGAATCGCAGCATGAGGGGAGACTGGGTGGAAAAGGCACGCTAGGACCGAACTCAATAATATGTAGGGACGGGCATTCTTGGGCGCAAGCACACTACACAGTTATACAAAATTCTACCTTGGTGGCCCCGTATATCAATGAACACCAGAATATTCTACGCTACAAACACCCGGAGCATTCTGACGATTGGATTACACATGAACACATGGGGACTTTCGGCGGTTGTTTGCAAACACATCTCATGGGTAACACCACTGTTGGAGATGAGCTGTACTTCTTGGCTAGGACACCATATTTGACTGTATTGACTTTCCAAGGGTACGAGATAAATGGGAATACATTTTACACTATCGCCCAAGATAAAAAGAGCACCAACAAAACAGTGGTGTTTGCTTTGATGCAGCAAACACCAATAGGGCAAATGACACATATTATGGTTACATAGAGGAGATATGGTAACTTGACTATGGACGTGATTTTAAGGTCCCTTTGTTCTGGTGCAAATGGATCAATCTGACAGTACGGAATGACAACAGTGGATCTCAACAATCTTGGGTACATAGACGAACCATTCGTCCTAGCCAATGATGTGGCACAGGTTTTCTATGTGAAGGACATGTCTACCAAACCGAAAAAAAGAAAAGATAAGGAGGCGAATGCATCATACGATGAGCCAAAGCGCCACATAGTTCTTTCAGGGAAAAGAAACATTGTGGGAGTGGAGGACAAGACAGACATGTCAGAAGATTATGAAAAGTTTCATGAAATTCCTCCCTTCAGAGTGAAGACTGACCCAAGCATCCTGTTAAATGATGAAGATTATCCATGGTTACGCCGCAATAAGCAATGGACACACGTGAAGAAATAGTTTTATACCCCAAAATACCCCACTCTGCGATGTGACCGGCTTCACCGCCATCCATTTCTCTCTAGTGTGGGTTTCCGGACTTATAGCTGGAAAGTGCCACTTCGGACAAACCGGAGGGAATCTTTGTAAGAGCTAGCTAGGGCATTTTGGCATTTGAAACATGATTTTAGAAATAATTATTTATTAAGTTATGAAAATTCAATTATTCCTATCCTTTTAGTATTTTAATTATAAAGAGGAGTTAATCAGTGCAAATATTTAGACCATTTTAGCAGGTGTACCAAGTTTAAGCTCATTTGGACATGTTTAGCAATGTTAAGTTGCTCAAATTAGAAAATGGACAAAGATGGTTTCGAGGGAATTTGATGATGTTATCTTGTTCTCCAAGCCATGAGACTTGGCAAGATCATCAAATATGGCATTTGTGACATGCTACAATTTTAGTTATGATCAACTAAAACAAAACTATAATATTCTTCAATAGCAAAAAGAATCAACTAAAAAGCTTTTATAAAACTCTAGTTATGATCAAAAAAATATTAACTTAAAACTATATAAAATTTATGCAACTAAAATTTTCAATTGTAGCTGTCCAAATCAAGCAAACAATAACAGGAAACTATATAAAAGTGTGCAGAAGTTATTCATATTCAAACTCTTTTCAAAATCCAAAATGAAAACAGAAAAAAAATGTGCAACTTATCAAAAAAAAGGAAAGAAATAAAAAAATGCCCGCCTACTAGGCAGTGCTGCACGACCTGCATATGACTAGAGCATCTGCTACGATGCAGGCCCGTAGAGCATCTGCTAGTGGGCCCAACAGGGCAGAGTAATAGCGACATAGTAGGCAGGTGTTCGGTTTGAGAGAGGCTCGTGCTGTCTCTCTCACAGTGCGGCTTATAAGCTGGTCGTCGTGCTCCTCAACTAGCGAGGTGGGACTAAACTCCCACCCGCGTCAGCTCCGCGCGCGCACCCAACCCTTTAGTCCCGGTTGGAGCCACCAACCGGGACTAAATACCCTTTAGTCCCGGTTGGTGGCTCCAACCGGGACTAAAGGTTGGCCTTTAGTCCCGGTTGGAGCCACCAACCGGGACTAAAGGTTGGCCTTTAGTCCCGGTTGGAGCCACCAACCGGGACTAAAGGGTATTTAGTCCCGGTTGGTGGCTCCAACCGGGACTAAAGGTCCCTAGCATATATGACCGCTGCCTTCTCCCTACCCAATAAACCACCATTTTCGCGAAGAAACAAAGGAGCAGAGCCGCCGCCACCCTCTCCATCGCGACGCCGTCAGGCTGCCCATTTTCGCCGGCGACCCGCAGCGCCCGCGCCCTCCGCACCCTTGACGTCCGCGCGCGTCTCCGGTGTTCCCGCGCCCTCCGCGCCCGACCTCGATGTCCGCGCGTGTCTCCGGTGACCCCGCGCCGTCCGCGCCCGGCCTCGACGTCCGCACGCATCTCCGGCGACCCCGAAGCGCCGCCCGCGCCCTCGACGTCCGGCGACCAACGCGCGCCACTGTCCGGCGACCCCGCAACGCCGTCTCCTGTAGTTAGCATCCCCCCTTGTGTATAAGCAACCTATATGATCACATCCATGTGCTTGCCTTGGAAAATCCAGCGATTCCTCTGCGCATTCCTTGTTTTCTAGTAGATGTACATGAATCTGGTGTGATACTTGCTGTTAGATACCTTGTTTTCTAGTAGATGTACATTAATCTGGTGTGAAGCATTGTTATTTTAAATCCTATGAATCAGATGCTCATTTTCGTTTTTGTGATAGTATGTATAAACACTAGATCAAAGCATGTAAGCTGTAGCTTTTGAGCACAGATTGCTGAATGAAAATGAAGCAACATGTTCACTAGTTGTTTACTTAGGGTTAAGTGTTTTATAGCATTATTCATGATCAAAGTCATTTCATTTGTGATATTTTTGTTCCGAGCGTATATAATGAATTTGTGATATTTTCATGTGTAATATAAATTTTTGTTCATTGAGATGAGATGAGATGGATGAGATGAGATACATATACTCAATGTGATAGCTAGATGTTTTGTGAAGATGAGGTGTCCATTCGTTGTATAAACATAACCCCGATAACTTCGGTATAACTTCGGTGCAACGCCGTCCCCGCTTTGTGAGCCGCCGTCGTTCAAGTTCCCTCGGGCTTATATATTTTTGTGAACATAGAAATTTTTGTAACATGTATGTGTTTGATCACCACGGGCTTATATAGTTGATTGCACTTTGGAGTGCATATTTAGTCGAGTCCAACATCAATATTAGTGAATGATTTCAGATTGTTGGGCACCGCGGAGAGTTGTGAGAGGAGATTTCCATTTGATTTTGAGGCATATGAAAACATGATTTGCACGTCGGACAGGCATTACAGAGGTGCGCGGTCCGCAAAGTATAAGTTCGAGATGAGGGGGGGGGGTCGTTAAAACATAACCCCGATAACTTCGGTATAACTTCGACATGAGGGGGGAGGAGTCCTCGACGATCGCCGAAGGAGGCCCCAATCTTTCTCTCAAGTTGTCATCATAATGTTACTGTTTTGCATTCCCAGATTTCATTAAGTCTAAAAAACAACTTATCTCTCATGGTTGTATATTGCCATGTTGTAATATTTGCAGAAACTATGGATCCACACGACAGAGACATAGAACAAGAAGAGATTTTGGGGGATATGATCCACGATGGAGGTGATGATATCACATTGTCGTTTCTCAACGACTCCGATGGTGAGGGAAGAGAGGACGACGGCTCCGGTGATCGAATGGAGGGAGAAGATGACGGCTCCGACGGTGTTGGAGCCTTAAATGTCGCAAAGTCCGGCGAGGTATATATATTAATTAGGCATCTGCTGACTAGATGCATTAATTGTTTTGTATGTACATATATTAAGGCTTCTTTCTTCATTTAGCCCTCCGGATCAAGCCAATCTTCTATAAGGAGATGAGGCCCGAATAAAAGGTTGGACGAGAATGAAAGGTTCACGATCGAAGAAGTCGGTCTAGATGGCAAACCGACTCTTCCCAAGCGGACCCAAGCATGATTTATATATTAGTGCGGAGTTGTTGTTAGGGACAGCGTCCCGATCAGCATCCAAGAATGGAATAAGACGAAGGAAAATGGAGATTCTTATGTCGACGATAGATGCAAAGATGAGCTTTGGAACTCGCTCATGACAAATTGCAGCCTATCGCCAGAGGAGGATCCAAATAACCCAGTTATACAGCGAAAAGTCAAGGTGTGGGCTCTTAAGAAGATGGCAGAACAATTCAAGAACTGGAAGAAAAATTTGAACGTACAGTTTGTCGAGAAAGACAAGACTCCAGATTTCGCTGCCGGTCAATATGCGAAGATAAAAGATCACTGGCCCACATTTATGGCGTACAAGAAATCGGTGAAAGCTAAGAAAAGGTCAGAGATAAATAAGCTAAATGCTGCAAAGAAGAAGTATCACCATGTTACGGGGTCAGGTGGCTACAAGGTGGCCCGGCCTACGTGGGACAAAGCTCAGAACGACCTACTTGCTAAAGATATCGAACCAGAGACATGGAACTGGCCCGAACGGGCAAGGACTTGGTTCTTCGGGCATGGGGGAACATTGTACCCAGAAACAGAGAAGTGTGTTTACACGAAAGCTCAACTTCAAACACCCCTGGAACATATTCGAGAAGCAATCAAGGCCGTGCAGGAAGGGAGGTTTCATCCCGACAGAGAGAAGGACGAGTTGTCACGCGCCCTCGGGAATCCTGAACACCCTGGACGAACACGAGGCACATCAGGCTCCGTTCCGTGGGTGCATGGGTTTCCCGATAGCACTAGTTATAGAAGCCGACAGAGAAAGAAGAAAGAGGAAGCAGGCCGGCTGTAGAAGCTAGAAGAAAGATTAGCGTTTCAAGAGAAGAAACTAGAGACACTTACCAGTCAGCGAGCTATCGGCCCACCATCTCAGCAGCACGAAGATCCTTCATTCGATACTGCCCACGAAGCTACCCCACCATCTCAGCGGAAAAGCAGTGTGGCTTCCACGGAGCTCGTTCGGCCTGATATCACGGCTCCTCACTACCCCGTGGATGATATCACAGAGAGGGAACATTGTGAGCTAATGGCGAAATGCATGAACCTAACCTTGAAGGTGGCGGTCGGCTATGTCTTACCTCCTAGACCTGATGGAACTTTCCATTGCAATCCGATTCCAGATGGCTTTGCTGTTGTCGGGGCTGGACCTTGAGTACCCTACATGTGAAGGAGAGACTCGTGTGGCAAATGCCATAAGGACTACCGTTCTATGGAGAAAGGAAAACATTGTGCTTCCACAATGGACGTTGCGTCAGCAGACTCAGCCGAAGGAGGCCCCTCAGCAGACTCCTCACAGTCCAGCTCTATCTCCGCTACCTCAGTCGTCTCCGCCGCCTCAGCTATCTCTGCCGCGTCAGCGGACTCCGCCGGAGGAGGGCCCTCAGCAGAATCCTCTGCCGCCTGAGATGTCTTCGCCGCGTCAGCGGACTCCGCCTCCTCCGCCGCGTCAGGAACGGCGGAAGAGAACCGTCGCCGCTCCGGCGGCTAGCAGTACAACAACGAAGAAATCCAGAGCAGGTCGAAGCGTCAAGAAGGCTCCTGCCAACTTACCATACGACATGACTGAGGAGGAAACCAACAAGATCGTGGCTGCGGATGTAAAACGCCAGCTTGCACCGAAACATCCAGATCCAAAGGAGAAAATAGATCCGGTAAAAGCGAAGCGCTGTCTGGATGCCCTTAAGCGACCACCACCGCCTCAGCCGCTATCACACTATGACCGCTGTATTGTAAAGATATTAATGAAGTGAACCGGTCGGGAAGTAGCAGTGCTGTAAGAAGTGGGAAAACAATTCCCCATCTCGGCGAACAGGAAAAACAATCATGCCCCCCGCTCAAGGTGTTTGCCAATATCGCAAATGATCCGGCAGGGGTAGCGGCCGCACATCCTCGTTACACTCTTGGTGATTACTTAGGCGATGAGGTACAGTTCGAAAAGGCTGAGGTAGTAGCCTTAAAACAGGAGCACGGGAAGCCTCTCGTCAGACGTGAGCAGCTCCTGCGTCTACCAATGATGATGCGAAAATTGCATGAATGGTACGTGAAAGCCTGCAAGGACGGGACCAACAGTATCTTCGTGGGAATTAAATATGAGCACTACTTCAATGGAGTCCAGGCGTTGTACATTGAATTTGAAGAATTTTTTCAGTTATACAATCAAGACGCCCTCAACAAAACTATCGTTAGTTGCTATTGTCTGTAAGTATTTTTTTCTGTAATTAAGTCTCTAGCTCAGCTCGTTCATTGCATGTATAATTATCCTCACACTATATTATGCAGATTGAAGATCCCCGAAAGCAAAAAAACGACAAATCTATGACATTGGGTTCATTAACCCAGATACCGTAAATGGATATACGGTACAAAAAAGCCCCGATGAAACAGAGAAAAACTTGCTAAAGGCGTTACTTGTACAACAAAACAAAAGGGAAATACTATTTCCTTACAACTTCCAGTGAGTGTTACTGTCTTGTGCACATTCTGTTTCGCTTACTCGAGGTTAAGTGTAATTGATGAGTTATGCGTGCACAGACGGAGAATACCATCGGGATTTCCAATGCGATTTTGGTAATAAGATATTAGGGATCGTAAGAGATGTTATATTGTATATATGCATGAACGTGTACTATATGTAGTAGCGTCGAATAGATATACGAAAACTTGTTGTTCAACCAAGCACAGAGTAAGAGAGGTCACTTATCTCTATATATTGATCATGACGATGTTGTGTGATGGTTCCTTAATTGCTATATGTAGTATCTAGCGTCGAGTTGAATGAAAAACATAAAATAAAAATGAAACCCATAAACCCTCCAAAACCCCTAAACCCCTCCTTTCAAAAAAAATCCCTAGCGCCTGGCAAGTGCTGACGCGTGGCTGCCTTTTAGTCCCGGTTGGTGTTACCAACCGGGACTAGAGGTCCTCCTGCCTGGGCGCCCACAGCGGCCACGTGGAGCTCCTTTAGTGCCGGTTCGTAACCCAACCGAGACTAAAAGTTGGGGCCTTTTGTCCCGATTGTTTAGTCCTTGCAGAACCGGGACTAAAGGCCCTCTGGAACCGGGACTGATGCCCTGTTTTCTACTAGTGTAAGCCAGAGTTAGGCTAGTCGCATAGACATCAATCTTAACCTAGAGCTTTGCTCAATCCCTCGACCTCTTACACCCATATGGAATCAATATACACGAGCAAGAGTTGGGTATTACCTTGTATACTGAGGGCCGGAACCTGGAAAACTTTGCCCTTGTTGCCATCACATTTGTTCGTCTGGCCAGACACCCTATCGAGGGATCTACCGAAAAATAACTCTAACAGTGGCGCGCAAAGCATGGGTTGTGTTAGGAGAACTTAGAGATCTAATGGTTTCTCCAGTTGTATTTGGCGTCGTGACACAGTCCAGATGTTCTCTTTTGGTTTGATGTCCTTCATCGTTAACTCGATGGGCCATCTTGTGCTTGTTGGCAACTACACTCCTCCCTGGATTGTCCACTTTGGCAATCCTGGATTCGTCGCCGACTCGGGCCACGAGCTGGTTCTCCAGAGTTTGGTTTCGAGCCAAACCCAAGGTTTACCGTAGAACTTCATCAACCCATGTGATCTACATGGTGGACGAGGAGGACCCCTCCCCCCCTCGTGCCGCCACCAAGGAGGACGTTGGCTCCGACTTCGAGAACCTTCAAGAATGCCACTTCAATGTGCCTATCACACGCATGGATCTCCAAAGCATCTCCACGAAGGTAGCTCCAGTCAAGACCATGAAGGCCATATAGAATATCAACATGGAGAAAACCGGGCTGCTGAGGAGGCAACATGATATCTTGCGCTCCACTGAGATGATGAAGAACCTTCCGCGGTGCTGACTCCGTCCGATGCGGCCAATGAAATGGCCCGTTCATGAGTGTTATTTTTACGCTCATCCAACCTGAGTTTAAACAAAGATATTTCATAAAAACTGACATATTCACTCCAATATTGATATTAATGACTAATGAATGCATATGATTTCAAATATCCAATCTTTATTTTGTTTTCAAAGGAAATAGGCTATTTATGGATGAAATCAAGCCAATAAATGGAAAGGAATAAAGTGAAGATAGAGAAGATCAAGTGGGAGGTGCAGTAGAGGACCCAAAGCTAAATACGACGTTCCATATGACCATCACCGCTCATATGGATGGTCGTATGGACTACCAACCGCTCCGTCTAATCCACGCGAACAACATTTATAAAAGGTCAAACGCTAGAAAAGCAACACATGACACCACACATCGCCATCTCTGCAGTACTCATCTCCATACCCTAGCCAACGCCATTTTCCATCTACATCTCCATAGCCATCACCATCTTCACGACCATAGTGCTCATTCATCTAGCCCTACTTTGTAATATTGTATCACATCCGGCAACCATTGTAAGACATATTAACAATCAAGCAATCTTCATGACGTGTTCTTCAATGATTTTTTTCGTGTTATCTGATCTCCATGCGTGAGTAGTTCGGTAATGTCTTGGGTTGAGGCATAGCCTTGCAACCTAATGTATTTGTTAGAGATATCAATGAAGTATTTTGAATTAACGTTCTATATGTGTAACATAAAATTCCATTGTAGTTTTCTCTTGTCTCTTTCACGTCCTTCGTCCTTGCAAGTACCTAGAATCATGGAGAACGAGCCACAGAGAGGCTAAGGACAGGAAGACCGTGATTTGTGTTATTATGAACACTAGTGACAGAAAGTTTTATTACGGTAACACGGATCCTATCTCTGGGGATACAAGAGGTGTAGTCATTAAACGCCCAATGTTGTTGTCTAATTTCTATCTTAATTGCCGGGGCAACCTCGCGCCACGGATAGGGCCTTCGGTTGGAGAACTAACTCTTGATGTAGGATCCGTGCCAGTCAAGATGTAATTTGGACACACACACCCCACTTTGATATGTTGCAAGCACATCTCGATGGGTGACTTTCAAGGCACCAACTAAGACCATAATGAGCCCGTCACGAATATATGGTTGGAAGAACAAGTCCTCATACACATGCCTATTTTTATGATAAGTGATATTAGTATCAACTTGATTTGATCTGGTCAAAAGCTAGAATAAATACTCTTGCAAAAGCTTGTTAGAAACCATTGACTTAAAGGGTACCGTCCTCTCGTCGGTTCGATAACTCAGGTCACCTCTGAGAAAAAAGATGAGAATCCTTTATGCTCGTGTACTGGATCACTAAAGGCACTAATCACCATCTGTCGTCCTCCAAAAGAATTTTATCACTCAGGGAAGCCTATGTTCCAAAGAGATCCCATATGGAGCCCTGCTGGAGGGGGAAGCCATTGCCGGAGGCCTTTTCATCAACCTTGCTGCCTCCATGACCATGTGTGAGTAGTTCCTTCGGGACCTCCGGGGTCATAGTAGTAGATGGGTGGTGCTCTCTCTCTCTCTCTCTCTCTCTCTCTCTCTCTCTCTCTCAATACCATGTTCCCCTTCTTCTTTGTGTGAGTGGGATCTATCCGATGTCGTTTTGGGGTGTGTTTGTTGGCACATGATGAATTATGAGTTTATGATCAAATTGTTCATTGAATATATTTGAGTCTCTTGAAGTTTCTTTTGCCATATAATTAAATAGCTATGTACACTTTCCGATCTATTTGTCTTCTCTGGTCAATATTGATTGGTAGATCTTCAGAGAGAGTGGTGCATAGTGGTGGGTTCAATCTTGCAATGATCTATATCCCAGTGAAAGAATGAGACAAGACATGTATTTGTATTGTTGCCACTAAAGAGAAAATGAAGGGGGTTTTATCTTATTGCTATATTTCTTCCTGTCTACATTATGTCATCTTGCTTATTTTGTTACTCTGTTTCTTGCAAACATAATACTTTGAGATGCATGCTGGATAGCGGTCCTGAGGTGGAGCAATAGTAGTAGATGCAGTTGGATTAACGGTCTACTTGTCACGGAATTATGCGATGAATGATCATACTTATATTCTTTGCTATTTCTCTCAACTGCCCAACTAGAATTTGTTACCATACCATTTACCTTCTTTTGAAACAGTTACCTCTAGTGAACCTATGCCCCTGGATCTATTCTTCCATCAATACAAAAACTGGTGCAAATTTGCTCTTTACTATTTTCTGTACCACTATCATTATTTATATATTTGATTTTAACCTTGGAACTGGCAAGACAAGGGGCTTGACAACCATCTTGCCAAGTTGGGTGCAAGTATTGTATTTGTTTGTGTGCAGGCACTGCCTATCTTGTTAGCTTGTAGATTCCTACTCGTTCAGTTAAACCTTGGTTCTTATTTGAGGGGAAAACTTTGCTTTGCCGCCGAGACCCGGATCCCAGGGGCGGGCGCATGATTTTGACAATGGGTAGTCAAAGTCATTTAAGAAAATAAGGATAACTTTGTTCTGTTTTCCTTTTACTCTGGCACCCGACTCTCGAGTTGAGATGTCGTACAGTAGAAGAAAATTTGACATTTCTCAAAAGAAAGTCATAAATGAAAGTTTTACGAATTGTTTAATATTAAACATGTTCATGGACAACCCGGCCCGGAGGCCCGAACCCGAAGCCCGACATTCGGGCTCAACTTTCTCGCCCGAAGCCCGGCCCGAAAGCCCGAATAAAGCCCGAAAAGTACGTATAAACATTTTTATTCAAAATATAGGTATGATAAATTAATATAATATTCCGAATAAGATTAAAATAATTAAAAAATGCCATTGTTAATGTGCTTCGGGCTGGGCCAGGCTGGGCTCGGGCTTGGGATTTTTTTCTTCGGGCATTGCCAAGCCCGGCCAGAACCCGACCCGGCCCGATCAATGATCAGGTTTATTTAATATACACAATTTGAAAGGTTTCACTACCGGTTCCTACTTGAATTAAAGATGTATGTGAGCCTTTGTATGCTGCCCCCTGTTCTTGGCGGCCTCATCGATGAGGCACTCGCCGGAGTCGGTGAAGACGACTCAGGAGGGGGTGATGCGGTTGTCCTGGTCGTTGGCGATGATCTCCACCCGCCCGTTCCGATAGGCGGCCACATAGGCCCTTCACGTAAAGACCTGTAGGTCTAGAATTATCGGTGCTTTCTCCGCAAAATAAAAAAGCTATCATAAACAAAGTTTTAAATAGCGCGCTATAGCGCCGCTATAGCGGCGCTATAGCCGCTGGAAACTTGTTGCGCTACGATATGGACGTTTTCAGGTCGCGTGCGTTTTCACGCTATTAGCGCGCTAAAGGCAGTTAGCGTGGCACCCAAATAGCGTTAGCGTCCCGCTTCGATGCCCAAAAATTTCGCTCCAGAAACGAAATCGCCGCGCGGGCCAAAGCCCAAATAGCCCGAACCTACCGATACACACCCCATCCAACCCAATCGAGCAAACCCTACTCCCTTTCTCCCCCTCGAGCAAAAATAGGGGCGGCGCACAACCAACGAGCAGCTATGGCGGCGGCTGCGACCTGCTACTCCGGCGACTGACAGGGCTTCCTCACCACTCCCTCCCTGCGACCTTGGCATCCACAAGGCCGCGCAGCTGTTCCCGGCGACGAAGGCATCCACAAGGCCACACGTCAGATCTCGACGACGGCAAGGCAACTCCTGGCCACTTCCTCCCGGCCGCTCCCGGCCACACAGCAGGCAACGGCGACGACATCCATTAGGTGACGCAGCTCTGTGCGGCGACGGTGTCCATCAGGCGACCATGGACCAAGAAATTCCACCAGCAGGTAAGCTTCTCTGTACAGAATATTGTAATGGATGCTAAAGTGGTGTGTACTGGTCGATTGACTAATTAGATTTATATATCACGGGAGGTTACTTGAGCTGCATCGGGTAGTATTTGACATTGAAAAGATTCAGGCATATGGGATTAACTAGATGAAGTAGTGTGTACTGGTCGATTGACCCACTGTAGTCTGTAATATATAGATGGCTGCCATTGAACTTATTCAGGCATATGGAATCCCTGAATCAGCTTTCCAAACAGGATTTTTCTCTGCAACTTGAGCATTATGCCAACCTTTGCTGTGATAATGAACTGCAGTATGTTATGTGCCTGCTGCCTTGTTATTTCTTTGCATTGGATGTAGGCTAGTTGATATATGTCAACTATCAAGTATATCGAAGTTGAGTTGATGACTGATCCTATGTTTATTTGTTTACATTTTATTGATTTATACCGAAACGCTAAATAGGGTTTAGCACGCTATAGCTGCGCTATAGCATTTCACCGATTTTGGATGGGCTGCCGCTAAGAGGCTTAGCGCGCTATTTAAAACTTTGATCATAAATCCCCAGCCATGTTTGCCGAGCAGCTCTAAATTGAAAGCCTCGAGGTCCCGGAACCCCACCCCCGCGGTTACTTTAGGGGATGCAAGTTTAGCCCAAGAGACCCAATGCATGGACCTACGATCAATGTCACGACGTAGTCGTCCTATTCATCACTCACATAAAGGGAACGAGTAGCCGGACTCGGACTCACGTACTATGTATGGCAAGGCAACACTTGCCAATCTTTTTGACTCCAACTGGGCTACGACTCGGAACCGGCCTGACTTTGGCTATATCTCTCCACCCGTGGCCCTCCGGTGGGCACCAGATCGGAACAGACACAACGGCGGCCATGCACGACTGCATGCAGCTAGCGATGAGACGCGCGACGGCGGTCAGATCAGAGCACGACGAGACGAGACGCGCGACGGTGGCCGGCCACCGCAAATTCCGAACACCTCGCTTGACCGGGACCGTGGATCTGAGCGAACCCGGTCGATCTTTTATTACCCGTAGAAACCGATCGACGCAGACGCAGACGCGGATGGAGGAGGAGCTAAAGCTACTGAGCAACCAGGCCAGGTTCATCTCCGGCATCATCAGCGGCGAAATCAAGTTCATCGGGAGGGAGAGCAAGGAGCTGCTGCAAGATATAATCGACAAGGGGTTCGATCCCATCTGGGGGCGGCCTCCCGTTCACGAGTACCTCACCTATATCCCACCTGCAGATGGAGTAGAAAGCCCGGATGAAGAAGACCCCAGCAGCTGCTATTACGAGTACCTCACCTCTATCCCAATCCGTTCCCTCGATGACGAGTACGTGCAGCATCTTCTGACGAGGATATCCGAGATCAAGGAGGCGATGCGGTCGTCTCACACGGACCACGGGGAAGCTCGGTCGGATCGAGTGGTTGCCGGAAACGATTATGGTGTGTCTGAAGACTCTGAAGCAGCAGCAGCAGTGACCAGGGGACGGCGTAAGAGGATTGCAGCAGAGTCGGTGCCCATGGATGACGATGACGACGAGGAGGAAGCCGCCGAACTGTATGACTATCTGGCCGCAATTGTTGGGCCCCAGGAACATGGTGGTAACGCCTACTCATCTTCCTCTCTTGCAAAAAAGTTTAAGCTGATTGGTAGGAGTAAATACTTTCTGCATGCATAGAACCTGTGACTGTCAGCACGCAGAGGCGACGAACGAAGCAGCGGAGGAAGAAATCAAGCATAGTAGGCGCGCTACTACCTCTCGAGGACATCAACATAGGCGCTTCGGCTTCGACCGACACCCATGATGATGCTTGGACGAGCCGACGAGCGGTGCCTTATTCGCTGTCGACGCTCGGCTTCGCAAGGAGTATTTGATAGGAAACACTTCACTTCGCTAGTGTTGTCATGTACACGCTAGAGGGCGAGGAGGTGGGGCGGGGTGGGAGGCGGCCACGACGGCCCAGCTAAGGTTCCCCCGCCGCCGGCAGAGGAAGCGACGTACGCGGGGGTCGCGGGGCTGTATCTCGGAGTCGTTCGCTCTCCCGGCCGTGAATATGCGACGATCTTCTCATTTATGTGTTTGTGGATTGGTCCATCTCATTCGTCATATAGTCGATTTGCATGCAAGTATACGAGGCTCGTTAGTTGTTGGCCTCTTGCTCTCGTATGTACAAAACAACTGTAGAAGCTGAAATTATGTTCGAACATATAAAACTAAAATTCCTTGCAAATAAAATTTGGTACAAGGCCACTTTGGAGATCTCGTGGAATTATTTCAGTGATTTTACGGCCAATCTTTGTACTCTCTCTTTTTCTTTTTTTTTGCGAAAAGGCCGAAAGCATCACACGTCCTTGCAAATACACCCATACAAAAAGATAAAATCACAATCAAATTATTGAGAGGTCATTTATGCAAACCAAGAGATGCCAGCTGTTGTGATCTGCGAAAAAAATTACCGCCCCAGAGAAGGAATGATAAGGGCATGTTGCGAAGAAAATCGCTGCCCCGGAGAAGGAATGATAAGGGCATGTAGAATCTCCGAAGACCACAAAAGCCGGCTGCATCCGGATGGATCCAGCGAAAACATAAACCTAAACCGAACGACTCATCTGGGTACTCTAATATTAAGTTTCATAAGTTTGTGGTTTGTGAAAGTAATATGCAGGCTACACATCAAGCTGCCAAGTGTCCGGGAGAACTCGGTACTCATCATATCCAGGTCAGTGATGGGGTTGGTGATGCTCAGCATGGGTAATTCCTGGCGTGCGGGCCAAGTTTTACGATGTTGGATTTGACCTCCTTTGTTACTTTTCTGTACTCAAGCACATGAGTACCAATTAAGCATTTTGTGTTTATTGGAACTTATACGTGTAAAACGATATGCTATCCACTTTGGTTTGCTCCAACATCTCAAATACAATCGTACATTGTTTGCGGGAGATTCATGGGATTCCCATGGCAAGAAACAAAGGAAAATACCTGGTGTGATTATATAGAGGGAGCCTGCAAACATAAAATGCATGACATGCGAGCTCCTTCACTCACGCGCCTACTCATCGGTTCATCCCGCTATCATGATTAACTGGTGTCCAGTCTATTCATGCTAAACATGCATTGGTGAATTAACTACACACGCATGCTTGAAACATGAGAGGCACTAACATGTGTAATAGATCATGATTAGTTAATGTGTTATATGCTTTTCTCGTGAATAGTTAATGTGTTGTATCTAAATGCATTATACCCCCAGCAACAAACACCAAAAAATTCCCAAACCATGAGGTGTGCTCCATCAACCAGCGGTGCGCTCGCCACCAACACTCATCTCTGAAATGTGTTGTCCTAAACTTTGTACTAAGGTTTCAAAACTATAGAGTCCTTGGCTTTGTTTGGAAGCTCGGGGTTGATGAAATGTGTTATGTTAAAATTATTTTTTAACAAGATGAGACAAAATATTAGAAAAAGAAAGATCGACCAAATGGTAAAATAGACAAAAGCATGTGTAATAACTGAAAACAATTAGAAACATTTTTTTCTTGATGGCAAGATGGGCCAGGTTCTTCCTAAATCCTTTGTCGTTTGTCTCGGCTTACTTGATGGGCTCACTTGGCTTCAGGTTCAGGATTGATCGGCCAAGCAAGCACCACAAGCGCCTGAGCACCTCCCCTCATGTTGTGGTGCTCTGCTGCCCAGGTGGACGTTTCCCGACGGGAGCCTTTAAGCGCGCCGATCTCTAATGTGAAGATCGTCTTTGCTCTCTCCTTTGTAAATCGCACCTTGCTAGAAGAGAAAGTGCACCTTGTTGCGCCGTTTTTCTCCAGCACGGAGAGGCTACCGAAATGATTTAGTGTCTGAAGCAGCCGCGGCGCCCAGGAGTCAATGGATGATGATGACGAGAAGGAAGCCCCCGAACTGAACGCCCGTCGGGCACCAAGTGTTCGGTCCCGACAACACAGTGCTAACACCTACTAATCTTCATCTATTGCAAGAGGAGCGCAACAGAGTCGGTGTCGATGGACGATGACGACGAGGAAGCCCCCGGACTGGACGACCGTCTGGTGGCAAGTGGTCGGCTCCAAGAACATGGTGATACCATCTTTCCTAATTTTCAGGATCTTCTTTCCTATTTTCTAGTGTAACCCTCTCTCCCGATTTTAACGAGATTGCGGTTATTTGGGATACTAATTTAGGCATTTATTGACGATCCTAATTTACACGTGGACATGGGGCAGGTGAGTGTTAACCATGAGTTTTTTCCTTGACATTAGAAGTTTCCATACTTGTAATTTTATAGCCTAAAAATCGTGCTAAAGCTGGGAATTGAATTCAAGACTTCAATATTAAGATCTAAACACACTAACCAACTCACTAGTAGAAAACAGGCCATTAGTCCCGGTTGGGAAGGGCCTTTAGTCCCGGTTCCCCAACCGGGACTAATGTATAGGGACTAAAGGGTCCAAGTCTTTAGTCCCGGTTGGCTACGAACCGGGACTAAACCCCTGCCACGTGGTCGGCAGCGGGCGCCAGGGGATGGGGATCTTTAGTCCCGGTTGGTAACACCAATCGGGACTAAAGATTTAGCTTTTATTGTTTATTTTTCCTTTTCATTTTGTGTATTCGATTTAATTCTTTTTCATTTCAAACATATTTTACGCTGCTACATACTGTACACGTTATGCATATATAATAGAATATCTCGTAGATCCAATCATATACATAGAACTTTTCGTACGACCATGCATACACATATGTACAATTTGGTATATACAATTTCTCCTACAATTTGCAAATCATTACATGCAGGCATTAGGTGTAATGGTATTCTCCGTCAGGAGATATGACCTGCTCAAGCAAAAAACCCGCAATTTCCTCTTGAATTGCTCGTATGCGGTCCTTTCGTAGGAGCTTATCCCGCATCTCGTGCATCTTTAAAGAAGGAGATCAATATGAACATGTTAGTTGTCTGTATATATATTCATCATGATAAAAAAAATGTGAATGGTGTTTACGTACCCAAAGATCTCTTGTAGTTCTGATCTTTTCGGTCATAATGCGAATGTTCTCGCAAACGTAATATGCACATAAACTAGTCCCTTGTTCCTGCCTCATGCACTTTACGAGAATACAATTCAATCAGATAATAATCAAGCATGATAATGTTATTGAAACTATACTTAAAGAGATGCGCGGACGTAGCTAGTACTACTTAAATACCTTGGACCTTCGCCATTTCAGCTCCTCTTTCCATTCACCTCTAACATCTTTGGTGAACTTTTTTCAAACCCTGCCCGGCAAAGAAAATGAATAAAGGAGTTACTAATTAATTACTTGATATCAGGAAACGAACTAAAGAGAGGCCGACATAGTGCGTAAATGATTGAAATTACCTGTCGAGCATCGAATGCAGGCTTCTGTATTCTTCAGGGTCTTTACTTAGTGAGTCCAGTACTTCAACATTTCCATCGTCAATTCTAATGATTAGCGGGATCCAGTGGTAGCTGCGGGCATGCATAACTCATCAACTACGCTTAACATCGAGTATATATATATATATAGAAGGTAAAAGTAACACTCACTTGAAGTTGTAAGGTAAAAGTATTTCTCGTTTGGTATTTAGGGCCTTCAAAACCTTAGCAACATTTTCTCCGTGTCTTTTGAGTAAGTAGTTAACACCTTTTCATTAACGGTATTTGGGTCAATGAACCCAATGACATAGACTCCATCTCTTTCCAATTCAAAAATCTTCATTCTGCACAATACCACAGAAAAGAATATAGTGAGGATAATTACAGGCAATGAACGAGCTGAGCTAGAGACTTAATCAAATTACAGAAAGAAATCACTTACAGACAGTAGCAACTGACGATATATTTGTCGAGTGATTTTTGATTGAATAACTGGAATAATTCTTCATTTTCAATCCACAAATCATTTTCATGGATGTAATGCTCTCGCTTGACTTTCACCATGAGGCTCTCTCGCCCGCTCTTTACTTCTCTCATGTACCACTGATGCAAGCTGTACATTTGCGTTGATAGAAGCTTCTCATCTTCAGGACTCACGAGAGGGTTCCCGGGGACATATGCCCATTCGAGTTCCTTCGGATCCGTCGGTGGGAATTCCTCGATCTCTAGGAGTTGTTCAACAGTGATACCGAGCTGTCTAGCATTCTCTCTATCAGCGTCGGTTATTACCACCTTATCGGTACTCGCCTTGAGCGGGGTGATCGATTGCACTGCCTGTTCTCCGAGCTGGGGAACAGTTTTCCCGCATTTACTACTACCGCTCGACTTTGGTTTTTTTTTGTTTATGATAGGAGTTGCTAATAGAGCGTTCATAGTCTAATAGCGACCTTTTCTCCGCCGGGTTAGCTGCATTCAAAAAGTGTTGTACGACTTCCTCAGGTATTTTCTCCTTTGGCGGCGGGGGCGGTTTCTGTCCAAAATGGGCCTGCAATTCCTTAGCCGTTTGTTCTTTGAGTTCCTCTTCAGTCATCTCGTAAGCTAACTTCTTTTTGACAGAAGGCTCGGGTTTCTTCTTTTGTGCTCTCTTCCGCTTTGGAGACGGCGGATATCGATATCGCGGATTCGCGCTAGGCTCCGTCTCGGGGTGGGATGGACTATGCTGACGTGGCGGAGATCGATATGGTGGACTCGCCCTGCGCTCCGTCTCGAGGTGGGTTGGAGTCTGCTGACGCGGTGGACTTGGAGGAGGAGTCGGTGGCCTTGGCACCGAGTTTGGAAACACGATGCATTCCTTTTTCCATAAAATGACACAACGAATGGCTTCTCCCAGTGTCCGCTCCCCTTCACCTCCAAGGTAGTCAAGATCTAGTGATTCATATGCCGACACATCTTCATCCACCCCGACACGAGCATAGCCAGGTGGAATCGGATTGCCGTGGAAGGTTTCTTCAGGTCCACTCGGTAAAGCAAAGCCGTCCGCCACCTTCATGGATATGTTCTTCAGTTTCACGTGTAGCTCACAAACTGTCGACTCTAGGATATCATCCATAGGGTAGCAAGCCAGCAGTGCATCATCGGCCGGGACCCCCGTGGAACCCACGCTGCTTTTCGGCATAGATGATGGAATGGCACCATCCAATGCTGCATCTGGATGCTCCTGCTGCTGAGACGCGCCTTGCTGGCTTAGTTTGTTGATTTGCTCCTGCTGCAGCATGTATTTGCGTTCCAAGTCCGCGTTCTTTGCTTCTACCATCCGAATCCGATCTACTTCATGCTTCTTCTTTCTCTCACGGCTTCTGTAACTGTCGTTCCAATCCGCAAACCCTAGAAGCCACGGAACAAGGCCTTTGCCTCGTGTTCGTCCCAGGTGTTCAGGATTCTTGAGGGCGCGTGTAAGCTCGTCATTCTCTCTCTCGGGCTGGTACAGACCCATTCGAGCTTCTTCTATTGCTTTAAGTAACTCGTCCGTGGCTTCTTTAAGACTTGCCTGTTCAAGAACCTTCCCTATCTTTGGGTCCAACTTTTCCCCATGTGCATAAAAGCAAGTCCTGCACCTGTCGGACCAATTCTCTGTTTCTGGAGTGACCCCTGCAGCCTTCATGTTTCTCTCGGATTCTTCCCACAAAGGCAACCCATACTTGTAGCCACCTGGCCCCAGATGATGGTGCCACGTTTTTTTCTCGACATTTATCTTGTTTACTCTCGACTGTTCCTTAGCTGCTTCTGATTCCTTGAACTGCACAAATATGTCCCAGTCATCTTTTAACTTCGTATAATCTTTTCTTATAAGTCTGGAATTGTGTGGCCATCTTCTTAAGAGCACACTTCTTGACTTTCTCCCATTGGAGATCTGTGAGACCCTTTGGTAGGGTGAAATGTTTCATGAGCTCCTCCCAAAGCAGATTTTTTGCTCTTTGGCTGACAAAAGGAACTCCGCGATCTATTGGCTGATTCCATTCTTGAGCGGTGATCGGGATTTGGTCCCTAACGATAACTCCGCATTGACGTATAAATTTGTCTACATTAATTTTAGGAGCAATCGGTTCGCCATCTGATCTGATTTGATCGATGTTGTACTTTATGCCTTGTTTCAACGGTTTTGTCGGGCCACGTTTAACCCTTGTAGAAGATTTGCTCGATCCGGAGGGCTAAAAGAAGAAATATTCGTCAATATATACAAATCAATCAATACTTCTGATGGTCACCAGAGGGCAAATTAATACCTCGCCGGACTTCTGATGATGGAGAAAAATTTCTTCGCCATCATTGTCAGTTGGTTCCCCTTCGTCTCTTGGTTGTTCTTCCTCAATTCCCTCACCAGATGGGTTAAGGTATTGTGAGCCATCATCTACTTCTTCATTCTCTTCGTTTCCAGAGCGTATCAAGTCGTACATGGCATTCTCTTGATCACGGTCTTTGTCTCTACCGTCCATAGCTTAACTAATCCGGAACAAATATAAAACAATTAGAATGCATTCAATAAGCAAAACCGGAGATATGCAAATCAATACAAGGCAATGCAACAATATGATCATATAATATCACTAATACATCATCGAATAGTATCACTAATACATCTCGAATATTATTATATAATATAACTAATACATCATCGAATATTATCACTAATACATCTCGAATATAATATCACTAATACAGATCTAGTTGACGTCTCGCGGCGCAGGCGGTGGACACCCAAAGATAAGGAACTATGACAGGATCATAGCTCGGGTGCGATCCCTGAAGAACCTGCCAGGTATTGGAGAACCTGGCGTCCAACGCAGCCATGTAGCGTCGGACGTGCTCGTCCTCCTCCCTGACACGGCGACGTACCACCTCCGCGGGGGCCGGCACCCTCTGCACCGACAGTGGCCCATGCGACCGCCACCAAAGAACCTCCGGGTCGACGACGGGACCCTGATTCCTCACCAAGATGCGCGCCCCGGAAGGCAGCACCTCCCAGTGCCAGCCCGGCGGAGCCCAGTCCCGGACAAGGCGCCTCTCAAGCAGGTTGTTGCCACCGAGTCGACGACGAGGATGTTGGCCGGGCATCGTCGACTCAACGGCTACGCTATGCAACTAAACATTTAAACATCCAAACATCATATATCTGCCTAATATAAAATATAAAATCGTCGATATCGTCGGGGACTCTCCCTCACCGACAACTAAAACAACTAAATTAACTGAAACAATATGAACACTTAATTAACTAAAACAACTAAAACATAAAAAAAACCTAAACAACTAAAACATAAAACATCTAACAAAATGATCTAACAAAATCATCTAATAACATAAAACATCTAACAAAATCATCTAACAAAATCTAACAAAAACATCTAACAAAATCATCTAATAACTAAAACATCTAACAAAATCATCTAATAACATAAAACATCTAACAATATGGACACCTAACAAAATCATCTAATAACATAAAACATCTAACAAAATCATCTAACAAAATCTAACAAAAACATCTAACAAAATCATCTAATAAACTAAAACATCTAACAAAATCATCTAATAATAAAATCTAACAGGATTTGGGGAGCTCACCGGGGGGCTGACGAGGAGAGCGGCGACGGTGTCGGAGCGGCGACGGCGAAGAGCGGCGACGGCGACGAGTGGCGACGGCGTCGGGGCGGGGCGACAGCGACGGGGCACGGCGAGGAGGCGCGCGGGCAGCCTGGCGGCGTCGGGGCGGGGCGACGGCGAGGAGGCGCGCGGGCAGCCTGGCGGCGTCGGGGGCGTCGGCGTCGGGGGGAGAATGAGGAATTGAAACGGCTAACTCCCAATTTATATAGAGACCCCCTTTAGTCCCGGTTGGAGCCACCAACCGGGACTAAAGGTCTGTTTTCTTTTTTGTTTTGTTTTTCTAAACAGCAAAGTTCTATTTTTAGATTTGGAATAACTGTTAGAGTATTTATAGTTCTTGAATGAACCTTTTTGGTTTATGTCAGAAAAAATATAAACTCTCTATTAGTGCCAGTAGTTTTCAAATTTAAGTAGTTTAAATTTGAATTCTTTTGAAATTTGTGTGAATCACTAGTTAGTGAATAACTTTAGTTTAAAAATATATTTTTGAGTGATTGTTTTTCCTGTTGTTTAATATTAGTATGTTTTATCAGTATATTCAATTTGGGAATTTTTAGGATATTTTAAATAGGTGTTTTAATCAAAACCAGATTCTGTTTAACTCTTTTAGTTTTATACCTTCATCTGTTACAAAGGCATTTCATTTTTTAACTTATTTCAATTCCAGAATTTTTGTGCATTCAATATGAACCATTCTAAGCCACATCCTCAAATTTCAACGCTTTCTAACTTCAATTGCTATTTTTCATCCATTTAATGAATTGTTTTGAGCTAAATGACCCTGAAATTAAAAAGCACTACAAATGAACTCTGAAAAGGTTGAAACTTGGCATGGTATCATCATTTCACCCACATAGCATGTGTTAAAAAGTTGAGAGGGTTACGTCAAAAACTGGATGCACTTCGTGTACAAATTGGACCATCTACTTCGAAGTATGAGGGTTTCGGACGAAAACTCATCTGTTACAAAGGCATTTCATTTTTTTAAACTTATTTCAACTCCAGACTTTTTGTGCATTCAATATGAACCATTCTAAGCCACATCCTCAAATTTCAACGCTTTCTAACTTCAATTGCTATTTTTCATTCATTTAATGAATTTTTTTGAGCTAAACGACCCTGAAATTAAAAAACACTACAAATGAACTCTGGAAAGGTAGCCACTTGGCATGGTATCATCATTTCACCCACATAGTATGTGTTAAAAAGTTGAGAGGGATACAACAAAAACTGGATACACTTCGTGTACAAACTGGACCATCTCGGCTACTCGCTAGAGAAGAAAAGTGATGACGGTGAAGCCAATCACATCCCAGAGTGGGATCTTGGGGTATAAAACTTTTTCTTCTCGTGTGTCCCTTGCTTATTGCGCCGTAACCATGGACAATCTTCATCATTTAAAAGGATGCTTGTGTCAGTCTTGACTCTGAAGGGAGGAATTTCATCAAACTTTTCATAATCTGTTGACATGTCTGTCTTGTCCTCCACTCCCACCATGTTTCTTTTCCCTGAAAGAACTATGTGGCGCTTTAGCTCATCGTATGATGTATCCGCTTTCTTATCTTTTCTTTTTCTTGGTTTGGTAGACATGTCCTTCACATAGAAAACCTGCGTCACATCACTGGCTAGGACGAATGGTTCCTTTGTGTACCCAAGATTGTTGAGATCCACTGTTGTCATTCCGTACTGCTGGTCTACCATTACCCCTCCTCCAGTCAGATTGACCCATTTGCACCGGAACAAAGGGACCTTCAAATCACTTCCATAGTCAAGTTCCCATATCTCCTCTATGTAATCATAATATGTGTCATTTTCCCTATTAGTGTTTGCTGCATCGTCAAAGCGGACACCACTGTTTTGGTTGGTGCTCTTTTTATCTTGGGCGATCGTGTAAAATGTATTCCCGTTTATCTCGTATCCTTGGAAAGTCAATATAGTTGAAGATGGTCTCTTGGCCAACAAGTACAGCTCATCTTCAACAATGTCATCATTCATGAGATTTGTTTGCAACCAACCGCCGAAAGCCACAATGTGTGTACGTTTAATCCAGGGGTCAGACTGCTCTGGGTTCTTGGAGCGTATAATATCCATGTGTTTCTCGATATACGGGGTCACCAAGGTAGAATTTTGTAGAACAGTGTAGTGTGCTTGCACCCAAGAATGCTCGTCCCTACATATTATTGATTTTGGTCCAAGCGTGCCTTTTCCACGCAGTCTCCCCTCATGCCGCGATTGAGGAACACCAATCGACTTAAGATCAGGAATAAAGTCAACACAAAACTCAATAACCTCCTCTGTTTCATGGCCCTTGGAGATGCTTCCTTCTGGCCTAGCACGGTTACGAACATATTTCTTTAAGACTCCCATGAGCCTCTCAAAGGGGAACATATTGTGTAGAAATATAGGACCCAGAATGGCAATTTCTTCGACTAGGCGAACTAGGACGTGCGTCATAATATTGAAGAATGATGGTGGGAACACCAACTCGAAACTAACAAGACATTGGACCAAATCATTCTGTAAGCTTGGTAGGATTTCCGGATCGATTACCTTCTGAGAAATTGCATTGAGGAATGAACATAGCTTCACAATGGCTAATCGAACATTTTCTGGTAGAAGCCCCCTCAACGCAACCGGAAGCAATTGCGTCATGATCACATGGCAGTCATGAGACTTTAGGTTCTGGAATTTTTTCTCTGCCATATTTATTATTCCTTTTATATTCGACGAGAAGCCAGACGGGACCTTCATACTGAGCAGGCATTCAAAAAAAATTCCTTCTCTGCTTTGGTAAGAGCGTAGCTGGCAGGACCTTCATACTGCTTTGGATGCATCCCGTCTTTTGCGTTCATACGTTGCTGGTCCTGTCGTGCCTCCGGTGTATCTTTTGTCTTCCCATACACTCCCGGGAAGCCTAGTAGGTTCACGCAAAGATTCTTCGTGACGTGCATCGCGTCGATTGCAGAGCGGACCTCTAGGACTTTCCAATATTCTAGCTCCCAAAATATAGATTTCTTCTTCCACATGTGGGCGTGTCCGTCAGCGTTAATCGGAACAGATTGTCCGCCAAGACCCTTTCCAAAGATTACTTGTAAATCCTTGACCATATCAAGTATATCATCACCAGTACGGAGGACGGGCTTCTTTCGGTGATCTGCCTCACTTTTGAAATGCTTGCCTTTCTTTCTTAAGGCATGCTTGGTCGGAAGAAATCGACGATGTCCCAGGTACACATTCTTCTTGCATTTGTCCAAATATATACTTTGAGTCTCATCTAAACAGTGCGTGCATGCATGGTATCCCTTGTTTGTCTGTCCTGAAAGGTTACTAAGAGCAGGCCAATCATTAATGGTTACAAACAGCAACGCTCGTAGGTCAAATTCCTGCTGTTTGTGCTCATCCCACACACGTACGCCTTCTTTATTCCACAGCTATAAAAGTTCATCAACTAATGGCCTTAGGTACACATCAATGTCGTTGCCGGGTTGCTTAGGGCCTTGGATGAGCACTGGCATCATAATGAACTTCCGCTTCATGCACAACCAAGGAGGAAGGTTATAGATACATAGAGTCACAGGCCATGTGCTATGCTTGCTGCTCTGCTCCCCAAAAGGATTAATACCATCTGCACTTAAACCAAACCATACGTTCCTTGGGTCATCTACAAAGTCCCGCCACTTTCTCTCAATTTTTCTCCACTGCGACCCATCAGTGGGTACTCGCAACTTCCCGTCTTTCTTACGGTCTTCTTTGTGCCATCGCAACGACTTGGCATGCTCTTTGTTTTGGAACAAACGTTTCAACCGTGGTATTATAGGAGCATACCACATCACCTTGGCAGGAATCCTCTTCCTCGGGCGCTCGCCCTCAACATCATCACCAGGGTCATCGCGACTGTGTTGGAAATATGCCCTAGAGGCAATAATAAATTAGTTATTATCATATTTCCCCGTTCATGATAATAGTTTATTATTCATGCTAGAATTGTATTGACCGGAAACTAAATACATGTGTGGATAATAGACAAATACTATGTCCCTAGTATGCCTCTACTAGACTAGCTCGTTGATCAAAAGATGGTCAAGGTTTCCTGACCATGGAAATGAGTTGTCATTTGATAACGGGATCACATCATTAGGAGAATGATGTGATGGACATGACCCAACCGTTAGCATAGCAAATGATCGTTCAGTTTATTGCTATTGCTTTCACTATGTCAAATACACATTCCTCTGACCATGAGATCATGCAACTCCCGGATACCGTAGGAATACTTTGGGTGTATCAAACGTCACAACGTTACTGGGTGATTATAAAGGTGCACTACAGGTATCTCCGAAAGTGTTTGTTGAGTTGGCATGGATCGAGATTGGGATTTGTCACTCCGACTATCGGAGAGGTATCTCTGGGCCCTCTCGGTAATACAGCATCACAGAAGCCTTGCAAGCACCGTGACTAAAGAGTTAGTTGCAAGATGATGTATTACGGAACGAGTAAAGAGACTTGCCGGTAACGAGATTGAACTAGGTATTAGATACCGACGATCGAATCTCGGGCAAGTAACATACCGCCGGACAAAGGGAACAACGTATGTTGACATATGAGGTTCACCGATAAAGATCTTCATGGAATATGTAGGAACTAATATGAGCATCCAGGTTCCGCTGTTGGTTATTGACCAGAGAGTCGTCTCGGTCATGTCTACATCATTCCCGAACCCGTAGGGTCCGCACACTTAAGGTTCGATGACGATATAGTATTATATGAGTTATGTGATTGGTGACCGAATGTTGTTCGGAGTCCCGGATGAGATAACGGACATGACGAGGAGTCTCGGAATGTCCGAGAGATAAAGATTCATATATTGGAAGGTGTTATTCGGACACCGGAAAGGTTCCGGAAGGTTCCGGATATTTTATCGGTGTATCGGGGGGTTACCGGAACCCCCCGGGGGGCCACATGGGCCACATGGGCCATGTAGGGGAGGAGCAACAGCCCACAAGGGGCTGGTGCGCCCCCCCTCTAGGGGGCCAAACCGAATTGGGCCAGGGTTGGGGGCCGGCCCCCCTTCCTTCTCCCTCTCCCCCCCTTTCCAAGTAGGAATCCTACTTGGAGTAGGATTGGGGGGGGGGGCGCCGGCCAATGGGAGGAATCCCTAGTGGGATTCGGCCTCCCTATGGGGGCGCAGCCCCTTGGCTGCCTCCTCCCCCCTCCCTCCTTTATATACGGAGGAGGGGCACCCCTTGGAGACACATCAATTGTCCCATAGCCGTGTGCGGTGCCCCGATCTCCGTTTTCCACCTCGGTCATATTTTTGGACAGCTTAGGCGAAGCCCTGCCGGAATCACTTCACCGTCACCGTCGCCACGCCGTCGTGCTGACGGAACTCATCTACTACCTCGACGTCTTGCTGGATCAAGAAGGCGAGGAACGTCACCGAGCTGCACGTGTGTAGAACTCGGAGGTGCCGTACGTTCGGTACTCGATCGGTGGAGCTCGAAGGATTGTTCGACTACATCAACCGCGTTGTGAGACGCTTCCTCTAACGGTCTACGAGGGTACGTAGACACACTCTCCCCTCTCGTAGCGATGCATCTCCATGGATAGATCTTGCGTGAGCGTAGGAAATTTTTGAAATTCATGCTCCGTTCCCCAACAGACTGATCTTATATCGCAATGCACCGCATACCGGGCATGCATTCAAATTCTCGTACTCCTCACCGCGGTAGAGGATGCAGTCATTAGGGCATGCATGTATCTTCTGCACCTCTAATCCAAGAGGGGTGACAACCTTCTTTGCTTCGTATGTACTGTCGGTCAATTCGTTGTCCTTTGGAAGCTTCTTCTTCATTATTTTCAACAACTTTTCAAATCCCTTGTCGGATAGACCATTCTCTGCCTTCCATTGCAGCAATTCCAGTGTGGTACCGAGCTTTGTGTTGTCATCTTCGCAATTTGGGTACAACCCTTTTTGTGATCCTCTATCATGCGCTGCAACTTCAACTTCTCCTTTTCACTTTCGCAGTTTCTCTTTGCATCAGCAATGGCCCGACCAAGATCATCAGCGGGCTCATCTGATGCCTCGGCTTCTTCTTCTTCATTCTCTTCCCCCATTGTAGTACTATCATATTCAGGAAACCCAGGATAGTTGTCATCATCCTCTTCTTCTTCATTCTCTTCCATTAGAACCCCTCTTTCTCCGTGCTTGGTCCAACAATTATAGCCGGACATGAAACCGGACGTAAAAAGGTGGCGTGAATTTGTTTTGCGCTAGAGTAAGTCTTATCATTCTTACACACACCATATGGACAACACATAAAACCATCCCGCTTGTTTGCCTCAACCGCACGCAGAAAACTATGCACGCCATTAATGAACTGGGGAGAGCGTCGGTCATCGTACATCCATTGCCGGTTCATCTTCATTACACAACACCGAAAAGACCAAATTAATACAAGTTCATACATAAAGTTCATACACACTTATTCTCATAAAACAACATACAACTATCTAGCTAAAACATTTAAATGCAACAACAAATGTGATCAAAATCGCAACTAAGGTAACAATTGATCCAACAGCATAATGATACCAAGCCTCTTTATTAATGGCATATTTTCTAATCTTTCTAATCTTCAAGCGCATTGCATCCATCTTGATCTTGTGATCATCGACGACATCGGCAACGTACAACTCCAATTTCATCTTCTCTTCTTCAACTCTTTTCAATTTTCCTTTCAAATCCTCGTTTTCTTTTTCAACTAAATTTAACTTCTCGACAATAGGGTCGGTTGGAATTTCGGGTCAACTACCTCCTAGATAAAAATATCTATGTCAACTTGATGGACATAATTGTCATTAACACGAAATGCAACAAATAGTTATAAAAGAGAATATACCACATCCGAATCGTAAACCGAACGAGGGCCGACAGGCATGGATATCATAACCATGGCACTATATATAACAACAATCATACAAGTAAGAAAATTATGCAAGTAACTATCTAAATCATAGAAATACGATTTTTTTAATAAAAAGGATAAGAACACAAGAATAGGCTCACCAAGGTGGTGCCGGCGATGGGACGGTGCGGGCGATCGACGATGGTTAGGACGGGGACGGGAAGGCACACTAAGTAAACCACACCTACACATATGCAAACTAAGAAGTTAATTTGAGCTCAAATTGCATATAAATCTAAAAAACTCCCACATAATTACACCCAAACTAAAACCCACAAATCACTATACTTATAAAGCATTGCACGAGCTGATCTAGCAATAAAAGATGAAAGGACAAAGTTGCTAACCTTTGTGGACACTTGGATGGATTGGGGTGCCTCAAATCTTGACAAATCTTGGCAAAAATGGAGTGATGAGCTCGAGCTAGGAAAGAACAGAGAATAGAGAGGATGAGCTCGGGCTGGAAGAACCAACTATATATAGGGATACATTTAGTCCTGGATGGTGTTACAAACCGGGACCAAAGGGTCTCGTGGGGCCCCAGCCTGACGCAACCGTGCCACCACCCCTTTAGTCCCGGTTGGTAACACCAACCAGGACTATAGGGTCCTCATGAACCGGGACTAATGCCTAGCCTCATGAACCGGGACTAGTGGCTGCATTAGTCCCGGTCCAATAGCCAACCGGGACTAATGCTTCGGTCCAAAGACCAGTTTTCTACTAGTGTCACCCACTATTTGGCTCGTGACAAGTTCAAATAAAATAACACCTTTTGACCATCTGAAGGAAAAAAGTTTTTAAAATATACCCCGGTAACTTTGGTGTAAATAAGATGATAACTTACATACCGCTGACCTAACAGCTTACGTATAAACACATTGATAAATTTTCACCACAGAAGAAAAAAGTTGTAGAAATATAGCCTCATAACTTTTTATGCAAATATCATGGTAATTGACACCACATGCAGGATAAATTACGTACAAATGCCATGTTAACTTTCACCTCGGGAAGAAAAATAATTGTTGAAACAGCCCCCGGTAAATTTATGTGTTAATATCATGGTAATTTTATGTATTGTAGACCTGATAATGTACATACAAACTAATCGATACCCTTTTTATCCGGAGACAAGGTTGTTAAAACATACGCCCGGTAACTTATGTGTAGATAAGATGGTATTTTACGCACCGGTGACCTGATAATTTGCATATAAACACATTGATAACTGTTCACCACATCCCGTAACTTTTGTGTAAATAAGATGGTAATTTACGCAGCACAGACCTGATAAATTACATATAAACATGTTGATAACTTTTCACCGTGGGCGAAAAAGTTGTAGAAATATACCCTGATAACAATGTAAATAGCATCATAATTTATGCACCACACCCGTTAACTTACATACAACACATTGATAACTTTTTACCCATGGCATAGAAGTTATTAAAACATGTCCCGGTAACTTCTATGTAAATAGCATGATTATTTATGCACCGCGGACATAACCTACGTTCAACCACTATGGTAACTTTGACTTCGAGGTAAAAAGGTTAAAACACAACTCCTCCATAACATCCATGTAAATTTATGATAATTTTATGCATCACATACCTAATATCTTAGGTTTAAACATCATTGTAACTTTCATCCACAGAAAAAAGTTTTTGAAACATACACCGATTATTTATGTGTTAAATTACCATATTGTCTGATGCTAAAGTTATAATGCTTCTCATCATATAGTCATTAATCTTTTCGTACTGTAGTTACCACCCTTATCATGATATAGTCATGTTGCTCATGTCATAGTTATCACTTTGGTCATGCCAAAGTTACCAAGCCAAAAAAAAAAAAATCCTCTGTTATGGCGGAAATAAAAAAGGCTCAAATAACCTTGTTTATCTACAATAGACAACAACTAAAGGTGGCTTAGTTGGTTATTGGGCTCAATACCTATTGAATTGGTTCAAGTCCTCTTTCAAGCACTTTTATTTTCTTATGATATTATGCAACGAAAAACCAGAAAAAAAAACCACTAGCGATTTACTCTTGCCATGTATGGTTTTCAAGAGAAGAAATTTTTTTGGTGGAATCAAGCGTGGGACAATAGCGATCACGTGGGAAACGAGTAGTTCGGATCTGTCGTTAAAATCAGAACGTTTGGAAGTTTGCACTGTCGATATGCAAATATACGAGGCTCGTTAGTTCTTGGCATCTTGCTCTCGTATATGCACAAACAACTGTAAAAACTCAAATTATGTTCGAACATAAAACTAAAAAACCCTGCAAATAAGATTTGATATACAAGGCGAGTTGGAGGTCTCGTGGAATTATTTCATTGATTTTACTGCCCATCTTTGTACTCTTTTTTGTTTGCGAAAAGGTTGAATGCCATATATTGGTACCACATGTCCTTACAAACCTACCCATATAAAAGATAAAATTACAATCAAGTTCTTCGAAGTGCCAAAGTCTTCATCCTCCTGCTCCCGCTCCATCGGTAGCGCGCCGTGAGCATAACTCGATGCCATCTCTGGGCCTCTGCCTCGGCGGAGCAAACTTTTATATGCAAGTATACGAGGCTCTTTAGTTCTTGGCCTCTTGCTCTCGTATGCGCAAACAATATTAGAAACTCGAATTGTGTTTGAACATAAAACTAAAAAACTCTGCAAATAAAATTTACTCGAATTGTCTTTGAACATAAAACTAAAAAGCCCTGCAAATAAAATTTGATATACAATGCCAGTTGGAGGTCTCGTGTAATTTTTTCATTGATTTTACGGCCCATCTCAGTACTCCTTTTTTTTCACGAAAAGGTTGAATGCCATATATTAGTATCACAAACATGTCCTTACGAACACACCCATATAAAAGATAAAATTACAATCAAGTTATTGAAAGTGTCAAAGTCTTCTTCCTCCTGCATCCATCGGTAGCGCGCCGTGAGCATAACTCCATGCCACCTCTGGGCCTCTGTCTCGACGGAGCAAACTTTTATAACAGAGGAGCTTGTAGAAGCAATGACCTGGAAGTCATCGAGGCAGACCATTGCACGCAATAGTTGGCCGTTGCAACACATAAATCTAACGCCAGGTCACAGCTCGGCTAGTTAGTTCGTCTCAACCAATTCAATTCTCAAAAAGTGCTCAAACCACCCTCACGTGGTCTCATTTCTGTTTGGGCAACGAGTCTATCTCATTCAAAATGCAACACAGTAAATTCATGTTAACACAAATGTGCGAGAATCTTCTCATTTTTATGTTGGTCAATCGGTCCATCGATCTCATTCGCCATGCAGTTGATTTTGTTTTTTGATAAAAGAGCTTTTCTCTTCGATTTCATATAAAAGAAATCACCAGTGTCTTTTACAAACCATACAGTCGATTTATATGTAAGTATATGCATGACTCGTTAGTTCTTGGACTCTGTCCCTCATGGACAAACACCAGTAGAAACTTGAATTACATTAGAACTAAAAAACCCTAGAAATAAAATTCGGTACAAGGCCAGTAGGATGTGGTGTGATTTTACTGCCCATCTAAGTTTGTTGATTCTGAAATAATATGCAGGCTACACATCGAGTTGCCCTGTGTCCGCTTTGTGCATGGGGCCGGACTGTTCATGGAGCAGCAGGAGAGAAGATCCTGCCGTTCAGGCCAGACTTTGCGGCATTGGGCATGTCCTCAAATTTGCCCTCGGCCCGGCCACCAAGGCCATCGCCTGCATCGCAGTTGGCCCCGTGGCGACATCTTCCGTATTGCCATCATACAGGTGTGTAGCACTCCCTAATCAGTAATCACCTCCTTAATTATTTTTCTATACTCGAGAACAAGAGTACTAGACTCACTTTGTGGAAATCTAAAGCGTTTTGTCTATATTGGAACATACATGTAAAACAATGTAGTATTTGTTTTGGTTTGCTCCAATATCTCAAAATACAACCACCGAGTTTTTCTCCACGAGATTCATGATGGGCCTCCCATGACAAGAACCAGGGTTAAATACCTAATGAGATTACATAGAGGGATCGTTCAAGCAGATAATGCATGACGTGCAAGCTCCTTCACTCACATCTACTCCTCGCTTCATCCTACTATCACCGGTGTTCAATCTTGTTCATACTAAACACATGCATTATCTCTCATGCTTGAAGCATGACGGCATTAATCTGTGTAATTGATCATGGTTAGTTTTTGTTTTTGAATTGTTTGAATTGCTTACCACATGTGTCATGTTGTGATCATGCTTAGTTAATGTGTTAAATCTATGCATATTATTGTCCCAGAGACAAAATGTCTAAGTTGTCCTGATAGTTTACTATGAGGTGTGCTCTGTCATCCGTGATGCGCTACCGACTCACGGGCATCACTGACAATGTTGTCCTCGATTTTTGTGCTAAGGTCATAAAACTGTAGAGTTGTGGCTTTGTTTGCAAGTTTGTGGTTACCGGAATGTGTTATATTAAATTTATTGTTGTATTAGAATAAGATAAAATGTTAAAAGAAATGATTGATCAACCAAATGGTAAAATAGACAATATGTGTGGTACATAAACGCTGGTATATAACTGAAAAAAGATAGAAACACATTTTTTTTTCCTTCCTCGATGGCAAGATGGACGAAGTGTTCCTAAATCCATTGCCGTTCGTCTGGGCTCACTTGACAAACTGTACGACCCGCTCTTCTTGTTCGGCTTAGGCCTCACACCAAGCCAGCGGATCGCATCTAGCTAGCCCCTGAGTTTGGATTTCATCATTTTCCATAGCTTTAGTCTGAAATTAATTAACTAGTTAGCCTTTGAGGCCTGAGGGGGTATCCGAAATAATTAAATGAGGAGGATTTTGATCGCATACGTTGCCGTGTGAGTTCATTGTGAATGTCCGGTGAACCTGAAATCTCTACTGATGCCAAAATAATGTCTATCGCGAATTCTCAAGTTCTTGAGTTCGTCCCAGTCATTTGGTGACCTTCCAATCATTTGCATTGTGCACCCGGACCTAACCGAAAACACCGTGTTTGCCAAGTGCGATGTCCTTTGTCGTGTTCCCTTTTACGGGCTCTCGGTAAACCTTAACATTGTTAAGTAGGAAACTCAACGAAGAGTGGGACTCCATAAAGGACAGTCATTGACGAGATCATTTCTTAAAATACTCGGCTAACTACTCAGCCAGTATAGGGTTCGCCGAGAGCCAATGACGCAGCCATCGGTAACAAAATGTGCCACGGGTACTGACGGCTTCGTGACAGTGGGCAAGCTTTGCCGAGTACACGAGAAATTAAACTCGACACACTTTCGTGCCCCGCTTCATCTTCTTTTTTTCTTTTAAACCCGCTTCGTCTAACCACCGAGGTCTCCTCGGTTGTCCAGGCCGCCACTCCGACGAGCACCTCCATACCTGCCGCCGAAACCCAGATCCGTCACCGCACCGCCGGTAGAGCCGGCACCTTATCCGCGGACTCTCTAAGTTCGTCGCGCCGCTCCGAGCTCGTTGCCGGCATCCCCCGCTAGGTCCTCACCGCTCCTTCCATTTCTTATTATTTATTAGCAGCTTTTTTTTATATGCGATGATGGATGGTAATATGGAAATTTGATATATGAATGGATGATATGGATAATATGGATAGGCTATATGATAATAGGTATGGATGTTACATTGATAATATGGATATTGATATGCAGGTTTATAAATTTTATTTTATTTTGTGTTATAAATGGATACATAAGTTTGAGGATATGTAGGAATGCAATGGCTGCAGTGCACCATTGTCTCAGCTTGGTGTTTGGCGCCATCAGTTTCACTGTGATTCAGGTGTCAGCATCCAGCAGCCCCCGCATCGTCCGTGCTAGGGTGACCCGGGCGGCGCCCAAACCCTAGTCGCCGGGGCCGCGAGCTCCCTCCTCCCTTCCCTCCACCGCCGCCGGGCTAAGCCCGAGGGCAGACGGCGATGGCGGAGGACTCCCTCTCTCCCGCGTCGTAGGGGTGATGTGGGTCCCGAAAACGTGTGGAGGTGCGGCCGATCCATTCTATGGATGAGAGTGCGGACGAAAGGGAACGTGGCATAACGATGAATGTCCAATTTGGTTCATGTGGATGCAAAAAATAAAATCCAAGGGAAGGGTCGTGCTTCTTAAGTCGAGTCGTGTAGCAATCGCGTGCGATCGATCCGCGTATATTAGCGTGAGCGTACACGCTACGTGTGTGTGTTGTGTTGTGTTCTGTACATGTAGCATACTTGCTCCTACCACCTCAAGTGAGTGTTGCATGAGAGTTCATCTTATATATTTGTCACAAGCTCCTCTGCAAGCGAGGTGGTACTAAAATTTCAGCCACCTCCTTCTTCAGCCACTTCCTTCCTAGTGCAAAGGCCCAACTAGTAAGTGATCATGGGCCAAGATGGTTCCAAATGATATCCCATTCAATTCTACTTGCAGAAATAATAAGGGTGTGCTGGGAACATGCATGACTAGAATGATCGGACACATGCATTTATAGTATATAAAGTAAGCACATGAGGCAAGACGTTCTCCTCAGGTTCCGTTGACATGGGCAAGTGATCGGTAGGAGATGCATAATGCTCCAAAGGGCAAGTTGAGTAGGATTAAATTGTGTGGTTGTATTTAAGCTGTGTGTGGTTTAATTATTAGTGTTTGCAAACAATCTTGCTTTTCGTCAATATGGAAAGAGGAGATGCTATAACATTATAATTTGTATATATAGATGTTTGTAGGTCAATTGATGTGTACTAGAGTGTGTCAATATGGAAAGTGGAATAAAAGTAAATTTAAAATTTCACACGTTTCAAAAAATGTTTATCACTTCTGAAAAAACTACAACGTAAAAGAATGTTCATATAAGTTAAAAAAAGAATTTCATACGAATAAAAATACTGTTTGTGAAATTTGAAAAACTGTTCAGACGTTAAATATGTTTGCAACATTTTAGAATTGTTAATATATTTTAGATTTTTTTATAAGAATAGATCATACCATTCAAAATAAATATTCAACGTGTATTTAGAAATTTTACAAACATGTATTTTAAAAACTATTCTTCATGTGCTAGAAAAATGTTCAATGTGTATCAAGAAAATGTTACGCGTGTATATAAAACATATACAATGTGTATTAGAAAAAGGAAAAACAATAAACAAAATAAAACCAAAGGACCAGAGAAAAATAAAAAAATAAGGAAAATTAATGAAAATAGAAAATGAAAGGAAAAGAATAAACCATAAGAAAAAAAAACAGCCAAAAAGCCTGAGAGAAACAGTGCGCTGATGAAAGGTCTGTAAAGAAAATCATTAGTTGTTGCGTCCTTGCTGAGACGGCCCATACATGTGGATGGTGCATATATTTTGCATTCAGCGAAATATAGCCCGTTTTGACCCCTCATATTTCTTACTACAAAATAACCATGCCCCTACTTTAAACCCCACTTTTGTTTCTACACATACAAACATTTAATGGAACCCTCTATGTGCGACACTGCCGGAGCACGTGTAGAGCACGCACAGGAGCAACATCATCTCGAGCACACTGCAGCTCACCAGCTCACACACTTCCAGCCACAGAACACATCCAAGGGAAGCATAAGCTGCCTGGCCGGAGCCCCCACGAGGCCACGGGTGCGAGCGGCCTCGGCCAGAGCATCTACAACCAGACCGAAGCTAGCCAGCAAGCCACTCCTGGCTGCATGGACGCGAGATGCCTCCACCGGCCAGCCAGCCACACATGCCACGGCCACGGCTCCGGCGCGAGGCTCGGCCACGGCCACGGCGCGAGGCGCGGCCACGGCCATGGGCGCCTGAGAGCTCTAGAGCGCGCGAGCTCCAGCTCCGTGGCTGCTACCAACCGGTAGTACTCCCTAGCCATGGCCGGGGTGTGGAATCGTCGAACTCACAGAATTGAGACGTGGGAAGAAGAAAGATCCAAGGAAGGAGGTTCATTCATTCCAGAGGAAGGAGGAGATAAGATCTGTTCATTACAATTGTCGATCCCCTCTCGTGGCTCTCCCCAACAAATACTTATCCAGTGCTGACTGGACACCCCTTACCAGGCCCACACCTACACCGGCCCATTTACATTAGCCCAACACACACAGGCCCTAGCAGTGGCGGCGCACGAGAGCTCCGGTCCCAGGGCGGCACGACAGCCCGGCGCGGACAAGCTCCATCCCTGACAGGCGCAAGCTATAGTAGACTCGTCCGCCCATGCTGTCTCTGTTGCGAGGCACCGTCTGCTCCACCCGTGCCATTGCCATGATAGCGAGATGAGAAAGGAAGGAGTGTGTGTGTGGCTGCATGTGGTACAGGGTGCGAGAACTATGACGTGGAGCAGGGTGTCCGAGCGTGACCGGGCAGCCTTATATTTAAGACGGGTTCGAGGGGTGCCGATCAGTCCGGGCGTATAGGGACAAAATGAGGTGTCTGGTTGGATCTCTTTTTTCTTTAACCGGACACTGACCTAGGCATTTAGGAATGAAATGTGAGGTCCGGCTATAGAAGCTCTAATCAAAGTAAAAATCCATGGAACAAATAATTGAAGCCGGACCAGCACCTCGTCCATGCTGCCCACCGTAGTTCCCTCGTGGTGTAGTAGTACACCCCCAAATTAATGTGGTGTACATAGACACATTATACTCCGAGCAAAAACCACCTAAATTTACTAATTTAGGGACATTAAAACCGTGCACTTCAGAAGGCCTCTCACGCATCCAGGATTTATGACCGTCCGATCTCGCCGTTGGACTATGTCGGCCCTCGTGCTCAACACTAATCGTCTTCGTCTTAGGAATCATGAACATCTAGTTTGGTCCATATGGATGCAAAAAATAAAAGACGACGGAAATTCACGCGAGCTCACGTGTATGTCTAGAATGGTTGGACACATGCATTTATAGTACTATAAAATAAGCACATGAGGCAAGCCGTTCTCCTCAGGTTCCGTTGACATGGGCAAGTGCTCGGTAGGAGATGCATAATGCTCCAAAGGGCAAGTTGAGTAGAATTAAGTTGTGTGGCTGAATTTTATTTTATTTGAGCTGTGTGTGGTTTAATTACTAGTGTTGAGCCAAAGTGAATTTCTGAACAATCTTGCTTTTCGTCACTGTACAATAGCATTTGCCTTCCACAGTTCCACGTGTGCTGCAATTTTTCTTTTTGTAAGAAAATGTGCCCTGATTAATTATTCGTTCCACTACCAGGTATATACGACACAATTAGAGACAAAAAAAAAACAAGGGCGCTTGGGCCCATTATTAATTTACGGCAGAAATGCCAAGTTCCAATGTACTTTCAAATGTTGATCCTCGAGAAGATGATGCATTCCAACAACAGCAAACAACACTAGTCACTTGTACAAGCAAATGGCTAGATCCTGGTGACGTGAAGCTTGCACTTGCGATGGCGATTAATAAGATGTTGAAGCCTGTCCGTGGTCGCTTTAAGGTTTGTGGAGAGCGTGTGCGTGGATTCTGAGCCCTCCGTAGTTTCTTGTGTTAATCGTTTATATGATCGAAATTCCATGTCCGAATGAATGCGTTTGGGACTTATAGGAAACAGCTATATATATGTAGTCTAATAGCTGCATCCACACTGATTTAAGAGAATGTTGTCTCTAAGAGCTGCATCCAAACTGATTAAGAGAAAAATATCTCTAATAACTTTCTCTGTCTATTATGCCTAGACTAGACATGGTCAGTTTGTTCGCATCATTTGTTCATTGTCGTTGTTTCCTTAAAGTTGCTTCGCAGAGAATACTTCTAAAGTCTCGCAGCAACCCACGAGGAAGGTACCTAGTTAAAGATGAAACCCAGTGATACCAACAGTGGAAGCCATAGATGAACGAACAACAATGATGTTGTTTTATTAAAGTACAATACATAGTTTTTTTTTTTGCGAGTGAAAGTACAATACATAGTTTAAGCATAATAACATACATGGGAAAATACATGTTTTATTTAATTCTACAAACATCACGGCGAGGGTACCGTTAACGCATGTAAGATGATGTATTCGTGACTACCATGGACATGGGTGGTTACTTGGGACAGTCATCCACAACCACAGCGTACGCTTTGACTCATCGACTGCAAGCCACTTATTCACCTTGAATGTCTTCTCCTTCAGGGACAAATTTGGCTCGATTTGGCTGAACGCGACTTTGTCCACAAACCAACCGGGTTTGTTGCCTTTACCATCAGACTCGAGCAACATCCTGCAAGGTTTGGACGGTAAGCACTTACCGCTGCCCTCAAATGTGTCGGTGTGGCCTTTCTCGAAGTTGTTGTGGCCCTTCTGGCCCGAAGGTTTCAGGCTCTCGATAACCAGCTTCTTGCCATTTGCGGTGCTCACCGACAGAGATACACGGGCGTCGGTGCCCGCATCTTCTTTATTTCCTGTCGTGACCAATATAACGAATTTGCACTGTGCATGCGCACTGCTTGCAGTGAGAGCGAGGAGAAATAGGACGAACAATATCTTCATTCTGGCCTGTGCGTGTAGGATGGCGCTAGGAGTAGTATCAAGGATGGTGTGATGAAGATGAGCACAAATGTGAGGTCTATTTATAGATGTACGTAATGAGGTCTATGCAGGTATTGTATGTGTCAAGCGAAAGAGCGGGATGATCAGAACGAGCTGGGGATGGCGTGGTCAGCAGATTAATTGTCAAACAAAATACAGGTCTTCCGGCATTTGCGTGGTCATTGCAACCGTGGTGCAATCAGATAACTCAGAGCGAGCTGAGGATGGCGTGGTCAGCAGATGAATTGTCAAACAAAATACAGGTCTTCCAGCATTTGCATGGTCATGTGCGCGTGAACGCTGCACATGCATCAGGCTAATGTGAAAACAACTAACATTGTTTGCTCCGTTGATTATTAATTGTTGGTTGCTTGCTTTGGTTCATGCTTGATTGAATGTACTAAATGATGTGTGTTCAATAGTATAAGGGCATCTCTCGTAAATTTTCTCCCGCATCCGTCCGCGGACACGGATGCGGGAGGACAACATCTAACCGTAGCCGCATATATTTTCACAACAACTTGAATCAACCGGACGAAATTCCTGCAAACACGGCCCAATTCCATGCAAACAAGACGGATTTCATACAAACGCGGCGGATTTCATTACATTTTGAACATATTTTAACTAAAAAGGTAAGACTATGTGCACGTACGGTCACGCGAAGCTCCACTTCCACGACACGGATACACTACACTAGTCTACGGCCAGCCGGAACGGATCCCTTTGTCTTCCCCATGTCCGGCAGCCCGATCACCGGACTGTCGGAAGCCACGGAGGCATATGCTTCAGCACAAAGAACGCTTTCCTTCCCCACCACTCGTAGGAGCGGAACCCCTGACTGATGCTTCAGCGGGAGGGGAAGCGGACACCTCCGCTTTCGTGCAGCCCATGCGGGGGCGACGAAGGTCCTCGCAAGAGAAGAACTAGGCAAGACACCGGCTATGTACGCCGGTGTCACCCCGGTGGTGGCCTTCATGGGACCCAAGAGGTGGTGGCCTCCTGTGTTCTACTTCTCCTCGATGATGGCTGCAGGCGCGGACGCGCTGGCCACCGACTCGTCGCTCTCCATGCAGCCGGCTTCTTTTTCTTCCTACATGGCGCGGCTACACGTGTGTCGACGGCGGATGGCGCGGTCGCAGGCATGAGAGGCACCGTTGCTGCCGTGCTCCCCGCCGTGGAGAAACTCACCACTCCTCTTCGACCTGGCTTGGAGCGGCGAATTGCTGAACCATGCGCCGGCTTGGGGCGGCAACTGGCTCCGTCGAGCTAGGCAAGGGAGGCAGAGCAGCGAGCTGCCTCGCTCGTGCTCGTATCCGGCGGGATCGGCGGGCCATCCAACTGGCTTGTATGCCAGAGAACTGCTCTTTGAAAGCCATCGGAAGAATGGAGAAAATGGTGAAGGAGGAGATGGGGAAGCGTCAGAGGGGTGCGATTTTGCCCGGCGTCTTGCCTCGTTTAAATAGAGGACGAACGGGAGGAGCTCGGCCGGCGTTGCGTTTAATGCCGGCTCGCTCATGAACGGACGTGTGGCCGGAGTAGATTTCTCGGCTTCCACGCGGATTTAATAGAGGCGTTTCAATGCGGCGAGGAGGCGTGTTCAGCCGGACGTGCAACGGACGGCGCCCTCAACCTACGAGCCGCTTCAATGGCGGAGTGATATATTTAACTAAGGCACTTAATTAGTGTTGAGTAATGCACTTAATTAAATAGCCTCTTCCTCGCTGACCTGACTGTGCCGTCCTAGGAATAAATTAACTCGTCCATTCTTGCTCTCTTAATTAGTTAGATGTACTAGCTACTCCCCGCATCCCTATATATACTAGCGGTAAAGATGCGCGGCACACGCCGCGCCCGTCGGAAGACTCATTTATATTTCGAATACTTTATTTTTTATTTCTTTTTCGTGTTTAGTTGGAATAAGTACTTCAATTTTTATTTTTATTGCATGCATGTATTCTTTTTCATGTTTAGTTGTTTGGATTTTTTTTTGTTTGGGTTTTATAGGACGGAAAAGAGGTGTAGTTTCGTTTTGGCACGGTTCAGTGGTTTAATTAGATTATTTATAACACGTTTACATCCGTCGTAGTTTTCTTTTTGTCTGTGCGTATAGAGATGCTTGACTTGGTTTTTTATAGAGCGATAAAGACCATTGCCGGTGGCGTCCATTTCATATTTTTAATAGAACGGAAGTGTTTGAATACGTTGCAACAAATTGAAAATCTTTTTTTAGTGTGTTTATGGGTAAATCATTAGTGTTTCACCTTTTTTTGTCCTTGCGGAATTTCTTTAACATGTGAGACCTCGCGATATTCAATAAGAGAAGCGAATCAGTGTTATATTATTTCTGAACTTTATTGTTTCTTATCTCAGTGCCAGGGACTTCTTCATGCATGTTCTTTGTGTATTATATTTATATTTGGCCTGTCATATCTTCATAGTACTCATATAGGAGTTTTAGCAGGCAAACAATGTTAGAATCAGTAGCATCAAAGGTGTTTTTCTTGTACGTGTGAGTAATGCTGATAGAGTGAGATTTCTCTTATTGTACATGGTGAGAGAAGGATGATGGGGCTGGCAACGATTATAATGGTTGTAGAGCTTTAATAGATCATAATGCAACAGTAGGTAATACAAAAAGAAATAAAATAATCGTTAATCATAGAAAAACTCAGGTTTTTCCTTTTATATTTTCCTTGGATTATTGCTTACGCGGATGCAATGTGTTGGTACTATTCCGGTTTACAGTTTACATATAAAGTTTTTTTTGATAGATGTGGGTATATTGCAGTTTATTCAGTGGGCATGGAAACACTGGTCACATGAAGCACTGTTGCATACGAAGTGACTATTTTGAAAATAGTGTTTCGGTTTATTCGGGTTATTTGTTCCAGTTTGTTAGTTTTACTGTTCTCTTAAAATGAGATCTCACTCAAACCGTTCGAGGAAAGTAAATCTTGGGGCAACAATCCATAAGAATGAATCTAAGGAAAAATAAATTGACCAGTATCATTTTAAACAATAAAAGAAGGTTGGCACCCAAGATGCGATCTTTTGCTCGGATTTTGGCTTCGTGGTAAAATTGGTGTGGAAAGACGATCACTTTTTTTTATCAAAGAGCAATGCCATTAGGTAAAATTAATTATTACAAAATATGTATATAGATCAGATCAAACTAAGTTACTAAATTGGTATTTTTTCGGTTTATTTTTTCCTCTGCGTATTTAAGTAATCCATTAGATTTATACGTTTTTCACTTTAGGAATTATCTATAAATAAGTCTAAAGATAGCATGATATAATTGTATTAAAGGAAACCCATAAACAATTTACTAAGCAATAAAAATAATAATAATATCGGAGTACTTGTACGTGTAAGAGGGCAATAAAATATACATGAAGATCTCTTTTTAGAAATGTAAATACCTATGATGATATACAATACGTAAAAAAACCATTTTTTATGGATACTGTTCATAAATAATATTTTTTATGTAAAATAATAAATGGCACTATTCGTAAATACTAATACTTTTTATAAAATTCCTTTTGGAAATGTGAAACCCTATCATGTTTTCTGTATGTAAAAAACCATCCTTTTCTTTTAAAACACTGTTCACAAACAGGGGTACATGATTACTATTCGTTGTTGGTAACGTAAATAAAAAACAGTGGGGAAAAAGCCGGGTAACTGTTTATACGAGATTACTGTTCACAACAGGGGTTAATGTTTATACGGGATTACTGTTCACTGATGTTGACGTGGCCGTGGAAATGAACAGTGTATGCCGAAAAAAAGTCAAAAAAAATCAGAGAAACCGGATCGCGGCTTTAGTATATAGTATATACAGGGCCTAATCCATTTTTTCGGATTGCCTTTCACAATTGATAAGACTAACATTATATAAGGCTACTCATAGTGGGGAGTATCATATAGTAGTATAATGCATATGATATTATTATATGATACTATCTTCATAATGCATAGTATCATAAACTAGTATTATAGATCATCTCATTTATTAACATGCAAGACACATAGTAGGATAACATTTAACATGATACGGTATCTACCTATGTTACTCTAACCCCCTCTCTTTTCTTTAATTGCTTGCCACATCAGCATGTTTGTTAGTCCCAAGTGCATGATACTAGCTATGATACCCCCACTATGGCCGGCCTAAGAGGTATTAATGTAAAAATTATATCATTGGAAGCTCATTTCACGTATGATTTTGATGGTATGCTTTGTATAATTTGCATGCCATATATTATTGCACTAGCATATGATAAGCCCTATATAGATGGATAGAGGGAATACCTTGTGTTCGTTATGGTCTTGACAATATAATCGTAAGTACGGCCCGTCCAGTCTGACGGTGGGGTTCCCTGAGTTTTTTCCATCGGGAACTCAGCAAACATTATTTGTATATTCACTGAGTTCGCGATAGAAAGCACTCGGCACTGTCAATGATTGCCGGGGGCAGTCGAGCTGAGTGTTTTGCGCCGAGTTTGAAACTCAGCGAATAGTTCACCAAGTTTAATATATGGCGATTCTAGTAGTGCCTGTTGTGAATTTGATGGTGAATATACTCTATCACATTCAAAGAAAGCATCGTTCAAGTAAACTTTTTTTTTGTATACGTCACAACACTCTCCATGTGTGAACACAAAGTTGTACTCGAAATTCATACGTGTGACATTTACTTTGAATTAGCAGATTGCATTGTCAAACAGGACTTAGCAATAGACTCGCCGGGCCTTGTTAGTTACTCCCTTCATTTTTGTATACAAGGCGTTGGAGATATACCCAAGATGTAATAATAATTAGTTATTATTCTATTTCATTAATGTTAATAGATGTTTTATATAATATGTGCTATAATTCTATAGTTTCTGAATGAGTGATTCCGATGAAAATCATATTTACATGTGTAGAATCACGAACAACAAACCAGATCCATAGTCAGGCCTCTGCACTAGCTCATAAGTCATTAGATGGTTCAGCTCTTCTATCCATGGGCATCAGTAAAGTTTCACGAGGATGCCGATAATCACGAATTCACGATGATATATGGTTAGTGCAACAGAGTGTTGGGTGCATGTTTTCGGTAAAGTGCCGTGGTGATTCAAAGTCGTCCCAACAACTTATCCATACATTAGCTGATTAATTACTTCTCGAAACGATTCGTTGATTGCATGGGCATCGTTGACGTCTTCGCAGGACTTGCGGAGTCTGATCCATTGGTCGACGAAGGATTTGATGGATTCTCCGGCTTGCTGGGTGCAACGCTGCAGATCTGTCATTGTAGCGGGACGTTTGTATGTGCCCTGAAAGTGCTGACTGAATCGAAAGTACCTTTTTGAGCTTGAGCTCAAATGCACCCGTATGAACAGTAAAATCAAAAAAATCAAAACATTTCAAAAAAATCTGATATTTTTTTTTATGAACTTTGACAAATTTTCTAAATGCTTGCAAATTTTCATCATGAGATCACATTCGTGTAAGGCGTGACAAAAAAAAAACAAAATCAGTGTTTCAAAATGCTTTCGAAAGTAGCATTTTCAGAGCATCGTTTTTGTTTTTTTTGCCACGCCTTCCTCGAATGTGATCTCATGATGACAATTTGCAAGCACTTAGAACATTTGTAAAAGTTCATCACAAAAAAAATTCAGATTTTTTTGAAATGTTTTGAATTATTTTATGATTTTACTGTTAATACGGGTGCATTTGATCTCGAGCTCAAATACTCCACGTCCTGAATGAATGCGCTTCTCATGTCGTTCCAGTTATGGATCGTTTTTTATTCAAGGCTATCCGATAGGTACTTCCTCCGTTCCTAAATATAAGTTTTTTTAGAGATTTTACTACCGATTAGATTCGTAGCAAAATGAGTGAATCCACACTCTAAAATATGTCTATATATATGCGTATGTAGTCCGTAGTGAAATCTCTAAAAAGACTTATATTTAGGAACGGACGGGGTATAGGTAATTACAAGCATCCAAGTTGTTTCCGCCATGCAGGCTCACCAAGGTATGGTAATCGTCCAGCCATGTATCCAGCTTTGCGCTGGTGTTGTACATGTTTCCTGCTTTTGACACGTTCGTCATGGATGGGGTAAGAGCATCTACAACCGGATCTTGCAAATCCGGCCCCTCAAACGCCCGCGAACGCGTCCGGACGCGTCCGCGGACACTGACCGGTCACGCCTCAAATAATGCATTTTACATCTGAACATCTCAAATCTCATATCTTAAATCCATACAACTCATGCAACTACTACGTCGATGTATTACACACATCGTCCGGCTACTCCATCACTACTAACATGCCATCGGACTACCAAAATTTGACATGTTTGGCTATGATGGAGATCATCCACGGCGGCCCTTGCCCTTCCTGGCGCCCTTGCCGTCCTTGTCGTGGAAGTACCGGTCGAAGACGCAATACGGATCGAGCCGGATCTGCTCGTCGCCGAAGTTGTCCCCGCCGTCGCTCACCTCCTTCTCCTCCTTCGGTGGCAGTCCGGCCATTTCACGGACCGCCCGATTCTACTGCCAGGCGAGGGCGCGCGTGTTCCTCCGCTGTCGTTTCTTCAAAATGCGGGCCCGGATGGCTTCCTCTCTACGGCTGCCCGCTCTGCCGCATCAGCCGCCTCCGCCTTTGCCATTTCCTCCACAAGAAAGGCCTCGGCGACCCTTATCCTCTCCTTCCCACGGCGAGCAGCCCGTTCCCGGTGGGACTTGAAGTCCGCCGGACCGGTCGATGGCTCCGCCCGCCAGGACCTTGATGATCCCCGGAGGAACCGAGCGCCCGTTGAGCGGACGCTATGGAGTCGCGGCGGACAGATCCTGCCATCGATCGGGCTGTCCTCGCGAGAGCGGCGGAGTGCAATGCGAACCGCCATTGCCTCCTCCACTCCGCACGGGACGACCGCCCCAGTCGATGGATCTAGACTGGTCGGAGTCGGATCCACTGCCATCCATGTCGGAGAAGGCCAGAGATCGCCGGAGGTGAGCTTGGGTGGCGGATGGGAGTGGATGGGAGTGAAGTGAAGTGGCTATGGTTTGGTCCGGCCAACGGATGAGGACGAATATATGTGGGGTACATGCGGGCCAGCGCGGGCTAGTGCGGGCCAGGCGGGCGCGCCCGGGCTCCCCCATATCCGCCCCATATTTGGGTTGGATGTGAGGGGTGCCGGTCAGCCCGGGCGTTTGAGGCCCGTTTGAGGGGTCCGGCTGGGTCGATTTTTTGTGACCGGGCGGCCTGCCCGAGCGTTTGAGGCAGGTTTGAGGGGTCCGACTGTAGATGCTCTAACGCCACCTTCCTGATGTTTGGGCCAAAACACTTTGGTCCCATGTATTGGTCCTCTTTTGCTGCTTGGATCTTGTCAAGTCGATTCCGGGCATCATGGGCTAGGGGGGGTGAGCGTTGTGCCTGGGCTCGACTTGTCCCTCAGCCCAGTTTCTGCCATTGTGCCTGGAAGGCTGTGAATGCACCGATCTTTCGCATTGTGCTGGAGGCACGTATCCGTCCCTATGTCCGCCTCCTTGACTAGGTGGCTGGGGAGGTGGAATATCGTGATTCCGACGTGGCTCGTTTTCATGGCTCCACCTTGGCTGCTCGTTATGGCTACAGTCTCGACGTGGCTCGTCGTAGTTCCACCTTTGCTGCTCATGTCGGGTGTGCTCTCGACGCAGCTCATTATCGCAGTTCCGTCGTGGTTCTGGATCATGGCTATAGTCCCTGTTCCGATTGGCTCCAACCGTTGTGCTTTCTGTATGGTGCGACGTTATTTTGGCGGTGTTCCCTCTTTTCTCTGTCATGGTCGCGGTTTCGAGTAGACCCTGGCCTAGACTTGTCTCGTACCCTGGGAGACGGTTTTCGCCTTGGACCCTAATACTTCTCAAACGTAGTATCTACAATTTTTTATTGTTCCATGCTTGTTTCATACCATTGATATATGTTTCTACTACATTTCCCTTGCTCGATATGGAGCTGCCAGATCTAGCAGGCAGCGGCGGCTGACCCTCTGGCAGCGACGGCCGGTGATGTGGGGATGGTCACCGGGGAGCTCTCCCCTAGCTATGTGGTTGTCCCCTTGCATGCAGTGTTCAGTTGTCAGGTTTCCCCTTTCCCTATTGAGGTGGATGTTGGTGACAGGTGGGTGGTCGCCTGGGTTTCTTGTGGTGGCTTGGAGGTCCGGCGGTGTGGCCATAGGTGGTTGCACGGGTCGCCGGTGCGGCCGTGGCTGCCTTGGCGGTGACGGTTTGTGGTCGGTGGCGGGGTGTGGTTGGTGGTAGTGTCATGTCTTCTCCTGGGTCTGAACCGGCGGCTGATACGTCTCCGTAGTATCTATAATTTTTTATTGTTTCATGCCAATACTCTACAACTTTCATACATTTTTGGCAACATTATATAATATTTTTGGGACTAACTTACGGATCTAATGTACAGTGCCAGTTCCTGTTGTTTTTGCACGTTTTGCAGAAAATCCAACGGAGTCCAAACACGATAAAATTTACGGATTTTTTTGGAATATATGTGAATTTTGGGAAGAAGAATCAGCGCAAGATGGTGCCCGAGGTGCTCCCAAGCAAACAGGGCGCGAGCAGGTGAGGTGGCCGCACCCTGATGGGTTGGGACCACCTCGTAAGTCGTCTGGTGCCCTTCTTTTGCCGCAATAAAGACATTTTCCCGAGAAAATCCCCTCAAAATTCCAGCCCAATCGGAGTTACAGATCTCCGGATATTTAAGAAACGGTGAAGGGGTCAGAAAACAGACGCGAAAACAAGAGAGAAACAGAAAGAGAGATCCAATCTTGGAGGGGATCTTGCCCTCCGGGAGCCATGGCGGTCATGGACCAGAGGGGAAACTCTCCTCCGATCTAGGGGGAGACCAAGGAAGAAGAAGAAGGAGGGGGGCTCTCTCCCCCTCTCTACCGGTGGGGCCAAAACGCCGCTGCGGCAACCATCGTGACGACGATCTACACCAACAATTGCGCTGCTGTCACCACCAACTCTATCCCCCTCTATGCAGCGGTGTAACTCCTCTTTTCCCTGTTGTAATCTCTACTTAAACATGGTTCTTAATGTTATATATTAATATATTTCCCAATGATGTGTGGCTATCCTATGACATTTGAGTAGATTTTTTTGTCCTATGGGTTGATTGATGATCGTGATTGGTTTGAGTTGTATGTTTTATTTTGGTGTTGTCCTTTGGTGCCCATCATATGATAAGCGCGTGTGGATCACACCATGGGGCTAGTTGTACGTTGATAGGACTATGCATTGGAGGGCGAGAGTGACAAAAGCTTCTTCCTAACATAGAAATTGATTCATATGGGATTGAAGGGGGGCCAATATATATTAATGCTATGGTTGAGTTTTACCTTAATGAACGTTAGTAGTTGCGGATGCTTGCTAATAGTTCCAATCATAAGTGCATAGAATTCCAAGTAAGGGATGACATGTTGGCAGTGACATCTCCCTCATATAAAACTGCAATAATGATTACCGGTCTAGTTATCAATTGCCTAGGGACAAATCTTTTTCTTATGTTACAAAACCTTTCTATTATCTTGCAAAGTATCCGTAGTTTTATTCTAGCTAAGTACTCCCAGTTTTATTCTTGCAAACTTATCTTTACACCTACAAAATAGTTTCATATTTGTTATAGGTAAAGTAAGCGTTAGCGTGCGTAGAGTTTTATTGGTGGTCGATAGAACTTGAGAGAATATTAATTCTACCTTTAGCTCCCCATTGGGTCAAAAAAGGCTTGCTCTGGTGTTTACACATCTGCGTGCTAGGGTTGGTTTCCCCTGATCCAGTTCTTCGTTTTTTTGGGAGAGTCGTCGACTATGTTGTTTCCTCCTCAGTTCATGATGGTGAGGGTTGTGATGTCTACTACGCAACTTTATTCTTGTAGACGTTGTTGGGCCTCCAAGTGCAGAGTTTTATAGGACAACAACAAATTCCCTCAAGTGGATGACCTAAGGTTTATCAATCCATGGGAGGTGTAGGATGAAGATGGTCTCTCTCAAACAGCCTGCAATCAAATACAAAAAATCTCTTGTGTCCCCAACACACCCAATACAATGGTAAATTGTATAAGTGCACTAGTTCGGCGAAGAGATCGTGATACAAGTGCAATATGGATGATAGATATAGATTTTTGTAATCTGAAAATATAAAAACAGCAAGGTAGCAAGTGGCAAACAACGAGCAAAAGGTTGTATAAATGCTTGGAAAACAAGGCCTAGGATTCATACTTTCACTAGTGCAATCTCTCAACAATGCTGACATATTAGAATCATATGATCATCCCTCAACATGCAACAAAGAATCGCTCCAAAGTTCATAAGCAGCGAAGAACATAAGATGAAATTGGTGTAGGTAGTAGAACCACCTCAAAGTTATTCTTTTCGATCAATCTTTTGAGCTGTTCCTATAAGTGTCACAAACCCTAGAGTTCATAGTAAAATAACACATATAATACATGTCAATCAACTCTAATGTCACCTAGATACTCCAATGTTACCACAAGTATCCGTGGGTTAATTATTCGACATGCATCAAACAATTTCAAATTCATTATATTCAATCTAGCACAAAGAACTTCAAAAAGTACCACAAGATTTCTATCGGAGAAAGTAGTATGAAACGTGCAATCAACCCATGTGCATAGATCCCCAAGGTCACCGGAATCTGCAAGTCGATGCCATAACATATATCAAGTGAATCAATAGAATACCCCATTGTCACCACGGGTATTCACATGCAAGACATACATCAAGTGTTCTCAAACCCAAAACATTCAATCCAACATAACAAGATCTCAAAGGGAAAGATTCAATTCATCGCAACAAGATAACAAGGGAAGAACACCATATGATCCAACTATATTAACAAAGCCCGCGATACATCAAGATCGTGCCACCTCAAGAACACGAGAGAGAGAGAGAGAGAGAGAGAGAGAGAGAGATTAAACACATAGCTGCTGGTACATACCCTCAGCCCCGAGGGTGAACTACTCCCTCCTCGTCATGGCCTCTGCCGGGATGATGAAGATGGCCAACGGTGATGATTTCCTCCTCCGGCAGGGTACCAGACAGGCTCCAGATGGCCAGCAGAAGTTCTAGGTTTATTTCTGAGAGTTTCTGTATATATAGGATTTTTCAGCGTTGGAATCACGTCAACCGGAGCCACGTGGGCCCCACGAGCTAACAGGATGTGCCCAGGGGGGTGGGCGCGCCATGTTGGCTTCTGGCCCACAGGTGGCTCATCTTTGGTGGTTCTTCGCTCCGGTATTTCTAATTTTCTCCAGAAAAAATCATAAAAAAGTTTCAGATGATTTCAAAAACTTTTATTTTCTGCACAAAAAACAACACCACGGTAATTATGCTGAAAACAACATCAGTCCGGGTTAGTTCTAATTAAATCATATAAAATGTATCAAAACCATATAAAAGTATTGTAAAAATAGATAAATATGACATGAATACTTCATAAATTATCTATGCGTTGGAAAAGTATCAGGTTGTCTTTTTTATAAGATCCCACAATAGCACTTTTGGCATCGACATGGGGTTGAGTGTGCTCACCCAACCTTTACCTTCTTCTCCAGGTCAATTGTATGTGCTTTAGACCATCGTTGGCGTCTCCTAGCAAGTCTCATGACTTCCCGGCCATAATTAAAACGACCCTGTGGATCCGATGACGAAGGGCAAGTGCCACATCGAGCATGGCTCATGGTGCACATCAACTCGTGCAGATTGGAGGCAGGCATGAATTCCCCTTGGTCCCTAGTGTAGTTTTTGTTTTTGACAGGGGCGTTCTTTAAAGTTCATACTTTTCATAGGTTGTATATGGTATATTCCCTTCAGAAAATTGTGGATGGACAAACGCTATTATAATTGAAACTTTTTTTAGATCAACGTTTTTTAGCAATATAGTGGAACAAATAGCATTTAATTTCTTGATGATAACACATGGGCCAAAAATACAAAAATATAATTACCATCCAAAGTTCAATCTATTATCGAAATTATCAATCTCTTCGTCGAACTAGTGCGCCTATGCAATTATTGACTATATGAGGTGTGTTGGGGACAAAAGAGACTATTTGCATCTTGATTGCAGGGTTACTTGAGAGTACAACCCTTTCAACCTATGTCACTTAGGACGCGTTTGGTTGCCCGCATATACCTCAGCCAGGCCCGCGCGGGAAGAAAAAGGCCCGTTTGGTTACCCACATTCGCTGTTGGGCCTGCATAGCACGAACATTAAAGCACCTCTGGGCCTGCATCCCTGGGAACGCTCAAATCGGCCGTTTTTCCTCAGCCAGGCCCGAGTGATGCAACCCTAGGCACGTGGGCGTGGGCGGTTGCACGCGTGGGTGCGGTCCCGAGACGTCGTGTTGTTTCCAGACGCGTCGTCATAAATTACCCTCACCTCCCCCTCCTCACCGCTCTCTCCCCTCTTCCCCACTCACACCGGCGGCGGCGATGACGGCGGCGACCACCTGAGCTCTACTGCGAATCGATCCAAGACGGCGGCGGCAACCACCGGAGCGTCTGCAGACCTCCACCGGAGCGCATCGGCCATGGCGGTAAGACCTCATCCACTCTGTACATTCACTGCTTTCGACTCGGGCTAGATTCGATTAGAGCACGCGATTGAAGAGTTAGGGAGGGGATTGAACACATCGGGGGGGAAGGATTGACATCAATCGATTCTGCATCTACAGCTCATAGGTTATTTTCGATTACATCGGGGCCGGGGATTGGATTGTCTAGCCGCGGCGACCCTGGAGTCGCGTCGAGCGGCGGGGGTGCGTGGTCATCTTATTTTCTTCCTCATCGGCTTCGTCCTCATCGTCTTCGTCAAGAACGATGGGTCTTGCACGATCGCCTACCGCCGGCGCCCTCGCCACCATCTGCACCTCGTTGTTGTCGGACTCCGGCGACCTGAGCGTACTACTCCAGTACGTCGTGGCACGCTGGTCTTGAGGCGCCTTGTACTGATTGTACTTGGCCCATCGAGCGTCGCCGGAGTCTGCCTGATTCATGGCCCAGCGCAGGATGTCAACTGACATCGCGCCCTTGGCTGGGTCCGGGACCAGTGTCTTCAACTCGTCCGGCATAGCCTTCTTCATCACATCATCGGCCTCCTTGTGCATGTCATCAATGCTGCTGAAGTTCGAGCACACTTCCATGGTGTGCTCGAACTTCTTGCGGTCACCGAGCGAGCACCCAAGGAAGAAGGCCCTCCATCCAATGCCCCAGGGGAAAGGTTTGGGGTTGGAGTTGGAGTTCATGGCGAGAGAGAGGTGGTGAAACAGAGAGGTGGAAGAGGAGAGGTGGTGAAACAGAGGGGGTTTGAGTGCGGTGCTGGGTTAGTAGGGTGGGTTAATATAGGAGCGTTAGGCCGATATGAATGAATGTTGACCATTGAACTGTGTGTTGTTCATAATGCAGATGGACAAGGGTAAGGATGTCGTGCCACCATTGGAGAAGGGCAAGGAGGTTGTTCCTCCATTGGACGAAGTGCAAGTGCTGGATCACCCAAGCCCCAAACGGAGGAACTATGGCCACTTCCATGAGGAGTCAGGACCAAACCACTTCTGCAAGGTTATCCTTCTCCTAAGCTGGAGAGTCTACCATTGCCTCTGGACTTTACAAAGCACTTCCCCACCATCCCTACAGAGTTCAAGCTGAAGACGAACACCGGCTGCGCATGGAGGGTGACGGTGAGGGTGATCGGCGACAGGGTCACCCTTGATCAGGGTTGGGCCACCTTCGCCGCCGTTCACCAGATCATGATCGGGTACATGCTGACGTTCAAGCTGCTGTCCCCCGACACCATGAAGGTGATCGTATTCAACGACGAGGGCGTGGAGGTGATCACCAAGTGCAACGAGCACGGCAATGCCTTCGCCGCGACCGCCTGAGCTCCTGTGGTCCAATCATTGGTTGTTCTTGCTTTAAGACTTCGATTTCGTTTAGAACTTATCGTACTGTGTTGGTTTAAAACTTGTTCTGCGTGGTTAAGACTTATGTTTGTGCCTAACATTGTTCTGTTGCTACTAGTTTAGTTCTTACTAGTTCATGTGTGCCTTTGGTAACCTCAGCACATCGAGTAGGAGGTTACCACACAACTGTCCTGGATGTAACCAAACAACCGGACTTGTGTTTCCCCTCAAACAAGTCCGCAACCAAACAGCAAGTCGTTCGTTTTAGCACATTCAGGCTAGAGGGGATGCACGCAACCAATCAACATGCAGATGTTGGTTTTTAGCCTGTATATGCTCAGCCAGGCCCAACTGGGACAAGTATGCAAAGTGGCAAAAAACGATGCAGGTAACCAAATGCGCCCTTACAGATTGATAAACCTTAGGTCATCCGGTCGAGGGAAATTGCTGCCATCCTACAATCTTTTGTGCTTGAAGGCCCAATAAAGTCTTCAAAAATAGAAGTGCGTAGTAGGCATTAGTTGACATGTGTGGATTCCTATGCCATCTCACTGCTTTTCTACTAATTAACTGGACGACTCTACTTCTTCTTAATTAATGGTTGAGACAAAACTTTTGTCCTTGGTTCAAAATGATAATAATATGCAGGCTATGCACCGAGCTGCCAGTGTCTTGAGAACTCAGATGTCAAAGTCGTAGCATACGTCGTTTTGGGCATACGACATGACTATTCATGGGGCAACATGATGAGATCCTGGTATGCGAGCCGAGCTTCACCGTGATGGCCTTGCCCTTAGGGTCGCCCCTTGCCCGGTTGCCATGGTCATCGGCTCCATCGTCGTAGTCCCACGTGGTGACGCCCTCCGCGTCACCATCATACACAGACATAGTCCTCCCTAATCAGTAATCACCCAGGAGCATTTTGTGGGAAGCCTAAAGCATTTTTTGTGTATTGGAAGACACATGTACAAAGATGAAGCATTCATTTTGGTTCACTCCAATATCTCAACTACAACCGCAAAAGTTTTATCTGGCAGATTGGGTTCCCATGGCAAGAACCAGAGGAAAATACCTGGTGAGATTTTACAGAGGGAGCGTGCAAGCGTAAAATGCATGACATGCAAACTGCTTCACTTCCCATCTACTCTTGGTTCATCTTATTATCATGATTAAGCGGTGTCCAGCTTTTCTGTGCTAGACAGCGTGCATTACCCGCGTACCCGGCGGGTAAAAACCCTATTAGGATAAGGGTTTCAATGGTACATAAATAGAAAAATTTCAAACCCATCTATATAATGGGTATCGTTTAGTATAACTCATACCTGTGTACCCATGCATTCATACTAGGCCGTCGCACCACAATAGCTAGCCCACGAACAAAGCCATGAGCCCACGTCCAGAATCTCATATGTGATACATATATCTATATCTATACCTTTTTTTAATAATTTAGGTTGCTTACCACATATATCATGTGGTATATCTATATATATATATATATATATATATATATATATATATACTAATAAAGCAAGGTGATATTCTTGATTTCGTCCCGTTTAGATTAGAAAAAACTATCTGAGGTGATACTAAACTTTTGTTTGTCCGAACCTTAAAAAGGTTTCATTTTAATGTTGAGTGTTTTTTCCTGGGCCGTAGCTCCTTTTTTTCGTCTGTCGTGGGCTGAGCTAGACTGCTCTAGCGAGAGACTACAATAAAATAAAAGGTTCATGGGCTGAGCTAGCGAGATATTACAATAAAATGAAAGGTTCAGCTTAGCTAGCTTGTGCGTGTGAAAATACAAAAGATTCATTTGGAAAATACTATCACTACTTTGCCAGTCCACATAGATTTCCTCATGGGCCTGCTGCTGGGCTTCGAAATCAGGGGAAATACAGATCCGTGAGGACAGTGTTCAAACACCGACCTTCACTTTTATCCCTTGGGCTATAGCCAGCTAAGCTAGCGTGTGCGTATGATTAACATAGGATTCGCTTAACAAATAGTAGCACCTCACTCATTTGAAACCAATTAGACCAATTTATATACCTCATGAGTTGTACGAGAATCAAGCAGCATCCTAAATAATTAAGCTTGATAAATTGTGTCTATGGGACCTGCAAGTGGCAAGAAGAAGAGAGAGACAAAATTAAAGGAGGAGATATGATGCACCCTATGGCTATCTATGCGTGATTGACGTCCAGAATTGAGTCGCAGTCTCGCAGTCGTAGGCTCGTAACAGCCAACAGATCAATCTCATCTTGCTGCCTCCAACCGCTTGCCACGTCGCGCCTCCAGCTCCGGGGTCCAGCACTATGCCTGAGACATCCGTTTACCCGAGAGTATCCATTTACCCTAACGGGTGACGGATATGGGAGAAAATTGTACCCTTCTACGGGGTAAGATTTGGGTGACGGGGGTAGCTCCACCCATACCCAAACCTTGCGGGTGCCATCCCGTCTCTGGATCTGTTTATGCGGAGCATGTGCGACATTGAGCATGCTCATGACGTGCCATCAACTCATGCAGGTCGGAGATGGGATGAATTCCCCTTGGGCCCTATTGTAATTTTTGTTTTGACAAGTGTTTTCTTGTATAGTTCATACTTTTAATACACTGCGTATGGTATATGCCCTTTGAAAAAAATGTGAATGGAAAAACGCTATCATAATTGAAACTCTTTTAAGATCAACAATCTGTTTAGACATATAACTGAAACAAATAGAAAACACATTTATTTTTTGATGACTACATGGGCCGAAAATACAAAAATAGAAATATGTTACCATCTAAACTATCAATCTATCATCAAAATTATCAATCTCACGGGCGATGTAATTAACAACTGTATGAGGTGTGTTGGAGACATCAGAGATTACTTGTATCATGATTGTAGGGTTGCTTGAGAGTAGAACACTTTTAACCTATGCCTACGCTTCCTACGGATTGATAATTTTTCTATGCTTGGAGGCCTAAGAAAATTAGAAAAATGAAAGTGAGTAGTAGACATCAGTTGCCATGCATAGTTCATTTTGGGCACACAGAATGACTATTCATGGGGCAACATGAGGAGATACTGGCGTGCAGGCCGAGCTTTGCCATGCTGGCCCTGCCCTTAGGTTCACCCTCGCCCCGGTTGCCATGGCCATCTGCTCCGCCACCGTCATCCCCCACAGTGAGACGATCCGCATCACCATCGTACACACACATAGCCCTCCCTAATCAGTAATCACCCACGACCACTTTGTGGGAATCTAATGCACTTTTTGCGTACTGGAACACACATGTACAACGAGGTAGCTTTCGCTTTGGTATACTCCAATATCTCAAATAGAACCGTGGAGTTTTTTCTCCTGGAGAAGTGGAGATTGGCTTCCCATGGCAAGAACCAGAGGGAAATACCTGATGAGATTATATAGAGGGAGCTACCATGCAAGCGTAAAAGGCATGACATGCAAGCTCCTTCACTTCCCATCTATTCAGCAGGGTTCATCTTATTATCATGATTAAGCGGTGTTCAGCTTTTCCATGCTAAACAGCGTGCATTGGTGCATCAGATGCACGCTCATGCTTGAAGAATGAGGGGAATTATTTTGTGTAATAGACCATGCTTAAGTAATGTGTTATCCCTACAAATGCTATACTCAGAGTGACCAACATCTAAAATGAGCACCATCAAAAGTTTATTGCATTGACGATAATGCATGCTATAAGGTGTGCGCCATTATTTGTGGTGTGCTTGTCACCCACGCATACTACTGAGTCGTGTTTTCTTAAATTTATACCATAATAAGGTTGCAAAACTGTTGTGGCTCTGTTTGCGGGTTCGTGGTTACTGAAATGTGTTATGTTCAATTTATTTTTAAATCATACGAGAAAGAAAATTTTAAAGGATTTATTTTTTTTAGCAAAATGGTAATAAAATAGACGAAGCAAATTGCTGGACACTATTATCAGAACTGAAACAGATAAAAACACTTTTTTTTTCTCGATGGCAACATGGGCCAAACTTGTTTTTGCTATGGAACGCGTCAAGCTTGGGCTCAGCGGGTGACATGACTGTGGGCTGGGCTAACGGCTTCGGCTTCGGGATTGCTCAGATCCAACAGAGAGTACCCCTCAAAAAAAAAAAAAAAAACAGAGAGTACCGATTCGAGCGAGCAAAAAAAAAAAAGATCCCTTCCTCTCTCGTCTTCCCCATTCTCCTCAGGCGCCCGAGCACCCAACCTCGGATTCGTGCCCGCGCGCCCGCGCGATTCGACGCGCTGCTGCCCCGGCGGACCCTGCTCGGCCGGAGTCGGTAAGCGCCCTGGTCCCCGACGGTTCCTACCGTCGCTGTTTCTCTCCTTGGGCAACCGTGTCGTGCGCGGGATGCTGCGTGGGCGCTCCGGTTAGCGGGGCGTGCGACGGAGACGCTCCGCCGGTTCGGGCTCAGATGCGTGGTTTTGTATGGAGCTCGCGGGGCAGGGGGGGGGGGGGGGGGGGCGGTTAGCTGTGGGTTAGGTTTTGGCTTGGCGCTGGGCTCCTGGCACGGCGTTGGACGAGTTTTCCTGGAGCACTTTGTGATGATGCTCGGAGGCTGTTTGGTCGTGGCCAGGCCAGTTTCGACCCTCGGTTTGTGTGCTACCTCTGGTCCATTTCGTCAATTTTGGTTGCCAGACCCGTATAATGATGGGCTCACTGTCCGACAGTGTTCATTCTTCAGTTATCCATGTTAGTAATAGTTCTGACTTCTGGGGTAGTGAGGTGTGTGTGACCCCTTCAGCCAATCTTTGTTGGGATGTTGGCCGGTGGTACTACCTTTGCATACTGCTTGATCAAAAGTCAGAAGCGTTAGCACCGTCGTGTTTGCTTTCCTTGGAATCGATTCAGCCCCCTGGCAACATATTAGTTTACTGTTAATTTATATCGCATTGTGTTTCTTCTTTTATAAGCTGTGGTTACATGCTTTTTACTAACCAGGACGTGCCTCGCGTTGTTGTATAAACCCGCACTCTGATGGTACGTGTGGTGACCATAGCGACAGTAGAATCGTCCTTCTGGAAATAAGAGATGGTAAGTTACCACATTGCCTGATTGGCTCTCTTTTTTTTTTTAAAAAAAGACAACGAAAAGTATGTTCATATAAACAGCTCGTCAGGGGATTCGTAGTTACTCGCTAACTCCCTCCTCTTCAGTTTGTTCCTAAAACAGATAACCAATCTGACCTTGAGGGGCCACATAGAAATGCTGGGCCATGGCTGTGCTCCATTTGCTCTCAGCAAAATGATACAAGTTGTATATCCTGTGAGGTATGCGGCATTCTTCGGGATTTGTCTCTGTATTTCAATAACGCCAATGAATCTGAAGGTGGAGGTATGTAACATAATTCTTGTTGCATTCCCTGGTTCATTTTGCTTTTGTTCCTGTGGTACAGTATAACTGTTGTTGTTTAGCCTGTTAATTTTGTTGAGTTTCTCTTCTGAAATATAGCTAAACTCAGAAACAAGCATTCTGGTGTATCTGTACTGGCAAGATCTCTTTTCACACCATCTGGTCCAAAATCGAAAGCCGTTGTTTTTTCCGATGGATTTCAAGGCAACAAAAACGCAACAGGACACATGCAAGCTTCCTTGGGTACTCTGCACAAGACATACATGGCACGTAAGCAGCGTCGTAACATAGGTACATTACACCTCTACACCAATCAAGTATTTACTCTGCGCAGCTTATCATCCATATTCTTATAGCTTTATGTTCTGTTTATTAGGTATGGAAATCAATGTGTATACATAACCAGACATGTCATTAGCTAGTTTAAATCCTCAATGTAGGCAATATTAGCATATGTTGACTAAGCCACAATGATGGTAACTTTTGGTTATCATTTATACTCCCTCCGTCTCAAAATAAGTGTCCCAACCTTAGTACAACTGTGTATTAAATTTAGTACAAAGTTGAGACACTTATTTTGGGACGGAGGGAGTATAAGATATGGTGAATCAAACTAATTGTCCTGTGCTCTGGCTTATAGCTAGCAGCTGAAACCAGACCTTACTTCTTTACACACGAGTTATAGCAAGTGGGTGCAGTGGCGGAAACAGGGGGGACCAGCAGGGCCCCCCTAACAAAATTGAGCTAGGCCTAATATGTATGTGATTAGGTGTTTATTTGCTACTATAGTAGTGTAATCTAATGTGCTGGCCCTCCCCAACAAGGATTAACTTCACTCTGGCCCCCCTCACTCATTTTTCCTGGCTCCGCTACTGTGTGGGTGGTTTCTTATGGGTCTTGAAGTCTTTTGGTTTTGATTTACCAAAACTTCTTCAGAGGGTAAACAGTTACTTGGCAAATTGAATATATGAGGTTTATGTCTAATACACAGCTTCTGAACTATGATTCCTCCAGGCCTTAAAAATATTTCAACATCAATGTGAATGTTCATTTTTGTTGCTTGGAATTTGGGCAAAACATTCATATAATGGACTAGCTTTTCTTTCATGGGAGGTCCATATCTTATAGTTGTATAATGTGTGCTAGGATATACTTAATAATTATCCTGTTTGCTTGATATTGTTCTATTTCCTGGTTAGATTAGTGGAGACACCCGGAACATGACTGCATTGTGTTGATGTTGACAGTGCCTTTCAAGTTTGATATACCATCTCCTGATGACATGGTCTCTACAGGCTTAAAATCGTCCAGACATTTGAGAAAAGGTAATCTTCGTAGCATTTTCTCTTTTTCATTTAACTACTTAGAAGGATGTATCTGAACATTTGGTTCAAGGGGAACTTTATTTTGTTATCTTTTTTTCTTTGCAAGTTCACATGGAAAAAAATTAGTTAATAAGGATTCGACTAATTTTACATCTTTAAGCATAACCAGCGTTATCGTATAGCGAACTGGGTGCCAGTGTGACTAAAGAACCCTGGGCTGGTCCATGGACCTCTTGCTACAGATACATTTGGTCCAGTTTTGCTATCAACATGTCAATGTCAATGAGAAGTTATGCTACAGTTGCTAATCTGCTTTTAATATTCTAAGTTGAAGTTAATTTCCACACTGCAATTTTTTTGGGTTATTTATTACTTGGCAGTGTTGCATATTGACTTGATTCAAACCCGCAGCTGGTCCATCTGTAGATGTCACCGAGAAAAATATAATGGGTGATGATGATCTTGTACATGAAACGGATACAAGCACAGACCCAAGTTCATCAGTTAGATTGGGTGGAGGTGGTGGCAGTAGTAGCAGAGTTGCTGATGATTTCTGCATCACGGGGAAGAAGGTGATGGACGATGATGATATTTTAATTAAGAGGGACACAAGTACAGACCCAAGTTCATCAGTGAAGTTGGATGAACTTGGTGGAAATAGTAGCAGTGTTGCCGCCAATACTCAGAACGAAACTCTTATTTTGGACAATGAGCTACAACATTTGAGTTTAGAGAGGAAGCCAAAAAACAGTAAAGCCAAGATTAAGAAGCCAGTTCCTGTTTCACAGTATAAGCCAGAACCGTGGATGCTACAGGGCAAAGATCAAGAAATGCCTAAACAACTAAATCTTGCTATTGTAAGTGATGCATTACATACTTGCTGTTCCAGTATTTTTTCCTAAAAGGTATTTAGTTGGTCTTGTCCTGTGCTTAATCTCTTTGGATGCGTTAAATTGGAATTTATTGCTAGGTTGGTCACGTTGATTCTGGCAAATCAACATTATGTGGTCGGTTGCTGCATGCCCTGGGGAGAATTTCAAAGAAGCAAATGCATAAGAATGAGAAAGAAGCGAAAGAAAAGGTCAGTTTAATGATTAATATTTCAGCCTGTGTTTTCGTATGTGTACACATCTCTGTATTTAACTATTTATAACCTTTCTTTTTCAGGGAAAAGGGTCGTTTGCATATGCTTGGGCAATGGACGAGAGTGCTGACGAAAGGGCCCGTGGCATCACGATGAATGTTGGCGTAGCATACTTTGAGACCAAAAATTACCAAGTTGTTATGCTCAACTCCCCTGGTCACAAAGATTTTGTTCCTAACATGATATCTGGAGTGACGCAAGCTGATGCGGCTGTCCTAGTTGTTGATGCCTCTCTAGGATCATTCGAGTCAGGTATGGGCGTTAATGGGGTTGGACAGACAAAGGAGCACTCACAGCTTATTCGAAGCTTCGGCGTTGAGAACTTGATAGTTGCTGTTAATAAGATGGATTCAGTGGAATATTCGGCGGAACGCTTCAATTATGTGAAGTCACAACTTGGCATTTTTCTCCGATCATGTGGCTATAAAGAGTCGGCGATAACCTGGGTTCCTTTGAGTGCAATGGAAAATGAAAATCTGGTGACAACAGCTTCAGATACTCGTCTCTCATCATGGTAATAAAATATTCCGCATGGTAGACCTCATCGCATTATCTCTATTTCGCCAACTTATGGTCATCTGTATAATCAAATATGTGTTGGTCAGGTTTCATGGGACTTGCCTTCTGGAAGCAATTGACTTGTCAGCAGCACCTCATCGTGATGTTTCAAAGCCATTACGGCTTCCAATTTGTGATGTTATCTCATCCCATGTGCTGGGGCATGTGGGGGTTTGTGGTAAAGTAGTGTGTGGAGCAATCCGAAGTGATTCCAAGGTAAAACTCTGAATTTATGCTCCTTACAGTCATACTTGTTGGTTTTTGAACTATGAATTCCATCGCTTTTGTTTCGAAGCAGAATACCTGCTAGACAATATAATATGCGCTGCCAAACAAATATACTCTGCTCAATAATTGCAGTTAGTTAGTTATCTTGCTTTGTCTGCTGGAGCTGTTGTGTGATGTCAAAAAACTCCTTCTGCAGGTCCTTGTGATGCCTTCGGGGGAGCTAGCTACAGTGAGAATCATCGAGCGGGACTCCTCTCGTCTCAGCTCGGCCAGAGCCGGCGACAACATTGCGATTGGGCTGCAAGGGATCGACCCTATCCATGTGATGTCGGGTGGAGTTCTGTGCCATCCGGATTACCCTGTGTCGGTGGCGTCTTCCCTGGAGCTGAAGATCCTGGTGCTAGACATCACCGTACCCATACTGCCCGGCCTTCAGGTATGCAGCAAGCAACCGCTGACCATGCATTGTGAGAAAACCCACAGAGTTACTAATGTCGTGCCATCGCCCAACGCACTGACCGAAATTCCTCCCCAGTTTGAGCTCCACGTGCACCACGCGAAGGTGTCGGCGTCCCTGGCGAGGATCGTGTCGCTGCTGGACCAGAAGACCGGCAAGGCCTCGGCGAGGAAGGCGCGGATGCTGACCGCGAGACAGGCCGCCGTCGTCGAGGTACGTTGCGTTGCGTGTGACCTCTTCTTACAACAGATGAGACTGAATGAGTGTTCAGTGATCATCTGTGGTGCCTGTTTTTTGTTCAGGTGAGGCTGGAGAGGGAGGTGTGCGTGGAGGAGTTCGCGTCCCTCAAGGCCCTGGGCCGCGCGTTCCTGCGGTCGCAGGGGAGCACGGTGGCGGTCGGCGTCGTGACCCGCGTCGTGCTGGTGCAGGAGGAGCCAGCGGTGCAGGCGTAGGCGCTTAGTTTGGTCCATCCTGTAGGAGCAGAGTTGTATAGACAGACAGACAGACATATACATACTCGTCATCAGGGGTGCGTGAACCTACCTGAATGCGTTTGGCGGACCAGTTTACTTGGTTGGAGGATCTGGTCTGGTCGAACGCGACGCAGCGGCTCGCTCACTGCCGCTCCCCGTGCTCGCGCGCGCGTGGACGGCGGCTAATTTATGGGCGCCACGCGCGGCCTGCTTTTCGGTGCGGTGTTTCTGCCGGACGCGGCCGTGCGGTGCGGCTGGGCGCTCGTGCGTGCGTGCGGCCGGCGGAGGTGGTGGTGGTTGGCGCGTCGAAGTTGGGGAATCCGATGTGCATCCGGGGCCCGAAGCGTCCGCGTCTCACGTCCCTGTAGACACTGATGAGGTCCTCCTGCTGGCGCTGCTGCCGCGTCCGCATCTCCTGTAGACACTCATGAATTCCTCCTGTTTCCGTTGGGCGTGGACCGCGTGGCAGCTCGCGCGTTGCGATCCTCCTCCTCGGCGGCTGCACACGCGCGCACCGACACGCGGTACTACGTGCAGTACAACAGTACACGCACGCGATGGGTGTATAACGCAGCGGGAGGGCGCTGCAGTGCACCTCATCGGTGCGACGCCGTGCAATGCAAACGACTCTTCCGTCTCTGTGACGTGATCCAGCCAGTGAATGATCCAACTAGATGTTTCCTTTTTTCGCAAGCATATATAGCACTTGTGAGTTGTGACCGCTGAACGATTGAGCGCTGGCCTGAGGATTTTTCCGTTTGTCGGAGGGGCCATGGCTCACATGTCACATGGACATGGGATTTCACGACGACACAATCATGGGTAACCGTCGCCCCGGGCATGTGGCGCGGCCACCATTATGCACCTCGGCTTAGCTGCTACATCCATATATACTTATCTATCTCAATCTATCTCTACTTTATAAATATAAAAAGGATCGATGAGAGCTAGAGCTCCATATAATTGAGCAACCGTGCAATGACAATCCATGGACGTCTCCACTGCACCCAACCATTATTCTCCTCGTTAATTTAATCCGTTTGAGCCGTGCTCGCTGGCTGGTCCACATGTCCACGCTGCGAGCTTCACCGTCCGTCCGTTGAGGTCGTCGCTGATTTGCTTGCCCATGCATGTCATGTCAGCACGTCCACCGATCGACCTGCCTCAACTGAAACTCTCGAGCTAGTTAGATACACTAGCTAGCACACCAATCATATAATCTCAGTAGAGTTTAAGTGACAGGGCCGTTCAGTTTGCCAGCCAGCCGTGCGTGCTACTCCTATGCACTATCTATATATGGAGTGAGTGAGTGCATGTCCTGTAGTAGGAGGAGTGGGTGATGACAGGCTTAGGTCACCAGACACACGAACACACCGTTCCAGCTTGCGGCACGCATAATGAAACCATCGATCGAACCAAACCAACCATCCATACAAATCGTAACAGCTTCACCAGTTCAGGATTAGTTAACTCGGCCTCTGCATTAATTACAGTTTTTTAACACTCCAAGGCATACAGCAGCAGAGGTCACTAGTTTACTTCTACTGCTGGTGGTTAGTCACCAGCAAGGGGCTCGTGATCTACCCGTAAAAACAAAAGGAGCTCGTGATCTCACCGACCGAGTTAGGGTTATAAATGTATAATTATTCCTGTAGGTCTGTAGGAGGAGGAGGAGATGGTTGCGTTCATGGTGTCAAATAAAAAAAGAAATAGTAGGAAATGTCGTTGGCTCCCAGCAGTTGGAAACTTGGACCCTGGGATTTGGACCATCCAACCGACCGTATGCAGTCGGTATCGGATGGAATGGACGGAGTAGTGGACCCATCCATCGATCTAAGACGGCCTACGCGTATATGTAATCATGGGAAAATATCCAGTGCTACCGAGGCTTAGATGCTCCCGTGATACGGGCTTCTAGGCCGTCGGATTCTCAGATCGGAAGGCTCCCAACAACTTTGCAACATTTGCAAAAAAGTCTTCTAGAATTTCAAAAATTACGCATAGGTACAACAGATCCAACATCTCTTAGATGCCGTCCGATCTGAGAATCCGACGGCCCAGAAGCCCGTATCACAGGAGCATCTAAGCCTCGGTAGCACTAGATACTCTCCTATGTAATCATGCCCTTTTTTTTTGTGAAAAACTTCCAATCTATTCATCTTCAATCATGGCAGTACAACGAACACCAGAAATAATAAAAATTACATCCAGATCCGTAGACCACCTAGCGACGACTACAAGCACTGAAGCGAGCCGAAGGCGCGCCGCCATCATCGCCCCTCCACCGCCGGAGTCGGGCACAACTTGTTGTAGTAGACAGTCGGGAAGTCGTCGTGCTAAGGCCCCATAGGACCAGTGCACCAGAACAGCAACCGCCGCCGATGAAGAATAACGTAGATCGAAAGGATCCAACCCGAAAACACACGAACGTAGACGAACAACGACTAGATCCGAGCAAATCCACCAAAGATAGATCCGCCGGAGACACACCTCCACACGCCCACCAACGATGCTAGACGCACCACCGGAACGGGGGCTAGGCGGGGAGGCCTTTATTCCATCTTCAGGGAGCCGCCGCCGTCTCGCCTTCCTGAGCAGGACACAAACCCTAACAAAACTCAAAGGAACGACTAAAAACGGAGCCCTCTCGCCGGCCCTTACCAGGATCCACCACGTCCCCATGGCCCTTGATGTCGACCGCGCATGCGCTTCACCTAGTAGTCCTAATAAACCTGGCCGCCGGTGGAGCGTGGCCTCTACCATGTCTCGACGGCTCTATGTGGCTGTCGTGGTAGACAATTTTGCCGATTGCCATTCGATGCTTCATCCCTTCTTTGATGACGCTCGTGGCGATGATAATGTTTGAGTTTTGGTCACGGGTTCTCCCATTTTAATCTTTAGGGTTTTTCATTTACTTTTTATTTTATTTTTAGAAAAGGAGGTTAAACTCCCGGCCTCTGCATCAATCGATGCATCCAGCCATCTTTATTAATTATTTCACAAAGGTCTAACAAGAACATACATCAATCCACCCAAAGCCACCACTCATACCTACAAACTCGATAATGTGGAGTGCTCTCACTCCCCATTTCTAAAACCGGTCTCGTCACCAATCCATCCACATAACGTATCGGGACCATGAGCCGTTGCAGCAGACCTAAAGCGCACATCACATGCACACGTTTTAGAAGCCCTCCTCATCATCGGACCACTGATCCATCTTCAGAAGAGAGATCCGCATCATCCTTGCCAGTCCGGACATCCGTTGACACCACCGCGGCGCCCAACGCCACCGTCCTGCGCTCGTCCGTCTAGACACGAAGACTCTGCAAGATCTGTCGTGCGTAGCACGTGCCAACCAGGCATGACACAACGTAGCACCTGTCGGCCAGACATGACTTGACAGCTCCAACAAAACTCCGCGCAAGACGAAGCCGCTCCACCTCCTGCCTCTGTCTTCCAGCGCTGCTCCACAAACGATGCTCCCAAGAGAGAAACGGCACCGCAGTACCGTCATCGTCCGATCTGGAAGACCAGATCCTAGGGTTTCCCTCGAAACAACACGAGTGGGTCGACAACAGTTACACGACGATGCCTTCAACAAAGTAACGGCGCAAAAAACTCCGCCATCGCCCGCCAACAGCTCGGTTTTCACCGGCAACTATGCCTCCCCAACTCGCAGCCGGACTAGATGCCATATCTTGAGATCTGACCACCCAGCCTCAGGCCGATCACCTCCGGCGAAGGAGGTGGCCACCACCGCCACGCCCAGGGCCAGAGCCCCCGACGTCCTCGTATTGCTGGTCGAGCCCAATGGCAGCATGCCGTTGACGGAACAGGGATGGTACACGACAACATCTTGTGTGGCCCGCCAAAGACCAACTGGGATCAGATCGGGCACCCAAGCCGCCGCCGCAGGACCCGTCGCCGCACTCCACCGCCTGCATGCCGAAACTGGCCGCCACAGCCCCGCGTCACCGCCTTATGTGCGGCCAACGAGGACCGCCCCCCCCCCAGACCGGATCTGGCCGAGAAGAAGCGTCGCCGCAACCGCTGCGGTGCACAGGCTTTCCCTGCGAACCCCCGGCAGCGGCAGCGATAGGGGAGATGGCGTTGGAGAGGACCGGAGGAAGGGACGGGGGCACTCCGATGCGGCGGGGCGACGCCGCACGGGAGCGGGAGTGGGGGTAGGGTTAGGAGCCGTTTTTCATTTAGTTTGGACCAAGTTCCTGTAATTCCTCAACCAGATATTCCCCTTTTCAGACTTTCCCAATAGCGGAATCAATAGATGTTACCAGGGAGTGGTACCTAGCAACCTTCATTCCTGCTTTTCCGTCTTGCCTTTGCTACTTGAGAGAATGCCTTTGACCGAGCAGCTCTTCCGCTCATTTTATTAGCAATCAAACATTTTCCCTTCAACTCGTAACGAAGGCTATGTAGCAGTAAGCATTTCCTCTGTTTCCTTGTTTCTTGCCTCTAACATTCTGCTATGACATAACCAATTTTTATGGTATAAAAAGATATTGTTTCTTGACGAGTTGACTATGTGCATCTTGCCATGCAGAGGCCACGCGTACGTTCATTACGGTAGTACCAGCCTGATATAACGACTGAATCGAAATGTTTTTTGTCAAAATAATATTCTGCAACAACAGTTCAGCAGTTTGTTTGCTCTGTTGTTCTATTTCAATCTGATGAATAAAATCGGATAGTTTACTCTTAAAAAAAAGTGCATGACCTTCAAACTTACCTCCTACCCAAGACATAAATATGAGGGTTCATTTTCAATTTAAACTGCATGGTTAAAATTTCCGCATGCCTTTAACCGTGATGTTTAATCTATGGAGTACGTTTGATTTTTTTGGAAGATAGACTATATGCTAGCTAGGAGGGAGCCATCTCCTCCCCTCCCCTCCCCCCCCCCCCCCCCCCCCCCGCGCGTAGCCACCTCATCTCCCTTCCTCTCTCGTTGTCGCATGAGGTTGGCGCCGGGCAAGCCCGTGACGCAGCCGGGGACTACGGCGGTGGGGCCCTTGCTGCTCCACCTAGCGCTAGAGAGCGATTGGATCTGGGGCGGCGGCCCTTACGGCGAGTCCCCTCCATGATGTGGCGAGCGACGGGCCTAGCGTGGTGCCGGTGGTCTGGTCGGACGGCCAAGGGATCTTCGGCAGACCAGGGCCTGGCGTGGCTGCTCCGGCGGTCGACGGCGCCAGATCTAGCCTCTGTCCTCCGGCCCTGATCCGTGTGCTTCTCTCCCGTGGGTTCCTGGCGGTGCCGGCATGACTTGCCGGGACCCTGGCCGCAGGTGAAGCTGGGGGAGGAGATCCAGATTGGGGGAAATCCCTTGGTCGGCCCCGGCCGGCCGCGCCGACGACGACGCTCAAGGGCGCCGCTTTTCTTCTTGGAGACGTTGGTCTAGGTCTGCTCCTCCACTCCCCCCCTCCCTGCCTCTCGAGTAAAAACCCTAACTCTGGTGGGCGATGGCGGCGTCCTTGACGCCGTGACTATCCCGAAGGTGTCGCCTTGAGGGCTGAGTGGTGGTGGGCACTGTGTGGGTACTTGACGGTTGTTGGTGGCATGCTGCCACTGGGTTCGATCTGCAACACGAGGACGTCGGGGCTCTGGCCCTGGGTGTGGCAGTGGTGGCCACCTCCTTCGTCGGAGGTGGTCGGCCTGAGGCTAGGTGGTCAGATCTCAAGATCCGTCATCTAGTCCCGGCTGCGAGTTGGGGGGACATTATTGCCGGTGAAAACCGAGCAGTTGGCGGGCGATGGCGGCGTTTTGCACCGTTACCTTGTTGAAGGCATCGTCCTGTAACTGTTGTCAACCCACTCGTGCTGCTTCTAGGAAACCCTAGGATCTGGTCTTCCAGATCGGAGATGGCGGTACTGCGGTGCCGTTTCTCTCTTGGGAGCATCGTTTGTTGAGCAGCGCTTGAAGACTGAGGCTGGAGGTGGAGCGGCTTCGTCTTGCGCGGAGGTTCGGTGGAGCTGTCAAGTCATGCCTGGCCGACAGGTGCTACACTGAGTCATGCCTGGTTGGCAGGTGCTATGCACAACAGATCTTTCGGAGTCTTCGCGTCTGGACGAACGAGCGCAGGGCGGTGGCAACGTTGGCCGCCGTGGTGGCGTCGACGAATGTCCGGACTAGCAAGGATGATGCAGATCTCTCTCCTGAAGATGGGTCAGTGGTCCGATGATGATGGCGGCTTCTAAAATGTGTGCATGTGATGTGCGCTTTAGGTCTGCTGCACCGGCTATTGGTCCCGATATGTTATGTGGATGGCGACGACACCGGTTTTAGATATGGGAAGTAAGAGCCCTCCACATTATTGAGTTTTGTAGGTATGAGTGATGGCTTCGGATGGATTGATGTATGTTCTTGTCAGACCGTCGTGCAATAATTAATAATGATAGCTGCATGCATCGATTGATGCAGAGACCAGGGGTTTAACCTCATTTTAAGAAAAAAAAGCTAGCTAGGAGACGATCGATGAGATGGAAAGGCCACCGGACAATGTTATCGGATCCCGCCACCACTCTCCCAACTAAAGCACTTAATTAACCACTGATTAATCATGAACCCACACAGCTGGCTCCCTGTTATCAGATGATACTACTACAGTATTATTCGGGGTATTTATTTGTTCAATGTTGTACCACTACTAGGAAAAACGTTATAGGTAGGACATCATTAGTAGCGCTGGAAACTATCAAGCGCTGCTGCTCATTAGCAGTAGCGCTGGATTTTGGCAGCGCTATAAGTGAAGCCCTAGCAGTAGTGCTGGAAATATAAGCGGCGCTACTGCTAAGCGGGACCCAACGAACCCACCGACACTAGCTGCAGTAGCAGCGCCGCCCATAATAAAGCGTTGCTGCTAATGTTTTAGCAGTAGCGCTTTCTTTGTGGAGAACACTACTGCTATAGGGCCCCACTTAGTAGTAGCGATGCCCCATACAAGCGCTACTACTAAAGCCCATAGCAATAGCGCCCTGAGGAATACATGAAAGTGCGTTATATCGACTAGAGGGGGGGTGAATAGGCGATTTTTACAAATTCATCACTGAGGAATTTCAACTTGAGGAATTTGAAATGTGATGAATAACTAGTAGCGGAATAAATACTCAGGTGCATGAGAAACATAGCAGTAGCATAGTCATCATGATGAAATAAAGCATGCACAGATTACAGGTAGCGTGATACAGGATAAGCAGGTGAGGAACAAGGTAGCTTGAAGAATTTGAGGTGAGGAAATTGAGAAAGTCTTCAGTCAAATTCTTCAAACAGTAACGATCAATTTCATCAACAAGTATACGAGGAAATGAAAGGGTTGAGGAAATGGAACCAGGTAGCTTGATGAAGACAATGGTTTGATGACCCAGTTCCAACTGCTGTGATAGTCGTACGTCTGGTTTGGAGCGGCCTGGTATTTAAACCAGAGGACACACAGTCCCAGGACACACAGTCCTTACCATATTCTCCTCGAGCTAAGGTCACACAGTCCTCGCCCAACACTCGTGGTAAGTCTTCAGGGTAGACTTCCAAAACCCTCACAAACTGGTCACCCGGCGATCCACAATTGACTGCTGGATGCTCTAGACCAAGGTCACTTCGTGATCCCCAATTGACTGCAGGATGCACTAGACCATGACGCCTAACCGTCTGGAAGATACACAGTCTTCAAAGGTAAAAAGCGTCGGTTCCACACAGGAACAATTTCTTCAGCGATGCTCAATCACTATGGGTTTTGGTGGTTTGGGTTTTTGAGTTTTTCCTCACTGATGATTTTCGCTCAAAGTCCTCGAGGAATGGGATGCTCTCAAATGACAAGTGTCAAGTTCTCTCTCAGAGCAGCCAACCAACTGGTGGTTGTGGGGGGTGGCTATTTATAGCCAGGGTGCAACCTGACATGATAAGACATAAATGCCCCCAATGATATGACCGTTATGTGGATAGGATGATTGGGGACAGCTGGCATTTAGCACAGCAACGGTCGGAATTTCGAACTATGAAAGTCCTCAGGCTTATCATATTCCTCACTTGTAGGCAATTCGCATTGGCGAAATCCTAACTTCTCAGTCAGACCAATTTCCTCAGAGACCAGAAGATCATCGTCTCTGTCACTGAAGAACTTGACTGAACTGCAAGAGATTTCCAAAGGCTTCACTCGAAGGATTGGATAGGTTGAGGTTTTTGAGTTGAGCATCAGTTGGAAATTTTCCTTAGTATTACCTCGGCCCCCTTTAACAGTACGGTGTTTCCTATGACTCAAAGAAAGGAAATGAAACTATAAAAATAAAAGTATTCACGCTTCATAGTCCTCGTTCATATCTTCAAGGTCACACCAACTTCTTCTTTTTCAAAGTCTTCAGGGAATACCAAAGTCTTCACCAAAGTCTTCAGTTGAAGACATACATTTTTAGGGGTCGATTATCTCCGAATGTATCAAACTCCTCGGCGACTTATAGAGCCTGTGTACACTTACAAACGCATTAGTCTCTTAACCTATAAGTCTTCAATACACCAAAATCACTAAGGGGCACTAGATGCACTTACAATCTCCCCCTTTTTGGTGATTGATGACAAATAGGTTAAGTTTTCAACGGGGATAATAATATGAAGTGTAAGTACTGAGTTTGAGGAATTTGATTGCAAGATATAGAAGAACTCCCCCTGAAGATGTGCATATTTGAGGAATTTGCTTTGGACTGCAAATGCACACAGCAGGTTAAAAATATGGAGAACTCCCCCTATATCTTGTAATTCATACACGCATTTAACATATGTTATGAAGAATTTGAAATGCATGATGAAAATGGTGTCTGACGAAATTCAACATGTATGCATTAAGGTACTTGAGGAAATAAGCATGCGGAAAGCAGTTCAAAAAACGTCAGACCACCATAGAACTTAAGTTACAACTCAACCAACAAGAGCTTCAGAAGAGCGAGAGTTGTAACTTAAACAAAAACAACCCATATATATAGACCCGCTTCAAGACTAACTCAAATTTTCTCCCCCTTTTTCATCGAAGACCAAAAGGGACGAAAAAGTGAGGACTAACGCCCCTGAAGAAATTCATCGTGAAGGTGATGGAGGAGCGCCAGCGTTGTCGGGATCGTTCGTTTATGCAGGGCCCGCAGCAGTGTCGTCAATATCCTCAGCTTCATCCGCCTGGCGTGATGAAGAATATGAGCTTGTAACCAGCTGAGGAACTTGAACTTTCTTCCATTTCTTCCTTGGAGGGATGGACCAATCAAAGTCCTGCTGAAATTCCATCTCCTTGAGTTATTCAGGAGTCTTGAGGTGAGACAGGATGGCCCATGTGCGGTCGAAGACTTCATGAAGATAATAGTGGTTCTTCCTCACAGAATTGTACGTGACAGTCATGTCTCGAAGAAGTGAACCAAACTGACGCTTTACCCACTTGTGATTGCGATCAATTTTCTGATGAAGACTTAGAAGAAGCTCTCGATCAGTCATCACACGAGGGGCAGTCTCTTGAAGTCTTTGCGCTGAGGCTTTTGCAGCAGAGTCTTGGGTAGCAGTGTCATCATTGGTGGAATAAGATGCAGCTTTGCGAAATTGACCATCCAATGGACGAGTACCTTCATCAATGACAGTTTTGCCTTTACCCTCAACTGAAGAAAATGAGTTCTTGAGGACTTCGATTGGAGGCAGAAAGCCAAAGTGATTCTGAAAGTCAGCCTTGAATGGAAGTGAAGACCTTGATCTGATGAAATTCATAATCCAGGGAGCGTAAGGCTTCAATTCAAACGGGGCTGATGCAGCATTTGCCAAAGTCCTCAAGAAGAAATCATGAAAGTTGATGGGAATCCCATGAATGATGTTGAATAGCATGTTCTTCATGATTCCCTCCACTTCTTCTTCAGAGTTGTGGCCCTTCTGAGGACTGAGGGTTTTGGTCAGAATGCGATAGACTGTCCTGGGCACATAGAGCAAATCCTTCACAAGGAAGGAAGTCCTTTGAGGTTGTCCAGGAACCAAAGACTTCATCAGCACTTGCATCATGTGATTGGGCAGAGCAGGTTCATCAAACGGGTATCGTGCCCCTTCTGAGGGAATTGGTATTGGGACTGACCGAAGTAGTTCAGAGGCTGGAGCAGTGTAGTGAGTGGATCCAGTCATCCAGTCCAAGACCCAAGAATTGACATCAGAGGCATCACCTGTGATGTGCAAGGTGGCATAGAATTGAAGAATCATCTCTTCATTCCAATCGCATATGTCCACACACAATGGAAGAATTTCTGCATCATGAAGGACTGCGAGCACCGGTGTGAAGCATGGGATAGTTTCCATGTCCGCATGAGGAATTTGCTGATGCTCGAAGACTTTCTCCTTGTCAAACAGCACTGATGCATAATAGTTCATCTGTGTGGGTGTCCAGAATCTGGTGCGACCAGCCCTTGCAGAGTCATAAGGATTTGGCCCATTGAAGAATATGTGCTCATTGAAGAAATTGGTCTTGATGAATTTGGAGCGCTTTGAGCTTTTGAAGGGCATCTTGGGCTTCGGCTGAAGGTTTGGCTTGAAGCGGCCCACAATTTCCTTAGGCATAGGAGGAACTTCTTCAGACGGAGGAATTTGAATTTCAGTTTCCTCAGTTGCAGTTGGAGCAGCAATTTCTTCAGCTGATGCAGCTGGAATATCTTCAGGGATAGGTGCAGCCAAGTCATCAGATCATGTATGAATTTCTTCAGTCTGGGCTGGAGACTGAGGAATTTGAGTGAGGGGAATGGTCATTCATGAATTTGGGTGTGCAGCTTCCCAATATTCATCATTGATAAGAGGAGTTGTGTTTCCAATGTCCACATCCTCTTCCATTTCTTCAACGCTGAGGAATCTGAAGTTGATGCTTTTCTCTTCTGTGCAGCCTTCTTCTCCGCAGCCTTAGTTTTCTTCACTTCTGATGCAGAAGGAAGGTGGATGTTCTTCACCCTTGAGGATTTTGCAGTTTCAGCAGAGGGTGAAGGGGGAGCAGTTTCTTCAGGCACGACTGATGCAGTCGTCCTAGTGGTCTCAATTTCATCAGGCGCAGCAAAAGTTTCAGCTGGCCTGGCAGTTTCTTCAGGCGCAACAGTGGAGGTTGCCCTGACAGGTTCTTCAGCAGCCAGAATTTCTTCAGCTGCGCGTGCAGTTTCTTCAGCAGGCTGAGCAGATTCTTCAGCCTGAGGAATTTGCGGTTGCAATTGAGCTGCAACCCTTGAGTTGTGTTCCTTAACTACAGCTTGGGCTGCCCTGACAAATCTTACTTTGGTGCCCTTCCATTCAGCATCATACTTTTTTTGTTCTTCAGTAAGGCAACGAATCTCAGACTGAACTGTGATGAGTTGATTGGGAGTCAAATTCATCACATTGTTCCTCAGGAACTTTTCTTTTCTGGCCCTGCTTTTCTTAGCTCTCTGAGCTTGATCTCTCTTCCATTTTTCCTCAGCTATGAAGTGTGTGAGAACATGGTCCACACCAAGAGGTAGGTTCAGTGAGGAAAGTGGAGTGCTGGGATCCTCATGCCATATGTCGATGAAGTTGAGGATCATCTTAGGATCCAGCATGAGAGGAACAGAGCTGCCCTTGGCTATTGCAGCTCTCTGCTGACTGTTTCTGATGATTTCTTCCAATTCTTCATTATCAGCCTCATCATTATCCTCAGATCCTGAGGGTACATTCACAATAGCTTGGCTATTGTGAGGACTTGGTCTGTGACCTCGTCCAGCGGTTCTCTTTAACTTCATCAGAGTAGGGCTTGTTGAAGAATGTGCTTGGGCAGAGGAACTTGCAGAGACCCCTGAAGCAATTGAGAAGCCAGTGGTCCTCTGACATGTTGCAAGATGTACAGGAGTTGAGGACTTTGCGGCAGCTGCTGATGATTGTTTAGCTACTGAAGGCATTGCAGTGGCCTTTGAAGAACTTGCATGAGGATTTTGAAGTGAGGACTTTGAAGTTGAGGTTTTTGACTTCACTGCAGACTTCTTCACCATCGATTTCTTCGAAGCACTAGTAGAGGCTCCGGCAGAGGCAGCAGCAGCAGCAGAAACTTCATTGAATTGCTTCACAGCAGCTTTGGCAGTTCTCTGAAGTTTTCGTTGAAGCTTTGCCCATTCAGCAGGAAAGTCTTCACCACGAGCAACGCTAGTGGGATCGACTTCTTGATCATCAGCAGGAGGAGCCCTTTTGCAAGGAGGTTTGAGGGCGAATTTCTTCATGTACTTGGGAGTGACATAGCGATAGTCTCTCCACTCCTTCCCCCACCTCCGTTCAATCCTCTGAATCCTGATTTTTCTCTGCTCTTTTGTCTCTTTGCCATGAATGGCCTCATTAGGAGTACAGTAACCGGCATACAGAGGCTCAAGTATCTCAAAAGCAGTGTTTTGTTCAGCCTTCTTTCCACCCTTCTGAGGTCTTTTACCATCTGCCATTTTCTTCACTTGATGACTTTGAACTCTTGATCATTCTGAAGATGTATACAGTTTTTCCTCAAGAAACGCTGCAAATGAGTTAAGTTGATGAGAACCTAGTGATTCATTAGCAGACATTTTGTACCTGTGAACAGAGTATAGGTGCGAGGAATTTGAAGAGGTCATATGCGTTCTCAGAAATTTTTCAAAATACATCAAGTTGAGGATTTTGACCATAGATGTCTTGAGGAATTTCACTAAGTGTTCTTTGTTTTAGGTTCCAGAGTTGTGCGAATATGTTGATCCACACAATTGAGGAATCTTGAAGAAAATCATAACTTAGGAAAAAAAGATCAAGGGATTGAAACATGTAAGGTGCTTAAGAAGATGATTCTTGAAGAATAAACACTTGAGGATTTTGTGGAAGACATGAAGATCAAACAAGGGCAGTAAAATTAGATTTTATTTACCCTGATGAAGAACACGACGAACAGAGAGATGCAATCGGGGAAGTTCGTCCATCCAAATCTCCCACGCCCTAGCTTGGCAGAGGGAGACAGCTACAATGGCGGCGGGGTGAAGACTTTCGCGGCCGATGCGAGTACGGCGACGGCGAGGTCGAGGCAGTGAAGCTCTTCCTCTCCGGCGGCGATGATTTTAGCGGCGGCGCTAGGTTTGAGCTCGGGAGAGATGGGAGTGAGGAGTAACTCGAGCACAGTGAAGGGAAGGGGGTATATATAGTGGCAGTAAAAACGAATCGGCCCGAAGATTTTGGACCAGATTGCCCCTGACCCTTGCTCTCCATGCGACATGTGTCACCCATGTTCTGAGAAGTGGAGATACTGGGGGATTGTGGCTTATCCAGTCGTGGGAATCAGAACGGTTTGAGCGGGAAGCGCCGAAAAAAAAATTGATAGTGAAAATTTTAAAGTTTCCGTTTGCAAATTCTTCAGCAGTCAAGGATACAGTGAAGACTTTGAACGAGTTTCAAAGTAGAACACATATGAAGAGTTTGTGAACAGACTGGTTTGAGTTTAGCATAGAGGGGGAACGGGTCCGATCACATTCACTTAGATGAAAATCAACTTGAAGAATTAGCAATAAGTGAATGCTGTTGAGGACATTGAAAACTCAAATATATATATATATATATATATATATATATATATATATATATATATATATATATATATATATATATATATATATATATAGTCAATGAAGAACATCAGTTTCACTGTTTCAAGAATTTGAAAAGTTGAGGAATTTGCAAACTTGAGGAATTTGAAAATTTGAAGAATTTGCAAAGTGATGAAAAACTCAACTCTGAAGAATTTCAACTATTGTTGGTGGCGTGACCCACCATATAAGAATGATGATTTCAGACACCGCGTACAATTGTCATAGGGTTCTGAGAATCAAGTTCTTCATTAATTTCTTCACACTTAGAGAGTTATTCTTCATTGATTGAAGAAAAACGTTACTTCCTGTGTTGCACATCAAAGTCATCAATTTTGCATGAGTGTTAGGATGTGTGTCTTTTCAAAGAACATTCGAAGATTCTAAGATATTTAGCTCACACCGCAACTTGCAAAATCTCTTTTCATCCATGGGCTTAGTGAAGATATCGGCCAGTTGTTCTTCAGTGGGGATGTAGTCGATGGAGATGTCGCCCTTGAGTACATGATCTCGAAGAAAATGATGACGAATCTGGATGTGCTTGGTCTTGGAGTGCTGAACTGGGTTGTAAGCAATCTTGATAGCGCTCTCATTGTCGCAGTAGAGAGGCACATTCTTCACCTTGATGCCATAGTCCTGGAGGGTTTGCTTCATCCACAGCAACTGAGCGCAGGATGAACCAGCAGCAATGTACTCAGCTTCAGCTGTAGAAAGTGACACGCAGTTCTGTTTCTTCGAGGACCAACAGACTACGGATCGTCCGAGGAAATGACATGTGCCTGAGGTTGACTTGCGATCCACACGATCTCCAGCATAGTCAGCATCTGAGTATCCGACGAGGTGAAGATTTGAGCCCTTGGGATACCATAATCCAAGCGTTGGTGTGTGAGCTAAGTATCGAAGAATATGTTTCACAGCCTTATGGTGTGATTCCTTCGGTGTTGCTTGGAATCGGGCACACATGCAAACACTCAGCATAATATCAGGCCTAGATGCACATAGATACAATAAAGAGCCAATCATGGAGCGGTATACCTTCTGATCGAAATCTTTACCATTTTCGTCAGTGCAGAGGTGGCCTTTTGAAGGCATTGGAGTTTTGACGCCTTTACAGTCTTGCATGTTGAATTTCCTCAGAACATCCTTGAGGTATTTCTCTTGTGAGATTAAGATGACATTGTCTTGCTGACGAATTTGAAGACCTAAGAAGAATTTCAACTCTCCCATCATAGACATTTGATATTCTTCACTCATCATATAGGCAAATTCATCATTGTAACGTTTGTTAGTACAGCCAAAGATAATATCATCTACATATATTTGGCATATGAACAGTTCATTGTCATAGGATTTAGTGAAAAGAGTTGGGTCGAGTGAACCGGGTTTGAAGCCTTTCTTCATGAGGAATTCCTTCAGAGTGTCATACCACGCCCGAGGGGCCTGCTTGAGGCCATAGAGGGCCTTGTTGAGTTTGAAGACTTTGTCAGGATGCTTAGGGTCTTGAAAACCTGGGGGTTGAGCAACATATACTTCTTCCTCAAGCTTACCATTGGGGAATGCACTTTTCACATCCATTTGATATAAAATGATATCATGATGGTTAGCATAAGCAAGCAATATGCGAATAGCTTCAAGTCTAGCAACAAGTGCAAAAGTTTCATCAAAGTCAATTCCTTCAACCTGTGTGTAGCCTTGAGCTACAAGACGAGCCTTATTCCTTACCACAAGGCCATTTTCATCTTGCTTTTTGCGGTAGATCCACTTGGTACCTATGATGTTATGCTTGCGAGGATCTGGCCGCTTGACAAGTTCCCACACGTTGTTGAGCTTGAATTGATGCAATTCCTCTTACATAGCTTGAATCCACTCAGGCTCCTTGAAAGCTTCATCAACTTTGGTGGGCTCTATGATAGAGACAAAAGCAAAATGCCCACAAAAGTTAGTCAAATGTGAAGCTCTTGAGCGAGTGAGAGGACCTTGTGCATTGATGTTGTCGGTGATTTTGTCAATCTGCACTTCATTTGCAACTCTCGGATGAGCAGGTTGACGTGGCTGATGATTTTCTTCAGCACCATTTTCTTCAGGTGTATCAGCATGAATGTCTTCATTGGTTGGAATGAATTCTTTAGTAGGTTGAGGATTTTCTTCAGTGGGTACGACATCCTCAGTAGCTTTCAACTTAATGGATTCCTCAGGAGACTTTTTATCTAGCACAGAAGGAAGGTGCTCTCTTTGCGAGCCGTTAGTTTCATTGAACCGCACATCTACAGTTTCAACAACCTTGTGATGGTAGGTGTTGAAGACTATGTAGGTGTGCGAGTCCTTTCCGTAACCAAGCATAAAACCTTCATGTGCTTTCGGTGCAAATTTAGAACTGTGGTGAGGATCTCTTATCCAGCATTTTGCACCGAAAACTTTGAGATAACTTACATTGGGTTTCTTGCCAGTCATGAGTTCATATGATGTCTTCTTGAAGAATTTGTGAAGATATACCCTGTTGATGATGTGGCATGCTGTATCAATTGCCTCAGGCCAGAAGCGACGAGGAGTCTTGTATTCATCAAGCATGGTGCGAGCCATTTCAACAAGAGTCCTGTTCTTGCGCTCCATGACGCCGTTCTGCTGAGGAGTATATGGGGCAGATAGCTCATGAGTAATACCAAGTTCATCAAGATATTCATCAAGATTGGTATTCTTGAACTCAGTCCCATTATCACTCCTGATATGCTTGATCTTGACACCGAAGTTTGTTTAGGCCCTTGAAGCAAATCGTATGAAGACATCCTGCACTTCAGACTTGTACAGAATAATATGCACCCAAGTGTAACGAGAGTAATCATCAACAATGATAAAGCCATATAAACTTGAAGCATTTGTTAGTGTGGAATAATGAGTGGGACCAAAGAGGTCCATGTGAAGCAATTCAAAAGGTCGAGTCGTGGTCATGATTGTCTTCGAGGGATGCTTGGATCTGGTCATCTTCCCAGACTCACAAGCACCACAGAGGTGATCCTTGAGGAATTTGACACCTTCAATGCCAATGACGTGCTTTTTCTTCACGAGCGTGTGCAAGTTCCTCATACCAGCATGTCCAAGTCGTCGATGCCACAGCCAGCCTTCTGAGGACTTTGCAAGTAGGCACGTGGCAGGCTGAGGACCTATAGAGAAATCAACAATATACAAGTCTCCTCTCCTAAAGCCTTCGAAGACTTTGGAATGGTCAGATTCCATGATGACAACACAACGATATTTTCCAAAGATGACAACCATATCAAGATCACAAAGCATTGAGACAGACATGAGGTTGAACCCGAGGGATTCGACAAGCATCACCTTGTCCATGTGTCGGTCCTTGGAGATTGCAACCTTACCTAGACCCAATACCTTGCTTTTTCCTTTGTCAGCATAGGTGATATGCTTCAGATGAGATGGGGCAAGTGGCATATTCATTAGTAGACTCTTGTCACCAGTCATGTGGTTGGTGCATCCACTATCGAGGACCCACTCAGTAGCTTTTGGGGTTTCATCCTGCAGATGAATTAGTATAACTTACGAACTCATATGCTTCAGAGTGAAGACTATGACATCAAATTCATCTGGCAGAATTTCATCACACAACATAGTAAGTAAAGCAGTGTGAGGACGTGAGAAATGAGGAATTCATTTCTGCATGATTAACTTGCGTCCTTTCAAGCATTTCCTCAGGTCTCCAGCAAATTCATCAGACGTTCAAGTTCGTCTGGAGACCTGACCCTACATAAGAAGTTAGTTCAATTTCTTCACCACCCACATCTGGAGGGGTGGCAAAGAGTTCATCATTCTGCGAGCTCCATATGAGAAGGGAGGCATTGAAGCTAGTGCACTTCATTTCACAGGACTAGGGTTAGAGTACTCATATGAATAAGCAGAGAAATTCTTCGAGGACTTATGAACATAATGATTTGAAGAATAATGCACATATTCAGAACTCTTAGATTTTCCCTGCGAAACAGATGCATTAGCACGAGAATGATACTTTTGACCATTTGAGGAATTTGGTCCAAGTGAAGACTTTTGTCCATATGAGGAATTTGATCTGGGGTTCCTTTTCTTCATAGGTGGTTTTGTGAGGACATTCACTTGAAGATTTTCCAAGCAGCTCTTAGGAACCCAGATTTTCCTCATAGGTGAACCGTTCCTGTAGTTAGTTCCAACAAATCTGGCAAATACTTCACCTTTCTGAGTTTTGAAGAATTTGTAGTTGGAGTCAAGTGACTCAACAGAGGAATATGAAGTTTCACAAGTAAAGCCACATAAAGTGGATGGATCCACAGGAGGTCCTTTTGCAGCAACCCATGAGGTTTTGGGGTACCGCTCAGGTGTCCAGTAGGATCCATCAGCATTGAGTTTCCTCTCAAATGCAATACCCTCTTTCCTAGGGTTCCTGTTCAGAATCTGCTTTTTGAGCACATCGCAAAGGGTTTGATGCCCTTTGAGACTTTTGTACATGCCTGTCACATACAATTTCTTCAACCCTGCATTTTCGTCAGTGATACTTGTGGTGTCCTCAGATGAGGAATTTGTGACCACGGGGATAGTTGAAGAATTTGCAGCAATAGAAGCATTTGAACATTCTGGTGAAGAATTAGCAGTTTCATGTTCGATGCATTTCAAACACGGTGGAACAAATTCTTCCTGAGCGGTACTGATCTATTGAGCCAGTAAGGAATCGTTTTCCCTTTGGAGATCCTCACGAGACACTCTTAGTTTCTCAAGATCTTGCTTTCTTTGAAGAAATTCATAAGAAAGCTTCTCATGGTCAACTAAGAGAGCATTATGATGACTCTGAAGGTTATCATACTTTGTCTGAAGACTTTTGAGATCATCAGACAGAGTTTGAGTCCGATCCACTTCCTCATTCAACAGATCATCGCTTTTGTCTAGCAGTTTCTGAAGTTTTTCAAGTGCACTTTGTTGCTTAGTGGCAATATTAGCAAGTTTGGCATAGCTAGGTTTCACATATTCATCAGATTCACCTTCACTTGATTCAGAAGAAGAGTGATGCTTGTGTACCTTGGAACCTTTTGCCATAAGACAAAGTGAAGAAGATGAACCAGGATCTGATTCCTGGGTTTTGAGGATTTTCTTGAGTTTGATGAACATGGGGTCTTGACGAGTGCGATAGCCTTCATTGACGTCCATGATCCTATCCCAGATGAGCTTGGCGTTTTGAAGATGACAGATGCCCTTGAACATGACGCTTGATAGGCTAGAGCAGATGATGTTCCTCGCCTGAGCATCAAGTTGAGTGTACTTTCGAATTTCCTCAGCATTTGCCATCTTGCAGAGTTCAGTCAGTCCAAGTTCAGTAACAGTCCATAGCTCACTGTTCATTGATTTGAGATGCTTCTTCATCAGAACCTTCCACCTAGGATATTCAATGTCATCAAGACGGGGACATTCTGTGAGTGACTTGATGCCTTTCATCATGAAGCAGTAAGTGGGACCATATTCATCATTGCTGACGTCGGAGTCGTTGGAGTGGTCATTTTCTTCATCGTTAAAGATGGACTTGCTGACAAAAGCAGTGGCGAGAGCAAGGCTAGCAACACCAGAGTCAGACTCCTCCTCAGATTCTTCCTCTTCTTCATATTCTTCAGATTCTTCTTCAGAGTCCATTTCCTTGCCAATGAAAGCCCGAGCCATTCTGGAACCTTTCTTCTTGTGCGATGAGGACTTTGCAGATGAAGACTTTGAAGATTTCTTCTTTTTCTTCGAGTCATCAGAACTGTCGTCCTTGTACTTCTTCTTCTTTGATTCTTTTTCCCAGAGAGGACAGTCAGAGATAAAGTGACCAGACTACTTGCATTTGTGACAAGTTCTCTTCTTGTAGTCGCTTGAGGAATCTGATTTCCTCAAACCACTTTTTGATGACTTCCCAAATCGGCCTCTCCTTGAGAACTTCTGGAATTTTCTCACGAGCATTGCCAGCTCCTGACTCAGTTCTTCAGGATCACCAAGGCTACTATCAGAGTCTTTGTCTTCGGATGAGGAAATTGCTTTTGCCTTCAGAGCACGAGATCTTCCATAGCTTGGTCCGTAGAGGTCTCTCTTCTCAGCTTGTTGGAATTCATGAGTATTGAGTCTCTCAAGTATATCAGCAGGATCAAGTGACTTGTAGTCTCCACGTTCTTGAATCATCAAAGCCAGTGTGTCGAATGAGGAATCAAGAGATCTTAGCAGTTTCTTCACCACTTTGTGGTCGGTGATGTCAGTGGCACCCAGAGCTTGAAGCTCGTTGGAGATATCAGTGAGACGATCAAAAGTTTGCTGAACATTTTCATTGTCGAGTCTTTTGAAGCGGTTGAATAGATTGCGAAGGACATCAACACGGGAGTCACGTTGAGTGGAAACACCTTCGTTGACTTTGGACAGCCTATCCCAGATAAGCTTAGCAGACTCCAAAGCACTCACTCTGCCATACTGACCTTTGCTCAGATGGCCACAGATGATATTCTTCGCTTGTGAATCAAGTTGCTTGAATCTCTTCACATCAGCAGCGTTGATCGTGGGAGTAACGGAGGGAACACCATTTTCCACAACGTACCAGAGATCGTTGTCAATAGCCTCAAGATGCATGCGCATCTTGTTCTTCCAGTAGGGATAGTCTGACCCATCGAAGGTAGGACATCCTGCGGAAACCTTGATCATACCTGCAGTCGACATAACTAGAACTCCAGGTGGTTAAACCAAAATCACACTGAACAAGGAAGTACCTTGTTCTGATACCAATTGAAAGTGCGTTATATCGACTAGAGGGGGGTGAATAGGCGATTTTTACAAATTCATCACTGAGGAATTTCAACTTGAGGAATTTGAAATGTGATGAATAACTAGTAGCGGAATAAATACTCAGGTGCATGAGAAACATAGCAGTAGCATAGTCATCATGATGAAATAAAGCATGCACAGATTACAGGTAGCGTGATATAGGATAAGCAGGTGAGGAACAAGGTAGCTTGAAGAATTTGAGGTGAGGAAATTGAGAAAGTCTTCAGTCAAATTCTTCAAACAGTAATGATCAATTTCATCAACAAGTATACGAGGAAATGAAAGGGTTGAGGAAATGGAACCAGGTAGCTTGATGAAGACAATGGTTTGATGACCCAGTTCCAACTGCTGTGACAGTCGTACGTCTCGTTTGGAGTGGCCTGGTATTTAAACCAGAGGACACACAGTCCCAGGACACACAGTCCTTACCGTATTCTCCTTGAGCTAAGGTCACAAGGTCCTCGCCCAACACTCGTGGTAAGTCTTCAGGGTAGACTTCCAAAACCCCCACAAACTGGTCACCCGGCGATCCACAATTGACTGCTGGATGCTCTAGACCAAGGTCACTTCGTGATCCCCAATTGACTTCAGGATGCACTAGACCATGACGCCTAACCGTCTAGAAGATACACAGTCTTCAAAGGTAAAAAGCGTCGGTTCCACACAGGAACAATTTCTTCAGTGATGCTCAATCACTATGGGTTTTGGTGGTTTGGGTTTTTGGGTTTTTCCTCACTGATGATTTTCGCTCAAAGTCCTCGAGGAATGGGATGCTCTCAAATGACAAGTGTCAAGTTCTCTCTCAGAGCAGCCAACCAACTGGAGGTTGTGGGGGGTGGCTATTTATAGCCAGGGTGCAACCTGACATGATAAGACATAAATGCCCCCAATGATATGACCTCTATGTGGATAGGATGATTGGGGACAGCTGGCACGTAGCACAGCAACGGTCGGAATTTCGAACTATGAATGTCCTCAGGCTTATCATATTCCTCACTTGTAGGCAATTCGCACTGGCGAAATCCTAACTCCTCAGACAGACCAATTTCCTCAGAGACCAGAAGATCATCGTCTCTGTCACTGAAGAACTTGACTGAACTGCAAGAGATTTCCAAAGTCTTCACTCGAAGGATTGGATAGGTTGAGGCTTTTGAGTTGAGCATCAGTTGGAAATTTTCCTTAGTATTACCTCGGCCCCCTTTAACAGTACGGTGTTTCCTATGACTCAAAGAAAGGAAATGAAACTATAAAAATAAAAGTCTTCACGCTTCATAGTCCTCGTTCATATCTTCAAGGTCACACCAACTTCTTCTTTTTCAGAGTCTTCAGGGAATACCAAATTCTTCAGCAAAGTCTTCACCAAAGTCTTCACGAAAGTCTTCAGTTGAAGACATACATTTTTAGGGGTCGATTATCTCCGAATGTATCAAACTCCTCTGCGACTTATAGAGCCTGTGTTCACTTACAAACGCATTAATCTCTTAACCTATAAGTCTTCAATACACCAAAATCACCAAGGGGCACTAGATGCACTTACAATACAACGCTACTGCTAATCGTGGCTGGTGCCACCTTTTCACCCACCCCTCCCTCCCCCTTCCTCCCCCCTTTGCCCTCTTCCCCGCCTTTCCCCTCCCCCCTCTCTAAGTTACTTCTCCACCATTATTTCCCTTCTTCTCTCTTCCTTCTATCTCTCTTCTCTCCCCATTAATGCCCCCCTCCACCATAATTCTCCTCCATAAATGGCCTCTTCTAGCTCTATCTTCCACATTTATTTGGCTCTCCCTCCTTCCATACATATAGATCTAGCTAGATCATCTCTCTCGCTCTCCTTAGCTAGAGTCATCTCTCCTCCCAACAACTAGCTCTAGCTAGCCATTTAGCCATCCACTTTTGATCCCTATAGGTCGCGAAGGCTTAATGATCTAACCGTGCACAATCTCTCTCGGGGTATAGGTGAGTAAAAAGTTGTGCATTTCAAGAATGGGAATATGTGTGTTTGCGATATGAAGGGATTTGTGTGAGTGACATGCCCCGTGAGTTGCTTATGTTTTGCCAAAATGTCGATTTATTTCCGTTTCGGCGAATTTCGAGCAAACTCGATATGTCATATTTTTAGGCAAGGTCATGCCAAATTTTTATATGACTTTGATGCATGCATGCATTTTGTTTATGACCCTTTTGCTTGTTATACCGTGCAGTCATGAAGGTGAGTGGAAGGAAGGTGGAGTGATACTTGCAATCCGCGGTGATGGACATGTATGCAAATAATCGGACTGGGATTAGATGTCCGTGTACAAGATGCAAAGAAGGAGTCATTTTGGACCCTTTTGATCGTGGAAGTTTGAAGGCGCACGTGCTGATGTATGGTTTCATGGATGGCTATACTCGGTGGATAAGTGAAGATGATGATGAGGACGTCCACATGGCAGGGAATAACGACATGGGGCTAGACGAAGAGATGACCGATCGATACGAAGACGATGGCGCCGGACATGGCGGCGGGGAAGAGTTCGGACATGGCGGCGGAGAAGATTTCAGACACGGCGAAGAAGAGTCCGGATATGGCGGTGGAGAAGATTCCGGACACGGCGAAGAAGAGTCCGGACATGGCGGAGAAGAGGCGACGGACATGCCGCGGTCTTCGACACTACTAAGTTCAGTCGTGCAGGACCCTCATGTTCGAGACCTCCTTCGCAAGAGTACGACTAGCGACAGAGCTGCTTCTAGAGAGGAGGCCAAGCTGGCGCAACTTGAAGTAGACTCGAAGACTCCATTGTATGACGGTTACGATCCCGAGGTGACCCTCTTGAGTTTCACGCTCGAACTTCTAAAGACGAAGGCCAAAAACAAATGGACAGACAAAAGCCTCGATGAGCATTTGAAGTATCTACATAATAAAGGTCTTCCCGCGGGAAACCTGTGTCCTACTAGTGTCGAGGAGGCCAAGAAAATCGTTTGCCCTCTTGATCTGCCGCACATTAGATACTACGCATGCATCAACGATTGCATCATTTATCGTGGGGAGCACGCGGAAAAAACCAGGTGTCCAGTGTGCAATGCTTCTCGATACAAGAAGGCAGGAAAGAAAGCTCCTCAGAAAGTTGTATGGTAGTTTCCGATCACTCCCCGTTTGCAGCAGTGTTTCGTAGATCCTAAGGAAGCAAAGCTCATGCGCTGGCACGCAGAGAGGAAGAAACCCGATGATGGAGATGATCCGAAGCTGAGACACCTCGCAGATGCTAGCCAGTGGAGAGCATTCAACGCTGAATATCGATTTTTCGGAGAAGATGCAAGGAACATCGTACTTGGTGCGAGTACCGATGGCATGAATCCGTTTGGAAACCAGAACACCAACCACAGCACATGGCCCGTCTTTGTATGGATGTACAACCTCCCCCCATGGTTGTGCATGAAGACAAAGTACATACACATGAGCATGCTGATTCAAGGGCCAAAACAACCGGGAAATAATATTAACCTGTATATGGGGCTTCTGAAAGAGGAGTTAGACACGTTATGGAAATCGCCAGTCAAGACATGGGACACCAGCACAGGAGATTATTTCTATATGAGAGCCGCGCTGATGACGACGGTGCACGACTATCTCGGTTACGGGTACACCTCAGGCCAGGTGTGCCACGGATACTGTGGATGCACGAGGTGCATGGATGATACAACGTCTCAGCAGCTTACGTCAACGAAGGATGGCGGGTCTGGGAAAATCGTGTACATGGGGCATCGTAGATGGCTCGAGAAGGATGACCCATGGAGAAAACGTGGAGATATATTCAATGGTTTGGATGAGCATCGAGGACCTCCACGTAAGAGGAGCGGCGCCGAAATCAATGAGTTGTTGAATAACTGGGAACAGTGCCCCGCGCCGGGAAAGATGGAAAAGGCGCCGGAGCCGCTGCTGAAGGTATGGAAAACGAGGTCTGTTTTTTGGGACTTGGAGTACTGGCACAATCACGACACGCCTCATTGCCTTTATCAAATGCATATCACAAAGAATGTCCTCGAGAGCTTGCTTAGCACACTGATGAACATGCCGGACAACACCAAGGATGGGCCAAAGGCAAGGAAAGACTTGGAAGATTTGGAGATCATGAGAGATCTCCACATGCCCCGTAAAAAGTCGACGGCGGAGACAGAGACGGAGGCGGAGGCGGGGCCAAGGGGCAGAAAAGTCAACAAGAAGGAGGAGAATTATTGTCCCCCTTCTTGCTTCACCTTAAGTGTGAAGGAGATCGATCAATTCATCAAGTGCCTTACGGGAATCAAAGTCAGTTCCGGTTACTGTGGGAAGACAAGCAGATTTCTAGACACCAAGAAGAAAAGGTTCAGTGGGATGAAGTCTCATGACTGTCACGTGATAATGACGCAGATACTCCCGGTCGCCATTAGAGGGATAATGGACAAGCACGTCCGTGACACGCTTACTGGTCTCTGCAACTTCTTCGACGTTATCTCTCGAAAGTCCATCAGTGTGAAGCAGCTCCGAAGGCTACAGGAAGAGATCGTTGTCATACTATGTGAGCTTGAGATGTACTTCCCGCCCACGTTCTTTGACGTCATGGTGCATCTGTGTGTCCACATCGTGGACGACATCATCGACCTCGGGCCGACATTCCTTCACAGCATGATGCCGTTCGAGAGGATGAATGGGGTCATCAAAGGATTCGTTCGTAACATGTCCCATCCCGATGGGAGCATCGTCCAGGGTTATCTGACCCAAGAGTGCATCTCCTTTTGCGAGAATTATATAGGCGGTGGAGACCCTGTTGTTGGTTTGCCCGTCAATAAGCACCATGGGAGGCTCGGAGGAGAAGGTCACAACAACGGCCGGAGGGAATTGCACGTGAACTACTCGGATCGACGGGACGACTTTAACAGGGCTAACTTAGTAGTGCTACAACACCTAGATGTGGTAGAAGATTATGTGACACTGCACAAAGAAACCATCGCAAAGAAGTACCGTGATCAGGGGATGCGCAAGTCGGACGACGAAGTTACTGTAGAGCACAATGCCACTTTCTTGCGTTGGTTCAAAGAGCAAATTCTTGCTAATCCCCCTGAAGAGGGCAATTCGGACGGATTGCTCATACACGCCTTAGCACATGGCCCCGCGCCCAAACTCGCGTCCTATCAGGCATACGATATCAACGGGTACACGTTCTACACGGAGGCCAAAGACATGGACTGTGATTACCAGAACTCATGGGTGACGATTGAATGCGTGACCGACGTCAACGGCTCAACTGAAAGATTCTACGGAAGGGTCAAAGAGATCTGGGAGCTTGACTACGCTGAATTGCACGATGCGACGATGTTCCGTGTCAGATGGGCTAAGGCCGTCGTAAGAGAAAACAAGTATTTCACTACCATGTCTATACCCGATGCGAATAGCGCTACCGTGAACGTTAACGTCCTCGCCAAAACTAAGTCATGGGTACACGCTAAGCACGTGACACAATGCTTCTTCATAACCGACCCGACCAACCCCGGCCGTGTTGTCGTGAGGAGAGGCAAAAGGAGCATCGTCGGAATGGATGGAGTCGCCAACGAGGAAGACTACGACCAATACGGCAACCCTATGAGGGAAGATGACGATGAAGCATGCGTGAAAAGAAGAATCAAGACTACATTACCTAAGAAAGATCGTACTCCATGGTGCCGGAAAAGTCATAACGAGGGGCTCAATTATACGACAACGAACAAGAAAGGGAAGAAGCTCAATGTGAAACGTCGTCGACGCAGCTGAGAAACCATCATTTATATATATATATATATATATATATATATATATATATATATATATATATATATATATGTATGTATCTATTTTGTGTACGCACTTAAGTAACTGTTATCGGTCAAATGATGTATACATGGTTCCGGTGATATTCGCGCAGTGTGGGGAGAGGGAGATCGACGTTCTCGTCGACTGCGTGTTAGGCCATCGGGACATAAACAAAAAACAAAAACAAAAGTGAGAAAGCAATACAAAAGAAAAAGAAAAGGAAAGGAAAATAATAAAAAGAAAAGAAAACTAAAAACTAGAAAAGGAAAATAATAATAAAAAAAGAGTTAGCAGTAGCGTTGTATTAGGACCAACCTCTATAGCTAAGTTAGCTATAGCGCTGGTTCCTAACCACGCGCTACTGCTATAGCAAAGTTAGCAGTAGCGCTGGTAAGGGACCAGCACTATAGCGCTAGGCCGTACCCAGCGCTACTGCTATTTTGAGCTAACCCCCTCCCCCCCGCGCGGGCTCAAAATTTTCCCAAGTCCCCACTCCCCTTTCCCGCCTCTCCCCCACTCCCCTGTCGCCGCCGTCGCCCTGCCCACCGTCGCCGTCGCCGCCCTCTCCCCAGCCCGCCCTCGACCTCGCCGCCGCTGCCCGAGCCCTTTCTCGACCACCGCCGCCCGAGCCCGATCCCGCCCTCGACCGCCGCCGTAAGCCTCTCCCCTGCCCTCCTCTCTCTCTCTGCCCTGCCCTCCTCTCTCTCTCTCTCTCTTCATCTCTCTCCCTCTCCTGCCCTCATCTCCCTCTCCCTCTCCCTCTCCTCTCCCCTACCCTGCCCTCCTCTCCCCTGCCCGAGGGCTGCTATGCTGAGGTTCATATGAACCCTAGGTGTTGATATGAACCCTAGATTTGTTTAGGACAGTAGGATTTTTATTAGCATTTAGGAATTTATAAAAAAACAGGGCTTATTATTTGTATTGTAAAAATACAACCTTATAAAAAACAGTAGGTGAAGAGACTCATTGGTACTAAACAGTAGGTGAAGAGAATCATAGGTCTATTTGGAACTTATGAAATCACAGGGCTGTTATTGAATTTAATTATTAACTGTTAGTGATATGTTGTGTTCCAAGCTTTGCCACTTTTGAATGTTTTGTTATAAGGTTGTATTAGATGAAGTGAGTTGACATCTTTGCCCATGTTGTAGGTGAAGAGATTTCACTAAGCATGTTATAAGGTCATCTTTGCCCGTGTTGTTCTTGAATTTAATTATTAACTGTTAGTGATATGTTGTGTTCCAAGCTTTGCCACTTTTGAATGTTTTGTTATAAGGTTGTATTAGATGAAGTGAGTTGACATCTTTGCCCATGTTGTAGGTGAAGAGATTTCACTAAGCATGTTATAAGGTCATCTTTGCCCATGTTGTAGGTGAAATTTTTTGTAGGTATATACATTAGCTATAAATAAAAAACAGTAGCTCCCTTCCTAGACTTTTTTAGCTATAAATAAAAAACAGTAGCAAATGTTTAGTGAGGTCATTTTGCAAAGGTTTTTGGTTTTTGAAAAGACCACTATTTTGCAATGTTTAGTGAGGTCATTTCACTATGTGTACTTGCTTTATATATGTGCTCCTGTGATGCTCATATGTCATTGATGTTATATGATATATGTCATTGATGTTATATGATTTTGCAATGTTGGTTGAATGTCGAAGAATATACGAGTGGCCTATGTTTTGCCGGAATGTTGATTCATTTCCGTTCCGGCAAATTTCAGGCGCTCCATATGTCCACTTTTTAGCAAAGGTCATGCCGAAAATTTCCGTGATTTTCGGCATGACTTGTGCTAGAAACTAGGACATATCGAGTGCCCGGGATTTACCGGAAGGGGAATGAATCAACATTCCGACCAAATATAGGTCCCTTTTTTCTCTTCATTATTCATTTTATTCGGCCTAGAATTAAACTAGCATACTTAATTAATCGTAGGAAACATGTCTGACCACGCGGAAGCCGGGGGTTCTGGTCGCCTCGAAGAAGACCCCGTCGAGGCAGCAAATAATTATTTCGATTACCTGGACAAACACCAGTTGCGGGTGCAGGGTGGCAGTGGCACCAACCCCGACACTGACACCAACACCGGCACCGACACTGGCACCGACGGCACCGACACCACCCCCGAGACCGGTGAAGGACCGAAGCCAAAGAGGACACGAAAACCAAATGAGCTCGGCATCGGAAAAATTGTGGTCACGGCGATGCACCCCAAGAAATTAGAGCCAACGGCGCCAGAGGAAGCGCGCGCGTGCTACGGCAATCAACTAGGATGCATCCTCAGGGAAACCGCCAACATCAACGACGAAAAGTTAAAGAAGATACCACATATGGAGCACATGCTCCTAACGAAGTTGCACAATAGGTTCTTGTTCCCCGGGCGGACTGAAAGCGAACTTCCGTGGAAGGACGAACCCATGATAAAGATAAACAACAAGGCAATGACGATGTTCACCAACGACTTGTCCGCCTAGAAAGTACGGGTGAAAAAAGTGATTGCGAAGAATGAACCGTGGTCCAAGATTCATGCTGATAATCCGACACTAACGGAAGAGGACTTCAAAAAATTCAAGGAGACTTGCGCTAAAGAAGAAGTCAAGAAAAAGTCGGAGAAAATGAAGGCGATCCAGGCCAGGAACACGCCTCCCCACCGCCTCGGAAGCGGTGGTTACGAGGGGAAGAGGCACGTATGGGCCAAGGACGACGCCGAACGTGAAAGTCACGGAATCCCACACCCCTTGGCGGAGTTCACCGACCCGCAGGAGCATGACTGGATCAGGGCCCGGTACAAGTGGGACCCCGTCAATAAAGTCTTCTACACGGACCCAAACACGAGGGAGTTCATGAGACTACTGGTAATTGTTATATTACCACCTTATATTAGCTTCCAATCAATTCGACAACAAGTTTTGTCACATTTGTAAACCATCC